>JAGKQL010000056.1:1393034-1414537 GCA_018398635.1 Cyprinodon brontotheroides | reverse complement strand
CTAAGCAAACTAAGCTGTGTTTTCACTAATGGTACATAAAGCCATAAATTACCAAAAAATGAATGGATTTTTTCACCCAAGCAGAATGGAACGCAAGACAAAATGTGGCAGCGCTTTGTTGGATGGTTGTGTTAAAGATTTCAGAAGTCTTGCCACAGTTCTCCGGTAGACTTAGACAGTCTCAGTTGCTTCTTTAATAATCCCAGATTGACTCCATGATGTTGAGAGTAAGGCTCGGCGGGGGCCAGGCCATCTGTTGCAGGACATCTTGTTCTTCTTGTCTAAATTACTACGTCTTGCAATCTCTAAAGTTAACTTGCCGTTTTATTTGATGCCTGGAGAACATTTTCAGTTGTGAAAAATAGCTTTTAAAATAGATAATACATCAAATTTACAGATTTAATTTAACTGTACAGGTAGTGCCTTGCAAAAGTATTGATATCCTTTGGTCATTTTCACTTATTATTTTTTCAAAAGAAATAATACATGGTTTTCAAAAGCTTTTACTGGTAGAAATCTAACAGGTATGATGCATATCGGTGTTCACTGCCTCCTGATGCCTCTAAAAATCCATTTGTCATTAAGAGATTTCCTTATTTGTAAATTGATCTTAGAATGAATCCAGGTGTTTTATGGAAGACCAAAATCTATTTTGTGTTGGTTTGTAACATAAAATCTAATTAAAATTAAGCATGCATGAGTCTTATATGTTTGATACTATAGTGTCTAGGGCTAAGAACTGGCTCCAGAATGATTATATTCTGGATTTTTTATTGTGCTCTAGTTTTGTTAGTAGACTGCAGAGGTGAAGATGTCTGAGATGTTAATCTGTTAGTGTCTGAGTCTTCTTATCCTTATATAAGCATGAAGGCTTTAAAGATGACCTAATAATTTACAAAACCTGTTGACCCTTCTCCATCGCCAGAATTGGTGTTAGTTTGAGCAGCTGGGATCCCATGTTAGTAAACACAACGATTCACAAGTCCCTCATGTGTCTACAGGAGCTGACAACATCAAGAAATATTGGAGTCGTTACTACCAGGGGTCACAGGGTGTAATCTTCGTCCTGGATAGTGCATCATCAGACGAGGACCTTGAGGCAGCGAGGAATCAGCTCCACTCGGCTCTGCAGCACCCTCAGCTCTGCACACTACCGTTCCTTATCCTTGCCAATCACCAAGACAAGCCTGCAGCCAGAGCGCCAAACCAGGTACACTGTAGCTCTTTACTGCAGGTGGTTCCTTTCTGTGCACCAACTTCATTTTTCTGCTCCCAGACAAGTGCTGCCCCTTCCAATGTAAATAACAAAAAAAAAAATGGCTTTAAAACATGATAGTTAAGTAAATTTTGTCACACAGTGTATTTCAACATAGCATTACCAGTTATAAGGTAAACTGTAAAAAGTGGGGGTAAGGTTCCATTTGCACCTTTTCCAACATTACAATCCGCCTTTTTGTTCCAGACGCCCCCCCAAAAAAATTGCTTTTGAGAAAAAAAAATAAAAGAAAGGTAATAGGGAGCCACTTTTGCCTCTTTAATTTATTCCTCTGACAATTGTTTGTAAATGTTTTTTTTACTAAATAACAATGACCTTAATGTGTTCATTGACAGTAAGCAAAATGTTGCTTATCTTCTGCACAGCCAGAAGTCAAAGCTATGGATTTGATTGAGGCATAGCCATGTGTTAAAATATGCTTAGTCAAATATGAACATTAATTGATTTAAAACTATGGAAGAGAAGTCAAAGAGAGAAGTCAAAGCTATGGATTTGATTGAGGCATAGCCATGTGTTAAAATATGCTTAGTCAAATACGAACATTAATTGATTTAAAACTATGGAAATTTTTGTTCTGGTGCTCAATCTGATCTGTTTATTTTCTGAAAAGGGGAATATACCAAAAGTTTTCAGCTCAGCCTGTAGGAGGCTATAAGACATCCTAAATGACTTGCAGCAACTGCAGCAAAATATGGTTCTATAGAGAAATTTCTCAGCCAGAGCTATTTTTGCTGATTTCTGCCAAGAACTTCGGGAAGTTCTTGCTGAGTGCTTGATGTTGTGCAAGAGGTAGAGTTGGAGATGTTTAATTGTTTGAGTTTGAGACTAAGTGAACATAGTGATACGCAGGTGCCAAACCAGAGTCTTCCCTGCAGGTCATTACACATTCAGAAAGGATTTTTATACATTTTATTTGTTTCATAATCCTTATCAAGTTGGAATAACGCTGACTGTGGTGATAGGACCGGCATGGTCCAGCCAACTTTCTTCACCTCTTAATCCTCCAACCACCTTCCAAGCATTATGGCAGGAAACATTCAGACACAAGCTAAGTTGAACATCAGCCTTTATTTATATCAGAATGCTGAATTAGTGCATCGATAGAGAGTGGTGTTTATTAGCTGCTGGTTTTTTAGGATTGTTCATGGTGGTATTTTACTTGTTGTAACGTTCTCGCATTTTGTCATGTTATCCTCCTTTAGCAGGGTGAGGAATTGATAAACTACCTCTTTTTTAGGAGGAATCACTGAGACTGGACCCATTTTGGAGTCATTGTCATCCAGTGGAAATACATTTTGACTTTATTATCCAGAAATGAATACAGCATAAATTAATCCTTTGTCAGAGTTAAACTGAAAATGCCCTGAAATGTTTATAAATTGTTTGGACCTGAACAAACCAATTCCATTCACAACTAGGGATGGGGATCATCGCTAATATTTATTGATATCGTATACTATCGCATACCCTTATCGACCGAAGCCCTTATCGATACCACTCATCGCATACTTTTCTTTTTATTTGGTGGAAAGACGAAAAAACAACATTTTAACAGAACTGGTATTGCTTTTTTGCTTAACAGGTGAGCATAACAAAAACGTTTCTAGCCTTCAATAAACATGGCTAATGTAATAGGCCACTTATATAATATTTTCACAATTGTTGGTTAATGTATTGTCTACTGTCACTTTACATCATGTTTGTAGTGATTAGGAAAATATTTAAATAATACACCAGTCTCAGTTTCAGCCACAAATTTTAATAAATGCTGGCATCAGTAGCTTTAATTCATATGGAGTAATATATTAACTGTATTACTGCGCTTCAGTGCCTCCTGCTTTTACGCATACTGCGCAACGCGACGATGCAGTCCTCGAATTGTCATTTTAATGTTTCGTTCCGAAATGCTACCCGTCACGCGAAACCCTTTATTTATTTTTCAAGCTAACTAGTTTGTATGCTTCCGACATAAACACGGATTTCATTAACACTAATATTTTAACTGACCGACAAGTTACAAAGTCTGCGCTACTGCTGCAATCCCGAGCGGCCCCACTGCCGCGTAGCTGGAGGAGAAGGAGTCTTTTTCCGCTCAGCCATCCTCGAGTCGCGAGCAAAGCGTTAAGTGTCAGAATTCAATTTTTGTTTTACTTTTAATATCTGTTTGCTTTATACCTCATTCCAAAATATTGGTGGAGGGACACGTCACGACTTCCGGGTTGAGGGCGCTTTGAAAAGAGAGATCAGAATCTTTTCCGATTTTCTTCTTAAATGTGTGAAAAAATAAATAAAAAAACGGTGGTATATTTATTTGTTCATATTTTGCTATTTATATACGTAAGGTTAAGTCAAACTGACGGACGCTTCATAACCGGTTTAATTCGCTTTTTTTTCTAATTTTATGATTAATGGGAAGTAGCCTGGGCTTAGAGTGGGCTTCTAACATACTTTGTCGCTTCTAGGCACTGCCTAGCTTCCTCGGCTTATAAAGTAATCGCCGCCCTGAGCGTGGTGCTGCCGGTTATGCTTCTACACAGATGTAAGGAATGTACCGGTTACTATGGGTACATCATTTGTTATTTTTTCACCAGTGAAGCCTGGTGACAGTGGAGACACCACAGGCCTGCATTTAAAAGCTGCGGAAGGCTCATCTGATTTCCATCCGCTGTCTGCACAAACCAGGCTGGCTCGTATAGCCCAAGCACAGAACTATGGAAACAGCCTTATAAAATTCTGTTTGATGCAGAAGCTTCGGGTCCAAGATTTAGTATGAGATAAAATAACTCAGCATTCTTTGCTATCGCAATCTGATGAAAATGATTTAAAATATATCCCAAATACTTTGTGGTCTACAGGAAAAACAGACGTAGGACTATTGACAACTGTAGATCCAGTTAAATAGTTCCTAAATCACAATACAGACTGCGGATAAAACACAATCGCCACCTGAAGGAGGAAGAAAAGACACTAGCAGACTACATCACAGAGAAATGTTACAGTCTAAAGAAGTGTTCTACGCAAAATTACTGCGGGAAAGACTTTTATCTCCACAGGATCCACAAGCAGTGACATCAGGGGACTGGGTGTTGTTCATAAGCCATCAGAGGGAAGAACTGGGCGCAGTCCAAGGTGGAAATGACCATTCCAAGTGCTCCTGACCACCCCAACAGCTGTGAAGATTGCTAAAAACCACCCTGATTCACCTCAGCCACTGTAAGTTACAGAGAGTGTTAAAACACCTAAGGTTGGAGCAGTGGGGAAGTCTGACTACAAAGGTGTTTGGTTTTTTAGGACCACTCGCCTCAACGCCGTGAATAAATCAACTGATCCCCGTTCTTTAGAGTCCTGGGTAAAATTAACATTCTGCTAACCTAGTAAAATGGGGTTCCCGTAGAGATGGGGCTTCTTCTGCGTTGTGGCTGTTGTGTGCAATATCTGTTTCAGTCCAGAGGCGTACCAAATGAATAAAAACTGGTTGATCAGGTTGCTGCAGGATTTTAATCAACAAGTTTCTGGTGGTGTACCATTAACAAAAATGTAGACAGAATTAATTGTATACATTATAATGTTCAGAAATTAGGTAACTGGACTCAAAGTGGTTTTGAAGCTGTACATGGACAACTGGCTGTGACTTCACTCATGGCGTTCCAAAACAGAACAGCTTTAGATATGACATTAGCTGAAAAAGGCGGAGTCTGTGCTATCTTTGGTGAGCAATGCTGCACCTTCATCACTAATAACACGGCTTCAGATGGCAGCCTAACCATAGCCCTGGAGGACCTTAGGTCACTGAATGGTAAAATGAAAGAGCATTCCGGCTTGGACACATCCATGTGGGACTCGTGGTTGGACGCCTTTGGCAAGTATCGCACCCTGGTGTCATCAGTCCTGGTGTCCATAGCTATGTTTGCCGCCATCTTGACCCTCTGTGGTTGCTGTCTGATCCCCTGCATTCAAGGTCTCATTCAGAGACTGATATCCACTGCTATCTCCTCTCCGCAGCAGCAGTCTCAGATGTATCTGCAACTGGCCCGCACAGACTCAGCAGATGAAGATGATGACAAACAGAATGTGGCAACATTGTTTGCTCACCATGAGTGAACCCACAGTCTGTCTCTGTGTAAGTGTTTTAATGAGCTGTGAAAAAATTATCTGACAATCAAAAATCTTTTTAGAAGTGATTGCTTAGTGATATGAGATTTACAGTGTTATGCATGATAAACAGGAGGGAAATGTTAGAATTATTGTATATAAATGTATCTGTGTAGTGTTATCATGCATAAAGCTGTGTGCTATGTGCATGTGTTTATAGCCATCTTTTCTGAAGTATACTGTGATTTGTAGCTTGACCTGCTGAACATTGGTGAACAGCTTCAATCGCTTAAACTTTGACTGAACCCTGAAATTTATAGGATGTTTACTGAGACTGCAAGTCTGAATTTTTCATCTTGTTTCTCATCTCTAGAGCAGTCTCAGCTGTTGTAACAAGGGACCCCTGATTTCTAATAAATAGCGAGGAGAACGCTGGGACTGCAACCGGTGGGTTGAGATTTGTAAACTCCGCAGTCTTTTCCAACTCTCCTTGCGAGTAAAACTAAATTAATAGTCTCTGTGCCTTCTTTCTTTCCCTGTATGAATGTATGATGTTTTAGATGCTTAGACCTGACGAGAACTTTCTATTTTATCATTGTCAAGGTTTTGAATGGCCTCTCTTAACTCCCTCTCAGCTGCCACAAAGTTTGTACCATTATCTGACCTCATGATGTTAACTTGACCTCCTCTGCAAATGAATCGTCGAAATGCATTAATGCAGGAGTCGGTGTCTAGACTGTCTGTTTCTTCAATATGTACCGCTCTGAGAATGAGGCAGGTAAAAATTACCCCATACCTTTTCACGACACACTGGCCCCGTTTTACATCAAATGGGTGAAAGTAATCAACTCCTGTCTTCGTAAATGGAGGTTGATCTGGTAGAAGGCGGTCTTCCGGTAAGTCTGCCATCTTCTGCTCACCAACTTTCCCAGAAATCCTGCGACAAGCATGACATTTATTGATAATCTTTCTAATTGTTGAATTTGCTTGTGGAATCCAGAACTTGCATCGCAGTTTCAGCAGAATGTAATTGCGACCACAGGGACCAATTCTTTGATGAATATCACTCAGTATGAGTTCAGAAAGTTTGCTGTGTTTAGAAAGGATTACATGTTGTTTAGCATTTTCAGGCAGAGCAGATTTATTAAGTCCTCCACCAACCCTCAATGTCCCATCTCGAAGAACTGGATTAAGCTTGAATAGCTGGCTATTGCGACTGAGCTGTCCTTCTTTCTGAAAGATTTTTATTTCCTTCTCATAATCTTGCCTTTGACTGAAATGAAGAATTTCTGATTCAGCATCTTCAAAATCATCCAATGTCAGTGATTTCCTTTCAACAGTCGATCTAAATTTCTTCATATGCACTTGCAACTTTAACCTTTGCTTTTCAGGATCCTTTTCCTTGTTCTGGATAATATTTGAGAACTGCTGTCTTTCTTTTTTTAAACTCCAGAGCACTTTTTTCAACTTCATAATCCAAGCAACTGATCTTTTCAGTTGTTCCAGTCTGAATAATAATCAATCAGATTATTCATTGGTTCCTTGTTTTCTTCAGCTTTCAATGCATTAACAGTTGCTGATCTGTTGAATTCTGATCATCTTGATGATTTTCTTGCTTTCTCAGCAGTTGCTCTAGCCAGTCATTCTCATTCAACAGAAATTTTGGTCCATGTCTCCATGTTCCTCCTTCCATTAAACGCCTTGCCTTTAAGCCTCTGCTAGCTTGGTCAGCAGGATTTTCTACTGATGGTACATGCTTCCATTGAGTTGTTTTTGTTGCTTCTCTTGTCAGTGAAATTGTTTGCAACAAAGGTTTTAAAACGTGATGATTCACTGTCAAAATATCTAAGTACAGTAGTGCTGTCGGTCCAGAAAACCGATGGTTACAGTGGAAGTTTGCAATAATCTGTCCATTCTTACTGAAAACACTGCTGCTGTCAACTCAAGCCTGGGAATTGTGACTTGCTTGAGTGGAGATACTCTTGACTTCCCGATGAGAAAAGAAAACACATTTCGCCTTGGTCGTTTTTCATCAAGAGATAAGAAATGGTGCCATATGCATAATCTAAAGCATCTGAGAAATTATGCAACTGGGCAAAAACACTGCTTCCAAAATCTGCAGGCTTTATGCATCTCCTCACATGGAAGTTTGAAAGTAGCATAATGTCTTCTTTCCATTTCCTCCAAACTTCTGCATGCTTTTCTTCAATATCCCATCCATGATGCCTTTTACATAGATCCTTTAACAGAAGCTTCACTGGCAAGATGACCGGTGCCAGAAAGGGGATCATAAATGGAGTTAATGACTGACAAAATGCCTCTTCTGGTTATTGGTTTGTCTTTCAGCTTGAAGGAGTAAATGAACATGTCTGCTTCTGTGTCCCACTGCAATCCGAGAGTTCTTTCAACAGGTAAAGCCTCATGGCCAAGATGCAGACCCAACTTCAGTGGCCTCCCAGGTGTTCTTCAGGAACTCCATACAGCAGGACCCTTCCCTACTGTTAATATTACTTACACTGTCCACTTTGTTCTAAATCCTCCTCGCTGGGTAACAATAAGGCGCTAAAAGATCTCTTTATTGCATCCTCTTCAGAAGCTACACCCTTTTAAGACAGTCGCCTACATAAAGGCTTTGCATAGAACTGTCAGTACTGCTTCTTGAGACACTTTGTCCTTGTGATCCTCGGCTGTTCTTCTCTGTGCGTATATAGCCACACTTGGTGAGAATGTATCTCCAAAGAGATGCACTGTCATTCTATATTCCTTTATTCGTTCATTAAGCTTGCCATTTTGCCAACAAAGGAAATGGAGGAGGTCAGCATCTCTGTCAGGTAAGTTGACTTGGTAAAACATTAATTCAATATCTGTCATCAGTGCTATTGGCTCTAGACGAAATCGTAAAAGAACACCCACCAGAGTATTAGTCAAGTCAGGTCCCTTCCGTAACTCCTTGTTCAAAGATTTATCCTGATAAGAAGCTGTACAATCAAACACCGCACGCAACTTTTCTTTCTTTGGTTGATAAACCCCATGGTTTGGTATGTAGAAGACTCAGTTGTCATCACGGCTTAACTGATGTTCTGGAACCTGGACTGCATAGCCTTTATCAATGATTTTCTCCATGAAAGTTCTGTAATTTTCAAAGAACTTAGGATTCTTCCTAAATCTTCTGAGCAAACATTCTATTCATTGCTTTGCGACACAACAATTATTTGGCATTTGGCATTTGGCTTGTCCCTCATTTCTGAGGGACAAGCCTATGCTACAGTGTCCTTTTTCAAATATTGTCTTTTCTACAGATTTTAGAAACTGTCCTCCTGTGACATTTCTTCTTTATCTTTATAGTTTCGTTTTGAAAAATCCGTGTTGTACTGTTCAATCAAGGAGACTCTGCTTACTGAGAAATGTAGTTCATTTTCCTCTGTGTCACTTATTTCTTTTCTTATGGGTACATTTACAACCCAGTCAATGGTGGTTTTCACTGCATAAGGACCTCCATTTTGTCCATTAATGACACGCCATTGTTCTGTAGAATGTAAATATCTGGCTTGCTTGCCAATAGAGAAGCAATTATACTGCCTTATGTAGTCCTATTTGTGCCCTTATGCTCACTTGGCAACACAGAGAATGCAGCATGTAGACAGGGTAGGGTGACCAAGCGTCCGTATTTCCCGGGACATGTCCGTATTTCACGTCCTGTCCCGGGCGTCCTGGGTTTTTTTTAGAAAGTGAGGAAATGTCCTGATTTTTTAAATTACCTTCATTGGACCATTAAATTTACAGGGACTAGGGCACTGTGCACGGAGCTGCATGTGCCGTAATCCCTGAGCCGGCCAGCGGCAGCCCGTTCTTAATTAGAAGATGATGTAAGCATGGCTGTCACTACCAATAACACGCCAAAGAAATGTATGTTTTCACCGGACGCATTTATAAAGAGTTTCCCCGCCAGACCAGTTTAGACACAATGGAGGCCTTGTACACAGTGTGCAAAGCAGGCAATATGCCTCGGTGTCCAATGGAGGTGCAAGGGATCTGAAAAGCCATCTGACCTCAAAAGTAAAGATAGCCTTATTGATACTCTGTTCGCTTTTTTCACTTAGCAGCAACCTTCTCTGCAGCCTAATTTCCTGATGATATGCAAAGCGGAATTTGATTGAAGGTTAAAATGAAAAAAGGAATGAGCTTCCACAATTGGTGCATTTTGGCCTGATTGAAACAAATCAGGACCTCCCTGGTGAAAACAAGGAAAAAACAAAGGAAAAAGAAGAGATGAGTAAATCTATACTCTCCTATTTATTAATTTGTATAGGCAGAAAGCTCTTACTGGTCACTGAATTCATTTAAGTGATTCACCTTTTTTGTCACCGGATTGTGCTGCAGCATAAATTGGCATCTTGAGATAAAAGGTGCAGTCAAGACCTGGCTCGGATAATGGAATCATTAAGAGTAACCTGCTAAAGCGAGGTTGCACCATAACGTTAGAAATTGGTGCAAGCTTCCGGTCACAGGTTATAATTCATGTATAATTATAAATGATGCAACTAAGATAAATAACTACTTCTAGTTAATGGTCTTGATATAGTCACCTTAAATATCTCTCTGAGTTGCAGTTCGACTGAGCCTGAAGGGCTGTGTTGTTGAGAAAAAAGGCCTGAGTCCAGAGGGACTGTATTGAGATCTCGTTGTAGTGTATCTCCAGAGAAAGAAACAACAGAGAGCAGGTTGGCTCTGTGTTGATGATGTTAGAACAAAAGTTGTTGAGATGGACATGTAATTCTGTATGATCGGTGCTGTTTGAAGTGTGTGTGTTTAGAATCTAAGTGTACAGAAAAAAATATCTGTTTAAATTCAAACCTCCTTCCAGATCTGTAATCAGATCTGCTTAATCACGGTGACCTAATCCCACTGAAAACACTGTAAAGTAAGATCTGGTCTCTACAAAATGTAGTGATCTTTGATAACCTTTCCAAAGTGTCCCCGAGGACATAAAAGGTCAAAATAAAAGGAGGTGACAAGAGTCAATAAATAAGCAAATAAAACATAAAAAGTGAAAATAATTGGATAAATAAGTCTAAAAACATTAAAGACTAAACAAAAGAAAGAAAGTGATTGGAAAATGTTTATCTCTCTTCTATTATATATTACAGTATTTCTGAGTTGCTAAAACACATTTTTTGAAAATTTCTCTCACTTTCCCAAAACCTTAAACACAAATCACCAAACTTAAGCTACACTGTCAAAACCTTTGACTTGTTTTGCTATATCAACAATTGCTTCAGAACTATGTTATCTTTACCCAAAACCAAACACTGTTTTCAGATATCACACAAATCCAGCTAATGCATAAACACTACACAGCTGTCATTACACACTACAGAGATAAATGCAAAACACTGCACTCAAAGCAGAGCAGGGGAAAAATTAGATTTATTATGAAGTATTTGCACAATCCTGCACACAAATATAGTCACAAACAAAATATGCAGCAGATCGATAGCAATGTCTTGGAATCATTCTGCCTCAGCATCATGCCTCTGGGCATGGTCAGGCCACAGGACCTCATCAACATCACAGGCAATCCTGTCCCTTGCTAAACAACAGGGAAAGAATCCTTTAGCATGACGAATCCAACCTTGAACAGGACATTCAGAGAACACAACCGGTAAGTGTACTATCATTTATGTAACCCTAACCCTGACAATGGAGGCCACAGAGAACCTGCTTATATTTGGTTGAACACGTAGTCCTGCTTCCCTCATACTCATTCCATGAACCAGAACATGGTGTATGATTGTTGCTCTAATTTCATTGGAAATGATAGCTCTTGTTCCT
Organism: Cyprinodon brontotheroides; assembly: GCA_018398635.1. Lineage (NCBI taxonomy): Eukaryota > Metazoa > Chordata > Actinopteri > Cyprinodontiformes > Cyprinodontidae > Cyprinodon > Cyprinodon brontotheroides. The sequence goes on along the minus strand of JAGKQL010000056.1, from coordinate 1,403,337 downwards.
CCTCCTCCTCCTCCTCCTCCTCCTCTTCCACGTCCACGTCCACTTCTACTTCCACCTTCTCTCCTGCCGTCCATTGTGAAAATCACACATGCCATTTGGATTTGCCATGGATTTATGTCCCCATTACTGATTGGGTGCAACACATTACTGATTTGAAACAGGTGTGTTAAATTTTGAGTGCTTGTGTGTTACCGATGACAACAGTGTGTTACTTGTATTTCACTTTTGGGGCTGTGTGGTGCCATTCTGAGTTGAAGTGCACCAAAATGCTACATGTGCTTTTTAAATGACAATGTTTTTACAGTTTTGCACAAAGAGCGATTCCGATTTGCTAGCTGTGTCTAACCACTTGAGAAGAGTTTAAAGTTCTACAAACTGTGTGCTTCAATCAATAAAGTGGTTTGTACACTTGCAACCTTGGTTTTGCGAATGGATTTTAATTTTTTAGCAACTCAGAAATACTGTAGGACACTTATGATTTATGGTGGGAGAGTTGGGGGGCACACCTACCCTACCCTGGTTTTAAATACACAGTAGTCCAACAGACAGCAAAACAACATCTGAGCAGGAGGGGGGCTGGTATAGGGTCTCTCACAGCTCTGTTCTCTCCACTCCACCTGGGGCTGGGGTTTCTGTCTCTTCTTGGCCCCTCAGGCCTTTGGTGCCCATCCTATGGCTGCCTGGTCTATCCACTGGGGTGCAGGTTCCTGGCATTAGGTGGAGTTCTTGGACATTGGAGAATTTGGCCTCATCCTTGCGGGGGAGTCGGCTGGCTGCCGTGGCTTTATTACGGTGGCTGAGAAGTGCAAAACACATTTCCAATTCAAAAACACATGATTAACAATTAAAAAACAAAATAACATTTGAAGAAAACACATTTACAATTAAAAAACACACTAACAAATAAAAAACAAATTACATTTGAAGAAGCAAAATTATATTTTATGAAACAAATGTATTTTTTGAAAAAAAAAAGTTTAAAAATTTACATTTTAGCAAACAAATTTTCATTTTAGGAAACCAATTCAAATTTTAAATAAGTTAGATTTTAGGTGAGGGAAAGTTTAATTTTAGAGAAAAAAAAAAACATTATAGGGACACAAATTTACATCTTTAAAAAATTGACCATTCCGAAACACTTGTACAAGTGCAAAGACAAAACTGCAAGTGGCAAAACACAGTTACACACTGCAAAAACAATCTAGAAATAAGTCAAAATGTCTTAAATTAAGTGTATTTACCTTTGATTTGAGTAGGTTGATAAGATGATTTGCCAATGGAATAAGGATTTTTTCTCTTAAAATAAGGTAATTGGATAATATACACTTGAAATAAGACAATGAAATTGTTTTTTTCTTATTTTAAATGTAAATTGTCTCGTTCCATTGGCAAAGTGTCTCACTTACCCCCTCAATTCAAGAAAAACGACTTATTTTAAGAAAAAATTACTTATATAGATATCGATTTTTCCCCAGAGTTACATAGCCAAAACAAATTAACAAAAAGACCAGGTACACCGAAAGGGAATGTCCCAGTGGCCGGATGTGACGCCATGATATTATCCTGACTTGTAGTACAAACAGCTCACCTGTAGTCCTCCTGCTTCACGTGAAAAGTCAGCAGCGATTTTAGATGGAAAGAATTGCACTGAAGCTGTTTTTCTTGAGTGTACACTAACCGAACAATGTTTTGCCCTTATTGTGGAGCAAATTTCAGGTCTCTGGAACCATTTTGTTCCTCGTGCGGACGGTCTCTGGAACTTTTACGGGACACGGACCAGGTGGCAGGACCACGTGCGCAGGTTACATCAAAGCTACAGTCAGACAGTTCTAAACAAAGTAAGTGGGATATTGGTTTGCACTAAGTTTAATGTACCTCCTTCATATATCAAAGAAATAACAAATTCATGGGAACGTTTGTTTAACATGCGGTTAAACCAAATGTTTTCTGTTTTGTTTTGCTTGTTCTGTGTTAGCATGCTATAAGTAGGGGCTGTTAATAAGCGTGTTTTAATGTAAAGCTTTCTATTCCAGAAGAACAGACATGCCCATCATACAAACAGTTCATTGAGTACAGGAGCTCTAAATCAAAAGAGTGACAGTCTTTTAGCTACGGGTCCAAATTAAAATGTAAACAACAGAGCAAACCTGCCCAGGTAAGTAGGCTACTCAGCTATGTATGGGATATGAGGGGATACAATTTCTGTCGGGGATAACTACCTTGGCACGACACCGTCTTAACACTTGGAATACAGGATTATTAAATTTTTATGTGATCGTTCTTGTGTTCTTTGTTACCAGATAAACATAGGACTGATGGTGGGTCATGGAACTGAATTAAAACCTCTAAGAGGGAAGACACTGCCTTTATTTACAAACACGGAGATAACAGCACAGGACCTATTGAAACAGGCTGTACAGAAAATTAGAACATTTAACAAGGACCTGGGTGAGGGGCCATACGTCCTTTTGTATCCAGACTGTACAGAGGTGGTGAATGTGCCTGGGACAGAGAGGCCATTTAGATTGGCAGACTATAAAAAAGAAATAGGAAAGACATACCCCAGAATCACTTTTTTCATCTGCCCAGAGGAACATTTCAAAGGAGTTATGTGGATGTCAAAATTTGAGTTTTTTGTTTGTTTGGGTTTTTTTTTCTTGCTGAATTTAAACTCTAGAATGCATGATAATGTGTTATTTTCAGCCTCTACTACAGCAGATGATACCTCAGACTCTGATTCTGAAATTGTCATCACTTCTAGAAACACAGCCGAGTTTAATCAAGCTGACACTGTGGTATGTAAGTTTTTCTCAAAAGTATTGTTTTTAGCATAAAACCCTTAGCATATGTGTTCTGTTAAATCCTTGCGGAGAAATTTGTTATACAAGTTATTCTATTTTCAGAAAAAGTAACATACAATTTCACCAATGATGCAGTAAGTTAATTAAAAAACTATTAAACATTTTAAGAGTTGTATGCTTTTCTTCTCAGGTTTTTGAACCACAAGACCACAGTACCCCTGATTACAAATATGTTGTGAAAGAGTAAGTTTTTTTCTCAAAAGAGAGAAATTTCCATTCAGATATACCATTAATTAGCCCAGAGCTTTTTTTATTCTTATAAATATGTGGCTGGAGACACTTTATTTCTACAAAATGCCATTTACAGTTGTGCTTAAAAGTTTGCATACCTTCAAGGTAAATTCACAATAGCAGTTCAAATAACAAGGAACTGATAAAGTCACAACAAATAAAAATGTACTGAATTATAATTAAGTTAAATGAAATAGTAATTTTTGTCAGGACTCGGCCTCGGCCTCTACTGTTTACCTTCACAGGTGTCTGTCGTTGACTGGTGGGCGGGGCACGCACACCTGCAAGTGGTTCAGCAGCACCGGCCCTGCACTATTTGAGCAGCGCTCAGACAGCGGGAGGACGCCAGAGTGATACCATTGCGGTATGCCTGATCGGCCACGGCCTCTCGCCTAACCTACCTTTTCTCTTGCTCATACTCCTGCGTTTGTGTCTCCCAGGTTCTCTCTCGTGAATCATCGTCTCCTCTCGTGGCAGATCCTTCCAGGTCCTCTCAGGAGTATCGAGGTTGGTCACCCAGTCTCTGGGTCCCTGGCCCCCCGTTTCTCCCTGGTTCCTCCCGCTGGTTCTGATCCCCGGATTCTCCGGAGGCTGCTCAGATAACTCCACATTCCCCCGCTCTCTGGTCACGCTGACGCCTGTCACATCACCATCAGGCAGCGCCGAGTCCTCACAGCTTCCCTCCCGGTCCGGGGTCCGCGCTCTGTGGTAAGCTCAGCTCCGTAGGTTTTTTCCACCTGACTCTCCGCGGTCTAGAAATTCTTCTTCTTTCCTGGTTAGTTTTCTGATCCAGTTTCGTCTTCGTCTGCGGAGCTCTTGTAGCAAGCTGGTTGTCATAATGCTCTGTGATCTGTTTGGACTTGAGTGTAAAGGTAAAACCCCTGAGACTGTGCATCTGTAGTGCTTCCCGGCAGTGTGTGTTCTGCATGTGGGCGCGGCACATTGAACGCCAAACATGACAATTTTGAACTTATTAAAAAAAATGTCCCAGAAAAATTAGAGCACCTTGCTCATGAACAGAGGACCAGAATACCCATCAACAGGTGCAGACGTCTGATTGGATGTTAAAGCAACCCTTACCGATCTTTCATTTCTATAAATGTGCCGCAGGTAAGACCCCTTCATTCTTCTGCCTCCCAATGGTGAATCAAAGGCTCGAGCCAAAGGCAGCGTCCCCTCAGCCAATCCTATGGGTGCACCCCACTGCAAGGATTGGTTGGAGTTTTCTTTGAATATTTAGAGATTGGAATAATATTTCATCAGTCAGTAATTTTCTGCACCGCTTATCCAGTTCAGGGTTGTTGGGGTTGCTGGAGCCTATCCCAGCTATTATCAGGTGAGAGGCGGGGTACACTCTGGACAGGTAACCAGTCTGTCACAAGACCAACACAGAGAGACAGACAACCATTCACACTCACATTCATACCTAGGGGCAATTTAGAGTGATCAATTAACCTATCATGCATGTCTTTTGATGGTGGGAGGAAGCTGGAGTACCCGGAGAGAACCCACGCATACACGAGAAGAACATGCAAACTCTGGAATAATATTTCATTTTGATTAATGTTGGATCTGTTTGTAGTTCAGAATTCCATTACCTCATTCATGGCATTTTACTCTATTAAAAAATAGTGTAAGAATGCAATATTGGTAAGAGTTGCTTTAGAGAAAACATATGATTATGTTTGCCTCAGAATTTTGCCCAACAATATTTTAGTTCAGTAGCCCATCACGATCGCTTACTTGTTTTATTTTTTGTTTATAATATATCTGTTGAATCACAATTCAGAATCAATCATGATGTTCATAATTTTTTTATGTATTATTACTTTTGTCAATTTCAATTTATTTCACTGGCAGCAGATTTGTTTCTCACTCTTTATGGTAAGAACTTTCAAGCACAACTATATAATGAAATTATCATATTTATGTCTCTTATGTTTCATGACATCAAAATGTTACCCACAATACTGTTATACTCTGTGTCTTCAAAATTATAACTTCACCAATTTTTTCATATTTCAGAGATGTGCCCCAACATTTATCCACAGTACAACCTGGACAGGTATTCAGGCACTTTATGTCAACCTGGAGTTTCTTGCCATCATTGTATTTTTTTTTCAGATTGTGATATCTGATACAGAGGATCTCGATCCACTTGAAAAAAACAATCAAGTCACAACTCCTTATAGGTTAGTGTTGGGATCTGGGGATGTACCACCTTTCTCCAGCAGAGTCGCGCCGTGGTCTCCTGGGCTGGAGCCCTGCAGCACACCTGGAGCTCGTCCAGCCCATCAGGAGACCTTCCCTACATAAGCAGCTGCCAGACCTTCCTTCAACGCCGCAGTGTTGACCTAGTTTGGTTTAGCAAACCTGAGCCTCTGTTACCTGAAAGAATCTTTTGTTATCTCAAGAGAGAAACCTGATTCTAACCTTGCCTCTGTCTTCTTGCTCACAGGAAACCTGTCTCAAGTCTGAAGCTCTGGATGAGCTTAACCTGTAAACCTGCGCCAGCCCTGGTGAGCCAAACCTGAAGATCTCAATCTGGACTCCTCCCCTTGCTCTCAAGGAAGAGCTGGAACTCTCGGATCAGATATGTCCACCCATTCAAAGAATCAAGAAGCAAGACGGCTGTTGCTGCTTGTGCACTCTGCTGAACCAACAGTCTCTGGACCCAACGGGTTCCCTCTCTCACAAATAAAGCCTGGACCTCTTCAAGGTAGACTCTGAATTAATCTAAAGACAACAATTACTTATCTGACTGCCTGGCTAATCAAACTGTCCGTCTCTGCAGACATCAGTGAGACCCAAACCCCGGACCAAAGTACCAGAACCCTGTTCATGTCTTTTGTGTGAAAACCTTCTTCTCCAAATAAACTCTGTTAAACTTTTACTCAGCTTCCGTTTGTGTTCTGCATGTGGGTTTAGTCTTTAAACCAATCATGACAGAACACTGCGTGCCAAACACAAAGCCCAGCAGATCACCCTCCGGAGGAGGCTTGAGCAGCAGGATGCCTCAAATCCTTTGGACATGCGGATACCCTCCGTGAGTTACACACTAAATGGAGCTATGAACATCAGAATCAAGTTTTAGCAGGCATACGCTGGCTACCTGAGGGATGCTAACGCCACGCCAGCAGTACTTCCTGTTCCGGAACCACTTCCGCCTCAAAGGCTCACCAACTGTAACGTCATTTCCGGAGTTCCGTCCGAGTCCTCCTGAAAGATTTTCAGGTAACCAAAAGGATTGTAAAGGATTTTTTTTTTCAGTGTCGTTTGCTTTTTGAGCACTTCCCCGGCAGTTTTCCAAATGATAGGAAGAAAATTTCCTTCATTCTCTCTCAACTTACTGGACGAGCCCTTGAATGGGCGGAGGCAAGGTTCTCTTCTGAGTCCAGCTTTCCATGTACTTTTTCTGAGTTTTTATCTGCGCTCAGGTTGGAATCGAGTGTGCACTTAAGAGTGCTTATTTTAAGGCTTTAAATGATAACATCAAAACATTCAAACTTTCGCCACAATCGACGACCCTGCTCTAACCTGGGCAGGTTAGTTGGAGGACAACCAGGCTTAACCATCAGGGTTGGATAATAGACTTCGGACTAGAAATAACTCTAGACAACGAGATGCCTGAATTTTTTTTCTGTTTCTGCTCCCGCATTTAACAATGCTTCTGTTTTTTCTGGATCCCCAGAACCTGTAGTTCCAAGCCAAAGTCTAAGAACCAGACTCTTTCAGTGCCTGTCCATGTCTCTCACTCAAAGGAACGGAAGCCGAACCCATGCAGATTGGACACACAAGGCTATCCCCTGAAGAAAGACAACGAAGATTTAGAGGAAATCTGTGTCTGTACTGTGGTGAGACTAAATCTTCATGTCCGGCTAAATCAAAAGCCAGGGCCCGTCAGAGGATTTGAGGAGTCTGACGGGCCATCTAAAATCTGAAAAAAACTCCTCATTTATTGTTGCCTGCTACCCTTTTCTTTTCTAACCAGAATCTCACTTTATCAGCTTTCATCGACTCTGGGTGCGAAAGAAATCTCATTGATTCAGATCTGGTCCAGCAGTTAAAGATTGAGACTGTCCCTTTAACTAAGCCTCTCAAGGTATCTGCTATAGATGGAAAGAAGCTTCATCAAGTCACTCATCAGACACAACCTTTAGAACTTCTTATCTCTGGACACCATCGTGAGATGCTAACATTTTTTGTTTTTCCCTCAGCATGCTCCCCTCTGGTGCTGGGATTCGAGTGGCTGGAACGTCACAACCCCCATATCAACTGGGCTGAACGCCACATTGAGTCTTGGTCCACTTCCTGTCTACGAGTCATGCCTTCGTTTCCGCGGCTCCTACTATTCAGTCCCCTAGAGGTAGGGGGGAGATGGACTCTCCTGACCTTACTTCTGTTCCTCCCGAGTATCATGATCTGGCACCAGTCTTCAGTAAGGTCAGTGCGGCGTCTCTTCCACCTCACAGACCATATGACTGCGCCATTGACTTACTACCAGGAGCCCCCCTTCCCAGCAGTAGACTATATAACATCTCCAAACCAGAACGCGAAACCATGGAGAAATATATCAATGAGTCTCTAGCTGCTGGAATTATTCGTCCATCTTCATCTCCTCTCGGTGCTGGTTTCTTTTTTGTGGGTAAAAAGATGGTTCCCTCCGACCCTGTATTGACTACAGAGGCTTGAATCAGATAACCGTCAAAAATAAGTACCCCCTACCATTACTGGCATCAGCTTTTGAACCTGTTCAGGGTGCAACAGTGTTCACCAAACTCGATTTAAGAAACGCCTATGCAAATACTCCTTAGAATTAGAGAAGCAGATGAATGGAAAACAGCCTTTAAGACCCCCATGGGCCAAATTTTAATGTTTGGTCATGCCTTTTGGTCTCACAAAAAAGCTCACATGGCTCCTGTGGCATACCTTCCAAGCTCCTAGGTCAACACGACATCCTCCAGAGATTTTCTGAATGTTTTTGTTTTTGTATCACGTCGATGATATTTTGAGTCTACTCTAAAGAACCTCTCAGACCACAAGAAACATGTTTGTCTGGTTTCTTCACAGACTACTTGGAAAACAAACTCTGTGTGAAAGCTGAAAAGTATGAATTCCACCCAACCATCTGTCACTTTTCTAGGGTTTTGTGCTAACAGGCGGGCAAGGTGTGAAGCCATCCGAAGACAAAATAAAGGCAGTTCTGGACTGGCCAATACCTGAAAACCGCAAGCAGCTTCAGAGGTTTCTTGGGTTTGCAAATTTCTACCGACGTTTCATAAGAAACTATAGTCAGACAGCTCTACCCCTCACAGCTCTGACTTCTGTGAAGAAGACATTTCACCTGGACACCTGAAGCCGAAAATGCTTTTAATAAACTAAAGAACCTGTTTTCCAGAGCACCCATCCTTATCCAGCCAGATCCCTCTAAACAGTTTATCTTAGAGGTGGATGCAGCGTCACCTGACTCCGGTGTAGGAGCTGTTTTATCTCAACAGTCAGACTCTGATCAGAAAGAAAACTCACCCCTGTGCATTTTTTTCATGCAGACTCTCTCCGGCGGAACAAAATTATGATGTTGGAGACCGAGAACTTCTTGCCATTAAACTCGCCCTGGAAGAATGGAGGAACCCCGCATTGGCTCGAGGGCGGCGGGCATCCAGTATTGGTTTGGGACTGAACCACAAAAACCTGAAACTTATCTCCAATCGGCAAAAACGATCCAGCCCACGTCACTCAAGATGGTCTTTTGGCTAATTCTCGTTTCAACCTCATCATTTCTTACAGACCTAGTTCCAAGAACGTCAAGCCCGACTCTCTCTCTCGTCTGTACTCCACTGAGTCAACCTGAGACACCCAAGCCTGTTTCTTCCTGCCTCCTGTACGGTGGAGTCGTTTCCTGTGAGATCACTGATCTCATCAACTCTGCCCCTGGCCTCTGGAGCCTGGCCCGGTAGCTTGGTCCTCCAAATGAACTTATGTTGTTGTACGACTGTTGTACATATGTACGTGGTTCAGTCCATTTTTCTGCGCATGGGCAGAAAGGTCCAAACACACCATTTGAAAACAAGCGGCGCAGAAGAGCCCAGTGTTTCCCCAGGCAGAAGCGGGGAAGCCGGGAGAAAGGAGAAAGGGAAGAAAGATGAAAAAAAATACCATGGCGGTGCTGAAAAGAGGGAATTAAAAGCTATGAAGCTGCTTTTCAAAGTTACCGAAAATGACTAGGTTCCCCAGATTCCCACATACTATGTTTAAAATATAGTAGCTGGCGGATCGATGGCACAAGTAGCAATTTTTATACATTCAAAATAACACCCAAGTTTTTATTCGTCACGATCACAGGCTTATTGGTTATTCACCAGCCAGGAAGCAGATTTCTCATCTCCCTCAAATTTATACTGAGGGACTAAAAGTTTAATCAAATCCATTCAAAGAAACTTCTTATTACAGGAATGGATGAAGAGATGCTGAGTGAGTTTGGGAGTAGAGAACAAACAAAGTTCATTCAAAAACTGTTTTGAATGATCCTTGTTATCGGTTACAAAAAATCTACAAATATATATATATATATATATATATATATATATATATATATATATAACTATATATATATATATATATATATATAAATATATATATATATATATACATATATATTGAGCGAAGCCGGTATATGTAGAAGAAGAAAGCTGATGGGGATTACCTGGCTCATATGCATATTAAATTGGCTCAGGTTCAAACAGCAATAGAGCTCTAATTTAATGCTATTAGAAATTATTTTAATGCCATCAACAAGAACCATGTTTTACACAAGTTATTAGTGTACGCATGGAAATATGAAAAAGGTATGACAGTTCCATGACTCCTGTATGTATGTAAACAAACACACACACACACACGTATATATATATTCTCTAGCTTTATCTCCGCCTCTAGCTTCCTTTCCGAACATACGGCATTATGATCCGTTTCACGCAAATTAATAGGGATATAATATATCTGACGGAATTTGTTTTTATAAAATTTTTTATTAAAGAATCATAAACGCCACGATAAACATATTTAATTAATTTTAGTGCCAATTAAGGCCTTGATTTAAAAAAAAAATATGAATTGTAATTATTTTAAAGCTACAGTGTGTAATTTTCAGCGACATCTAACGTCCAGACTTCAGCAACATGAACATCTCCCCCCCCACTGCTTCTCCCCCC
>JAGKQL010000056.1:1377302-1392534 GCA_018398635.1 Cyprinodon brontotheroides | reverse complement strand
GTCACTAAGCAAAAATGTTCCTTCATCACTCTGTAGAAAATGTTCTCTGTCTGGTTCAGTGACTTTACACACATTTAGTTATTAAAATGTTTTTTACCTACCCCTAAAGGGTTCCAAACATCATCCAGGTTGACTTTCTGACTTTTCTAACAGGTGTTCCGGCTGACAGGCAGTGCACAGCGAGGCTGACATGAAACCGACTCTAAGAAAGCAGAACTATGAGCAGATGGAAGGAACATCTGCTCTGAATGTTTAAGTTACTTCCTGGTAGATTAGAGCGTTTTAATGGCCCAAATTAGGTCTTTTTATTTTATTTGTTATTTTTATCTTTGCTACTGTTAGCAAACAGGAGGGATTAACCTGCTTTAATGTAGCTGATTAAAGTGATTCTTCATTTTCATGGATCGATTTTAACAAAATCACCAAAATCATTTCTTAGAGTAAAAAAAACAAACATTAAAACATTCAAATCTGAATCCAACCCTGTTAAAGTCCAGGGACCATCATCATCATCATCATCATCATCATCATCTGAACCTCCTGACTGAAGCTGAGATGCTCTGTAGCTGATCCATAATGCTCAAAGACGGAGAGAAGCTCTGACCCTCCTGGTTCTGCTGCTGATAGGTCAGACCAGGCTTTACTTCTTGCCAGAGATGGTCAACAGGTCGTCTCCATGTCATGTGTTGGTTCTTCTCAGCGACTGAACCAGGTGAGTCCGATCCACCCAATTGACCCTGCAGATTGGACTCACCTGGTTCAGTGGCTGAGAAGAACCAACACATGACATGGAGACGACCTGTTTACTCCAGACCCCCCACCTCTGCCTCTGGCTCTTGTGTCATGGTGACATCAGGACAGTTTAGTTTGCTAATAATCTTCTCTGCCAATAAGACTGGATTTAATTTCTATATAACTGTAGCACAGCCAGATGAGACAGGAAGAACCTGGAATCAAACAATCCTCAACCTACGGTGAGACACCCCTCTAGCCTGTGAAGGTACCGATTGTTAGACCTCCCTCTGAGACCTCTGCCCTCTGTGCCTTTTAGATTTAAAGAGGTAGAAAGTGAGACTCACCTGTAGCCCAGAGAACCAGCAGCAGAAGCAGGACTCTGACTGGGACCAGTTTGACCATCATGATGTTTCTGAAGCTCAGCTGTTGACTGAATGAGGAAGAGTTGTTCTGAACTAACCTGTCTGTTCTGCTCTCCTCACTAAACAACGCCCCACACACTGTGTCCTCCCCCCTCCCTCTGCAGAGCTAAACATACATTCCCAGTGACATGCAGTGACTTGAAGTTAATTAGTAGCTTTTAAACTGAACCTTTTACCTCCTATAAACTGCAGCTACCTGCTAACATGGTGGAGACTCTTTAATGACTTTATTTTGCCCAAAACAGAGCTGCTGTCTTCAGCCATAACTCAGACCAACAGCTGCCATGGCTCCACCCCAACCACCACAGAGCGCTTTCTGCATGAAACTCCCTCAGCAGAAACCCGCTATAATGGAAACCAGTCTGAAGCTGCAGATTTTCATTTACATTTGACATAATTCCAGAAGTGATGAGACGTGCTTCCCTAAAGCCATGGAAAATTCAGGAATCTTCTGACACATAATTGTTTGGATGTTTGTAGAGCAAAAGTTACAAGACTGATCATCTTTTTTTTCTAGAATATGACTGAAATTTAGTTTTAGTTAAAGCTTTGTTTAGTTTTGGGCTAAACTAAATAATTAAGTTAGTTTCCTTCATCCACATTTCAAAGCCAGAAAACCTCTTCTTTTTGTAACTTTGTATCGTCCACCAGGTCCTTACTCTGAATTTTTAGATGAGTTTTCAGAGTTCCTTTCTGATTTGGTATTAAATACTGACAGGGTCATCATAGTGGGAGATTTTAACATCCATGCTGACATTGAAGGCGATAGCTTAAGAGCAGCCTTTAATGCTATCTTAGACACTATTGGCTTTGTTCAAAATGTGAATAGTCCCACACATTCTCATCTTCATACTTTGGATCTTGTGCTGACATACGGCATAGAATGTGAAGAAATAACAGTATTTCCTCACAACCCTGTCCTCTCTGACCACTTTCTAATAACCTTCAGGATTACTTTAACAGAGTTCTCCTCCCCCAAAAGAAGGTTCAATTTTAGTAGATCTTTATCAGATAGTGCAGTTATACACGAATGCAGACAAAACAGAAGGCAAAAGGCAAGAGCATAAATTTATTTGGATACATAGCACAATTCAATACAAAGACAATGCAAAGTGCTTTACATGATTAAAATACAGGAAGATAAAACAGAATCAAGAAAAAGAATAGGAAAAATAAAAAATAAATAAAATAAAATAAAAAAATGCAGAAACAAAAAAAAGAATATTAAAAACAGTTGGACTAAAGAAAATATGTTTTAGTTGAACTGTTTAACTAGAACAGTGGAAGGCAATCCTAAACAAATGTGTTTTTAGTCTTGATTTAAAGGAACTCAGGCTTTCCGCACTTTTCCAGTTTTCTGGAAGTTTGTTCCAGATAAGTGGAGCATAGGAACTAAATGCTGCTTCTCCATGTTTAGTTCTGGTTCTAGGTCTGCAGAGCAGGCTGGAGCCAGAAGACCTGAGTGGTCTGGAGGGTTGATACACTGATAGCAAGTCTGTGATGTATTTAGGTGCTAAGCCATTCAGAGATTTATAGACTAACAGAAGTATTTTAAAGTCTATTCTCTCTGAGATACAGGGAGCCAGTGGAAGGACTTTAGAACTGGGGTGATGTGCTCTACTTTCTTAGTCTTAGTGAGGACACGGGCAGCAGCGTTCTGGATCAGCTGCAGCTGTCTGATCCATTTTTTAGGCAGACCTGTGAAAACACCGTTGCAGTAATCAATTCGACTAAAAATAAACGCATGGATTAGTTTTTCCAGATCATGCTGAGACATTAGTCCTTTAATCCTGGAAATGTTCTTCAGGTGATAGAAAGCCCACCTTGTAATTGTCTTTAAATGCTTTTGGAGGTTCAAGTCTGAATCCAGTACTACACCTAGACTTCGGGCCTGATCAGTGGTTACTAGCTGAAGCGACTGAAGCTGTGTGCTAACTTTAGATCTCTCCTCTATTGGTCCAAAGATTATTACTTCAGTTTTGGTTTTTATTCAGTTGAAGAAAGTTATGGCACATCCAGGCATTGATTTCTTCTAAGCATTTCCTCAGTGCTTGAATTGGTTCATAGTCACGTGGTGACATGGTGATGTAAAGCTATGTGTGTGTCGTCTGCATAGTTATGGTAGCTGATGTTGTTGTTTTTATTAACTGAGCCAGAGGGAGCATGTAGATATTGAATAGGAGGGGACCCAGGATGGACCCTTGGGGAACCCCACATGTGATTTTTGTCATCTCTGATGTAAAGTTGCCTACTGACAAACTGTCCTTTAAGTATGATTTAAACCAGTTGAGAGCTGTACCAGAGAGGCCGACCCAGTTTTCCAGGCGATCTAACAGGATGGAGTGATCTAAAGTATTGAATGCTGCACTGAGGTCCAATAGTACCAGCACTGTGGTTCTTCCGCAGTCTGTATTTATATGTCATTTAATACCTTAAGGGCGGTCTCTGTACTGTGGTGAGCACGGAAACCTGACTGGAACACGTCAAAGCGGCTGGTCATATCTAAGAAAGTGTTTAATTGTTGAAACACAGCTTTTTCAATAATCTTACTGATAAAGGGAGGTTTGATATGGGCCTGTAGTTCTGGAGTAGTAGTTTCTCTAAACTGTTCAGAAATTATAGTCTTTGGACCAGAGTCTTTGAAAAAGAAGCTGATTAGTCAGTCACTTCATTTGGATGAGATTAAACTTATTTCAGATAATAAAGTAAAAAATCTTGGTGTTGTTTTTGATCAGGACCTGTCATTTAAATCCCAGATCAAAGAGGTTTCTAGAATTTCCTTCTTTCATCTGAGGAATATTGCAAAAAATGAGCAATCTCCTGTCAAGGGGTGATGCTGAGAAACTAGTCCATGCATTTTGTTACTTCAAGGCTGGAATATTGTAATTCTTACCTATCAGGAAGTCCACAAGCTTTAGTTAAAATAAAGCCTTCAAGCTGATCCAAAATGCTGCAGCCAGAGTTCTGATGAAAATGAAAAAGAGAGATCATATCTCTCCTATCACCAACTTCTCTTCATTACATTTCCTGTTAAATCAGAATAGAAGAGATCTGATTGTTCCTTATGTTCCTAACAGAGCATGTGGCTCTCAATCTGCAGGTTTACTGATGGTTCTTTTGCTTTTTCAAGTAGAATGGGAGGCAGATCTTTTTGGTTATCAGGCTCTCTCCTGTGGAACCAACTACTAGTTTTTAGTCCGTGTGAGCCAGACACCCTGTCTACTTTTTAAGGCTAGGCTTAAAACTTTCCTTTTTGATAAAGCTTCTAGTTAGAGTGGCTCAGGTTATCTTGAGCTATCTCTATAGTTCTGCTGCTATAGGCTTAGACTGCTGGAGGACATAGGGACCCCTTTTCATCATTCTGCTTCATTCTATTTCTATTCTCTCACTCTGCAGAATCTGTTAGTTCAATCTCTAACGTTCTGCTCTCTCTGCTTTTCCTCATAGTAGCTTCATCCTGGTCTGTTCCTGTTTGGCTGTGACTCCATCCTGGAGAGAAATATCAGCTGTGCTGCTGCCATCAACACCTTTGTTTTATAGATGCTGGAGCTTGGCCTGTTTTCCGAGGTAGTCCTGTTTCTCTGACTGGCGTGACTAACTGGATGTGCTTCTCTTCATCCTCTGACATGGGAGCTGGCTCCGAGGCTCGTCTGCCTGGCTGTGTGTGTTTCCTGGAGACGAGAGGGCGCCTGTGGAGCTGGTTGCCTTTGTATCTATGCTTCTTTTTCTATGTCTGCTTCCGTCTCGCCCAGACCCCAGTCAGGCCTCAGCAGATGGCGGCTCACACTGAGCCTGGATTGCTGCTGGAGGTTTCTTCCTCTGTTCAAGGGAGTTTTTCCTCTCTCCACTGTGGCGCTACAAGCGTGCTTAGTGTGAGGATTGCTGAAGAGTCAATAGTGATGCAATCAGCTGGTTTTCTTAGAAAGAAAATTTCCTGAATCAATCTGACTGGATGATCTGGTTGCGATGGTGATCAACGTTTCTGGAATTTCAGCTTGATTCACTGAAACCCAGATGTCAATCATCTGGGTGGGGCTGCTGGGGCCTCTAACCTCCGACCTTCTGAGACAGAAACAGATCAGTTTAAAGATAAAACAAAGAAAAGTTTCCAACTTAGCATTCATGTTTCCTTCATATCTGCTGCTGAGTCATTCTGAAGTGAACTGGTTAAACTGGGGAACTAAACAGCCCCACTACAGGAGGACCAGTCCTCAAGGACCTGAGCCGTCATTAAAGATCCAACAGGTTCTGACTCAAAGAGCCAATAGAGTTGGAGGCCCCATCATTGGCCAGATGGTTGGTTCCAGGACCAAGCCTCTCAGTCGGCGACCAGCGGCACCGAACCTGTTGGTTGGTTAGATTAGGCCACGCCCATCAGACCAGGACTGACATCACAGATTCCAGGAGGATAAGAAGCGTTTCTCTGTATTCGTGCTTGGATGCTCCTTGTCAGTTAACAGAAATGCTGCAGGTGTCGAGCTGAAGACTTTTACCCCACCCCTTACACACACACACACACACACCTGTCAGTCCAGTTTTCAGCTGCCACTATAGAGCTGGGCTGTCACTAAAACAGAGGAACTGGATGCTGCAGTGATATCTCTGCTGATCTCCATATCTATACATGGAACATCTGACATAAACCATCACCATGGGTGTGGCAGTGGGGGAAACATGGACCCGACGCCCCATAAAGATCCTGTCTTTAAGAAGAGGCCCAGAGTCTGGAATTTGGTGCTGCGCCCTGAACCAGGAACTCAGAAGGGAGAGAAAAGTGACAGCAGGGGGCGCTGAGCTGCTGGGCCTGGTCACCGCAGCAACCAGCCTTGTCCTGCATACAGACGGCATCATTCGGACTCAGCCTTGAGTCAGCATCAGAACCACACCGTTACACCCTGTAGGTTTACGGTGCTGCAGAAAACCATTTACAGCTTTCAGTGGAGGGTCGGCCATATTGGTCTGACAGGCTGGGCTCCATTTGCAGGAGGAACTCTGTGGAAAGGGAAGCGGAGCTCATCGTTTCACTATAAATAACTGGATCTTCTCTATTTCTTCCTCTTACTGAAAACTGGCTCAGAGTTCGTCTGATTAACATTTTCCCTCACAGACAGAGACGCCTGTGGGGCTAGCTTACCGTTAGCTTTTCTAACGTAGATCATTCATAGATCAGTGTATCTATGCTTCTTTTTCTATGTCTGCTTCTGTCTCCTTGAACCCCAGTTGGCCTCAGCAGATGGCGCTCACACTGAGACTGTGGTTCTGCTGGAGGTTTCTTCCTGTTCAAAAGGGAGTTTTCCCTCTCCACTGTCGCTACAAGCATGCTTAGTGTGAGGATTGCTACCTACTGTCTCTGCCTGCTCCTCCTGGAAGAGAGAATCCTTTATAGTCGATGACTGGAGGACAGTGGCGGCTGATATGAAGCAAAAACCAATCAAATGTATATAAATGATCTAACTACTATATTTCTATAAATGCCAACAGCAGCTTTAAGCAGAGCCGATGGGCAAACATTTCTTCACCTTAGGGTGGAAAAACGTCACCAATCCGATGCAAAATGAAAATAATTTTACTCATCATTAAAGATTAAATGTTTATTTTGCACATCTTAAAAATATTTGTCAATATATTTTGAGATGTTTTCATTTATTATTAAAATTTTATATATATTTTTTTATGTCTTTATCAGGGTCATTGCATGGGTGGGGCGGCGCAATAGCGCCCTCTATTGGCCAGTCACCACTGCTGGATGATCTGATTTATCTAGATCTATAATGTGCCCTAAGATAATGTGTGATGAAGACTGCAGCTGTAGAAATAAACTGAGTAGAATAGAATTAAATTCATGTATCTAAAAGAAGAGAAAGAGAGAGGAGATAAAATAAAAAAATATTTTTTTATTTTTTAAAATAAGGTGAATATCAGCTCCTTTTGATCAATCAATTCAGCATCAAAGTTGTTGTTTGGCTAAAGGAGAGCAGACAGTTTCCCCCCCACCTGCACTACCAGCTGGTGCTGCCTTGGAGCTGACCTCCCTGGGGTCAAAAGGTCAATGATCTACATGATCTACAGCTTTCCATCAGCTGTAAATCCTTAAAGCGTGGGTTACATTTTCTTTTTTTTGGGGGGTGGGTTGTAGTCGAGCACTTGGACCATGTGGACAACCAAAGGTCAAACTGAAGCCCAGACTTTAGACCAGTGGTTCTCAAACTTTTTCTGTCATTCCCCACTTTGGACAAGGGGGAATTTTCAAGGCCCCGCCTGTCCCCATCGCCCCAACACAATGCTAATGAAATACACAACAATCTTAAAATGTTCCAATTTTATTGAACAAGTAGTATCTAAATACAAACTATCTACATCAAAAGACAGCAAGCTCAAAATAAAGAAAATAAAAATGCAGCTGTGTCAAAATTTGTATCAAGCTCAAAGATAGAAAAAAATTAAAGTTCCACTCTGCAATCTGTTAATAAAAGAAAAGAAGTGAAATCCATCTGGCAAGACAGGTCTATTTATCCCTGCATTAGTGGCTGCAATGAGCCTGTTTTGCATTGCACTGTTTATCAAAACGGGGTTGCAGGCTTGATACTGCCACTCTCAAGTCATGCTCAATGTTCAGCTGAGATCTCTATTTTGTTTTCAGTGAAGCAACAGTTGAAAAGCCCATCTCACAGAGATATGATGTGGCAAAGGGAAGAAGAATGCACACAGCTCTCTGCCCGATGAGTGGATACTCCCTCTCCACTCCTAACCAGAATTCACTATTAGTCTGAGCATTAAACCTGAGCCTCAGGGTGGAGTCAGACGTCATTTCAATAAACTGGTCCTATTTATTTAAGATAAAATATTTCAAATTCAGTTATTTATGATCAACCTGCGCCGTCAATCCCGGCGCATGTGCGCTTTATTTGCAGTCTGGATGCACATGCTGTGTCTCTGACTGCAGCGCTGAGAGGGACTCCTGCGATAGCGAGGGAGAACGGGTCGGGGATGGGGGAGGCGCCCCACGGCAGCACCTGCCGCTGGAGGACAAGAAAAGGAACGATACGTGCTTTCACCTAAGAGTCTTCAAAAGTCGCTAGATTTAGTCGCTTTTTTGAAAAAGAGTCGCTGGAGGGGTCTGAAATATAGCGACAAAGTCGCTGAGTTGGCAACACTGGGGCGCGAAAGTTTATTCCGTTACAAATAATATGCCGACGTCACGTCAATCATTATTTTGGCACTTCAGTTCCAGGTGAAATTTTTCTCATATCTAATGTTCTTTTAATTAGACTGTAAAATGTAGGCTAGTAATGATTACTTTGTGGGTTTGATTGGTCTAAAAAGCGGCAACATACAGCTATAAGGACAGTTTGCTCTCACAAGTTCTACATTTATAGTCACACAACACACACACACACACACACCGGAACTTGGCGCGCCCCACCTGTCACGTCTCAATTCCCCACCAGTGGGTCGCGCCACACACTTTGAGAACCGCGGCTTTAGACCAACCCACAAGCTCCTGATTGGCTGACAGGAATCACTGAATTCATCCCATGAGCTGGAAAAACATCTCAGTTTTTCACACTTTGAGCCACGATGATTATTCTACAGCCGCTGTTTATAGATGCTTCCTAGATCTGCTTCCTAGATCTGCTTGCTAGATCTGCTTTTCACTGCGGTGCTTCAGCTGCCCCCTACTGGACAAAGGAAATATAACAGCAATGAGATAAAGATAGAATAAAAACTCGAGAGAAAAACAGAGTTTATGTGAAGCCTTTTAATGTACAATCAATGCAGCCAAAGGTTTTTGATTTGTAGAAACTTTAAAATTGAAATCACTGTATTTGTTTTTCATTTTTATTCCAGCCTCATCTAACAAAATACATTCAAAATGAAAATGCAAACAAATGAAACTATAAATATTTATGGCTGAGAAGTTTTTTAAAAATAAATGATAACTGACTTGAAAAATATATCAACCTAAAAATACATATTTTTATCAAAAAGCTCCGGTTTCCATGGAGATTTCTGCGCTTTATTAAACCAACAAGTTGATAAATTTGTTAGAAAATTCCAGCAGTGATGTCATGGCGCTTGGCTCTGTGCTGTGCTCTGATTGGACGAAGGCTGGAGAAGCAGCTAGAAGTGACAATGAGAGGTTTACAGGAAAAGTCGCTCATATTCGTGAATCCAAACTTCTGAAAGTTCTTTAAATCTGAAATGATTCCCCATCCTGTTTAATAAATGATCAGTGTTTTAATTCAGATAAATTTTCATGTGAATGTGCTTTACTGGAGAGGCATCCATGTTTGTCAAGAACACTACTGCCACCTACTGGTTGACGTCACGGTGTCAGTCTTGTGCTCGGCTTCTGTTGATCAAGTCCCAGTGCTGTATGGTGTGTTTTGTAACAATCAGCTATTATCCAAAAGTCATCTTGAAAACATTCTTCTTCCAAATGTTGGCTACATATTACAGGGTTTTCTCTGGCCAGAAGTTGGATGGCAAAGAATCACTCCCCTCTTCAAGTTGTGGCGTCCAGCGACCAACCGATCCGTGGAGGATCAGGAATCAGAAGGTGGAATAACCCTTTTTTTTTTTTTTTACTTTTACCCGATGGCGTATTCCAGCATCCAGCTGCCATGCACGTGGGCATTGTCAGTTTCACTATAGCTCTGGTGAATTTCAATGGTGGGAAGTCCCCTCTGAAATCTTCAATAATTGTTGTTGATTGCAGATAATGTCCTAGTAGTTCCCATTGATTTTTGCTTTATGCTTGAGGAGAATGGCGCTAAACTTACCGCTTTTCTTGGCGTCACTGCTGGAAGATGGCAGGAGGAGGGGGCTACTATATTTGAGCAAAGATGGCCGCTCCCAGACTCATTCCTCAGTTGGTATTTTTTCTGATTAACACTAAATTCATTAAATCTCTGCGAGCATTAGCTTTTGGTACAGCTAATGATCCATGGGTTGCAGGTGGAACGGTGCGCGTCGTCCCGGCTAGATAAAAGCGGAAGCTGTGAGCGTTTCATGGAAGCTGTCAGCTTCAGTAGAACGCCTCTTGGTTCCACACATTTTATAGATTTGTCACGAATGTGGGTGACCCTAACCCTTTTTCAATTCCCTTCCTGAACCGTCGCACACCCTCAGCCACAGATTTGGAAACTCAAATACGGGGAAATTAACTTAGTTCTGCAGGATGCGTTAAACCTTGAGGGCCTGTGCTTCGGGCCCAGCGTCTCAGGAACACGATGGACCAAAAGTGTCTTAGTGCCCTCATTGGCTTAAAGGTTCAAAGTTAATCATTAAAATGTGTAAATCACCCATTTTTCTTTACTTTTTCTATGACATGTTGGAGGCTCTGATGGGAGGCCCCTGGCAGCAGCAGAGATGCATCATCCGGTTTCCTGGCAAGTGCTGCTCCTGCCTCCAGGTGCTGTTAACTGTGTATAAAAACAATCTGATGGTATTCTAATACCATCAGATTATTTTATAGTATAAAACATGTCCGCTGCTGCCTCCTGTGCAACCTAACCTCTAACCCCGTGTACTCACGCCGAGAATCAAGAATCCACCTTTAGTATTCCATTTTTCCAGAGTTTTTTTAAGTGTTTAACAGAGACGCTAGCACCTCTCGGCGTCAGTACCCGGAAGTGAAGCGAAAAGACTACAACTGTGTAAACAGGCCCCATTTCGTTTCGGTGGTGGCAGCGAATATTGACTATTCCTACAGAACTCAATGGGATTTACAAATGCTAAAATAAAACACTACAGGAACACGTTTTTTCTTCACCGAAACTTTTTTGGAACGTCATTGAACAGCGCTGACGACCGCGTGAGTAGCATATTTTAAAAAGAACGTTTAAAAGGTTGTTTTAAGGACATTATCGGACATGCTCTATGCTAGCCATTTCTAAAAGCAGCCGGGGGGTGATTCTAAATGAGCCAAAAAAGCAGAGAGACAGGAGCAATTGTCAAAATTCTTATGTCGATCATTAGATTTCATCCTGGACACTACAGAAAATGGGCTTAAAGTGTAAAAAACCGAACTTCCTCCTTTAATCATGGGAACTGTGACGCCTGTCCAGGAATATTTCAGGTGAGCTGATTTTGGATCCAAGATTCAGGAAAAAGATGTTGTGTAATTGTTAACCCTTAAATCTCCTCCCTCAGTAGATGGAGTGAACCACTCCAGCTGGTTTTATTCAGAGCTTAGAGAAAAGATTTTCCTTTAGATCAAAGCAGGTCCTAACCACCCGGGCCCAGAACCAGTGCGGTCCCGTCGGTATATATTATATATATATATATCTATATATAATTTAGCGATGATCAGAGTCTGAGTGATGTTTTATTTTGAAAAATATAAAAAAGTTAAGTGCATTCTCTCTCCAATTCCATCAGTCGGTGAATCTATTGCCTCTTGGACACAAGGTAATTCATAGTTCAAGACTCATCCCATATCTATAACATCCTCTCTATAACATCCTGTCTATAACATCCTATCTATAACGTCCCATCTATAACATCCTCTCTATAACATCCTATCTATAACATCTATCTATAACATCCTCTCTATAACATCCTATCTATAACATCCTCTCTATAACATCCTCTCTATAACATCCTGTCTATAACATCCTCTCTATAACATCCTCTCTATAACATCCTATCTATAACATCCTATCTATAACGTCCCCATCTATAACATCCTCTCTATAACACATCCTATCTATAACATCCCTGTCTATAACATCCTATCTATAACATCCCTATCTATAACATCCTGTCTATATAACATCCTGTCTATAACATCCTGTCTATAACATCCTATCTATAACGTCCTATCTATAACATCCTGTCTATAATGTCCTATCTATAACATCCTCTCTATAATATCCTATCTATAGCGTCCTATCTATAACATCCTCTCTATAACATCCTATCTATTACATCCCTCTATAGCACGTCTATCATTACATCCCATCTATAGCGTCCTATCTAAAGCATCCATCTATAACATCTATCTATAACATCCTCTCTATAATATCCTATCTATAGCGTCCTATCTATAACATCCTCTCTATAGCGTCCTATCTATTACATCCATCTATAGCGTCTATCTAAAACATCCCATCTATAACATCCTATCTATAACGTCCTATCTATAACGTCCTATCTATAACATCCTGTCTATAATGTCCTATCTATAACGTCCTATCTATAACATCCTGTCTATAACGTCCTATCTATAACGTCCTATCTATAACATCCTATCTATAACATCCTATCTATAACATCCTGTCTTTGTGAAGCGGGATTTTCTGCGGTTACAGCAACTAAAAGAAAGAAGCACTGGACATCAGGAGGCCACTTCATCTGTCATTGTCTCCGATTAAGCCTAGCTCAATGGGACGGCTTGTTGTTTTATTTTATGGGGTATGTTGGTCTGATGGGGTGATGATCTTGGTTGATGGGGTATGTTGATCTGATGGGGTATGCACAGTCTGATGGGGATATGCTGGTCTGATAGGGTATAGTGATCTGATGGGGTATGCTGGTCTGATAGGGTATGTTGGTCTGATAAGTATGCCTGGTCTGATAGGGTATGTTGGTCTGATAGGGTATGCTGAGTCTGATAGGGTATGTTGGTCTGATAGGGTATGTTGAGATCTGATAGGGTATGCCGGTCTGATGGGGTATGCTGGTCTGATAGGGTATGCACTGGTCTGATGGGGTATATGCTGGTCTGATGGGGTATGTTGAGGTCTGATAGGCTGTATGTACTGGTCTGATAGGGTATGCTGGTCTGATAGGGGTATGCTGATCTGATAGGGGTATGCTGGTCTGATAGGGTATGCTGGTCTGATGGGTATGCTGGTCTGATGGGGTATGCTGATGATGGTATGATGGGGTATACTGATCTGATGCAGGTATGCTGGTCTGATAGGGTATGCTGGTCTGATAGGGTATGCTGGTCTGATAGGGTATGCTGGTCTGATAGGGTATGCTGATCTGATGGGGTATGCTGATCTGATGGGTATACTGGTCTGATGGGGTATATGGTCTGATAGGAATATGCTGATATGATGGGGGTATACTGGTCTGATAGGGTATGCATTGGTCTGATGCGTCCTGGAGTATGTTGGTCTGATGGGGTATGCTGGTCTGATGGAGTATGCTTTGGTCTGATGGGGTATGCTGGTCATAGGTATGCTGGTCTGATGGGGTATGCTGCTGGTCTGATGGGGTATGCTGGTCTGATGGGGGTATGTTGGTCTGATAGGTATATTTATTTCTGGTATACTGATGGATGGTATGCTGGTCTGATAAGGGTATGCTTTGTGGTCTGATACAGAATGCTGGGCCATGACGGCAGCCTGCATCCAGCATCTTAAGTACGCTGACATCTATGTCTAGTAAGTACATCCTCCAAATCCAAGCAGCTGTAGGCAAGCTTACTCTTATTCATGGACTTTTTTAGTATTGGAGGAACTATTTTTATTCTTTTGACTATTGACTTTTGACTATTCTTGTGACAGTTTTTCCCATTTCTTTTAGTGAATGAGGAATGAACCAAAGCCCCACCACCTCACCGCTGCATCAGTCTCTGCAGAGAAAAGGTTGATGTTGCATAGAATGGAAATATTGTTGCTCTACTGAAGCCCTCAACCTCTGAACTACTGGCAGGAGGACAGATCTTCTTCTTTTCTATTATGGCGGATTGCAAGCAACTTTAAGGTGCATACCGCCACCTACTGTACATAAGTGTGTAGCAACACTACTTTACATAAAATTCTATTTTCTAATTTTGTATTCTGTATGTATGAATAAATAATATTTTCCTGAATCTGTGAATATCCTTTATATTCCCTTCATTTCCCAATATTCCTTTATGACTCCATTCTTGGCCCGTCCTTCAGGAGGACAGATCAGGCTCCTCCCACTGCAGGTGCTTCAACCTGTACACCTGAGATTCATGCTTCACCTGCTTATAGATTCCGCAGCCAGTTTTTAAAAGCAGGGTGGTTGAATTTAAATGCTTTTTTTTAAAAATGCTGTTTTATAAGCGTCCGATTGACGTCATCAGCCGCCCATGCGAGCGCGCAGTTATCGCCCTGCGGTGACTGGCGGCCATTTCAGCTCATCTGCTTCTTTATTTCTGTCGCTTTATTTTTGGAAGCGGAAGTCCCACCGGAAAGGAGCTGGTGCCGCTCGGTCTCTCCCGCCCCTGAGCCATCTTGTGTTTGGCAGGAACAAAAACGGGAAGAGAAGGTCCAGGCGGAGGGATGGGACTGGTTTTAGGGCCACAGCAGGAGCTTTAAGGGGATAAGAAGGAACCATCAACCACCCCCGCCGAGCTGCTAATGTCCCGCTAGGCCTGCAGCTAATCAGGCTGCTTGGCTAGCCTTGACCTGACCGTTAGAGCATACTCAAAACCTTCCTATTGTCTCCGGAACCTGGCTGACCCCAGCGTGGCCCCGAAGCCCAGGAGGATCGCGTGACATGAGCTGCACACCCGGTGAGATAAAACTCGGGATAGAAGACTGGCGCGCTGCTAGGCTTCCTGCTAACTTTCGGTCTGTGAGGATCACCACCAGCTGCGGTAAGATCCACCACAGGGGGGGCAACAGGGGCCCGGGGGGCCATAGAGGGTCTGACACCGATGGCCTACAGGCCTGGGCTATCGGTGGGGGCCAAAACACAGGCTTACTGGGGGCCAAAACACGGTCTGACTGGGGGCCAAAACACGGGCTGACTGGGGGCCAACAGGGGTCTGACTGGGTGCCAATAGCGCACTGACTGGGGCCAAAACACGGGCTGACTGGGCGCCAACAGGGGTCTGACTGGGTGCCAACAGTGCACTGACTGGGGGCCAACAGGGGTCTGACTGGGTGCCATCAGGGCACTGACTGGGGGCCAACAGGGGTCTGACTGGGTGCCATCAGGGCACTGACTGGGGGCCAACAGGGGTCTGACTGGGTGCCAAAACACTGGCTGACTGGGGGCCAACAGGGCACTGACTGGGGGCCAAAACACGGGGTGACTGGGGGCCAAAACACGGGCTGACTGGGGGCCAAAACACGGGCTGACTG
>JAGKQL010000056.1:1360602-1373466 GCA_018398635.1 Cyprinodon brontotheroides | reverse complement strand
TATATATAAGGTTGCTGCTGCTGTTGTTGTTGTTGGCTATTAGAGCTTCTGCCGTCACTTGCAATAAAGGTTTCTGTGCCTTGTTGTTCTTGGGTCTGTAGTCTAACTATTGCAGATCATCAGTGTTTGTTTGTTTAGCGAGTTCAAGGGAGGCAAAACATAAACAGGACTGTGTCTCTTTTGCAGTTCTTTTAAGCACCTTTAACTCATAATTGGCACAATTCAACATTCTGTAGTTTAGATTACAGTATATTGCTTATCATTGACACACTTATAGGCTCAGCTGACAGAGCAATGGGCCATATGGGGCATTAAAAAACAATGGGCAGATAAAGCAGCTGGGACACACATAAAATGACAGCTCTGACAGAGTGTGTCTCATTCTGTTTTATTGTCTCTAATCCTTTTCCTTTGTGCCTTCTCTTCCAATCACAGTTCAAGACGGAGAGACAGAACACACAGAGGTTCAGGCCTTTCAGTGCTTGGATGATACCAGAGGCTATGTTGTCGGGGTCTTGAACGTCCCTGGTAGGGTCTTCAAAGGTAAGATAGGCTCTGGGTGATGGGCCAGACAAAGAGCATCTCAAGAAGCTCTCATTACGACTAAATGATTACTGTGAGTGAAGTCTCATGGTATGGCAAAGCCGGGACCTCACTCTGAAGCAAGGCCTGGGGTTAGGGTTGGTCTACAAGTGCCTAATGATCAGGTTTGTTCTTCGTACTCCTGGCCAGCTGAAGCCCAAAAGAGCTACCCGAGGCCATCCCCCAGTAGGCCCACCACTTGCAGGAGGAGCCCCTGGGGACTGATGCAAAAAGAATTGGGCAATATTCGGAGGCAGAAGCCTTGACGACCTCATCCATTGGTGCTTAAAATTGTTCTTGGGACATGGAATGTCACCTCACTGACAGACAATGAGTCTAGGCTTGTGTGGGAGTGCCTGGGCTTTAAAACCCATTTTCTTTGAGAGCCTGGATTTTCTTCGACTCGTGAGTAACAAACAGTTAGTAGAGATGGAGGGAAGGGGTTTGCATCTGTTTATCTCCCCACAGCTCAGCCATCTTGTGTTGGGGAATGGCCCAAATGGAAGGGGGAGGGTTGCATCCCTTCTCCTCCAGGTAACATGTGAGAATTATTGTCCTGACATATCATCAAAGGGTTAGTACGGATTATTAGGCCTACTGTATTGGAAACTCTGTCCACCAGTCAGCACCTGGTGGAAGAGGAGGAAGCTGTACAGACTTGGCTGGCCCAAGCAAGTAGTGCCGGCCCTACTCTGGTGGAGCCCTTGGTCAGCGACATATTTACTCCCACCTCTGAGGAAGAGCTTCTCTCAGATTAGTGCCAGATGTGGTGGCAAATATTGAACCAGGGTGTGGACTGCCAGTATGAGGGATGCTGTCAAGCTGAAGAGAGGTCTCCCTATCTGACATGGTGCACTGGTGCGACTCACGAGGTCTCTGCAAGCAGGTGCAAATGGTCCTACAGCATACAGCTGCCCAGATGGTTTCAGAAACAGCATGAGATTAATTTCCACTGTTATGCTGATGACCGCTCAGCTTATATCTGTCTATAAATCAGGGTGAAGCTGTGCATTACGTACTCTATATAATACAGGCATGTGTTCCAGACACCTTAAAATGCAGACACATTTAACATATGCAATTTGCAGGGCAAGCAAAAGTTACGTTTCAAACTTTGGTTGAGATTCTTGTTGGACGAGACCAGCTGATGCTTAGATAATAAAGTAAAAAAATTTTGGTGTACGTACGATCAGGCACCATCGTTTAAATCCCCATATCAAAAGAGGTTTCTAGAATTTCCCTCTGTCAAAATACTGCGGTATTTGCGAAATTAAAATACCCTGTCGGTATTTCTTATGCGTTGTTACTTCGGGCTTTACTACATGCTTCTTTACTATCAGAGAGAAAGTCCACAAACATAGTTCAAAAGCCTTCAGCTGATCAAAAATGCTTTAAGCCCGGTTTCTGACAGAATTTAAAGAGATCAGCCTCAGCTGTTCCTCCGTCCTGCTCGGCGCCGACTTCCCTGGAGCTTGAGGAGAGCATGAGCGATATTATCATTAAATTTGGGCTGTAACAAAACCATGCAGAAATGAACTGGTCCGACATTTAAGATGAAATATTTTAAAAATCCCCGATCAGGCATCCAGGATATGTGTGGTTTCTGATGGCTGATGCAAATCGCTTCAACTGGTCTGTCAATTTGAAGAACTCGCGCTAGTTTGCAAAGCAAATCTTTTAAATACACGGTGCTAGTTTTTGAAATATATAAGAATTATGCTCTAATTTGTAGTTACTGATCTGTTGTTATTATATTTTAATTTGACAAACCGTATCTTCTCTCCTTTCTTTTTCCTGTTTGCTGGGATTGCAATAGCAGATCTTGACCTGGCGGACCAGGCCCGGACCCTGCACATTTGAGTATGTTTGGCTCAACCTGCTGCTGTGTGCGGGATTCTCCACCATGATACTAGAATCAAAATAAATGGATCCAGGCTCAAAATGAGCACTTTGATATGCACTTGAGACTGACTTTGTCTCCATTACAGCACCCAGGTATTAAAGCCTTGCAAAAGCCTGCCTAAAGCCCTCTGCTCTCATTAAGCTTCAGAAAAAAGAAAGAACAATAACAAACGGTCAGTTCAGGTGTTTTATAAAATAAAATATGTGAATCAGCTGATCCTTGTCTATATAACAAACTGAAAGATATGTTGTTCTCTGCTTCAAAAAATACTTTACATTTTAAAATTGAAAAATTTTCTTTTTTTTAATTATATTTCTTTATTTAAAAATGCAATGTATAACATGAATGCATAAACACCTAATTTTATTTCAGTGTTAAATTCTGTTTAAAGTAGCAGATCATTAAAAATGTCTCCAAACCTTTACTTGTTGATGATTTTCTTTATTTGGACCCCTGCTGATTTTTAAATGGTTAGCCTTGGTTTAATCTTTATGAATATTTATTTCATGTCATGTGCCCCATCCAATGCACATCTACTGAAAACTAGTGTAATTCGATGAGTCATATAACGCAATCCTCCCTGCGTTCACGCCCACCACCAACAAACTTCCCAGCAGACATGACGCTCAATCTGCTGCCAACAAAAACCTGCTTTCTTTCTTTTTATTCTTTTTGTTTTTTTGGGCGGCGGTAAACAGCAGCTAGGTTAATACTATCTCAAAGAAATCTTTTGAAATCTTTTGAAAATTGAGCTTTTTGATTTCATATAGTGGCAGCTTTGGCTGTTTTTAAAGGCTGGTTATGCTTTTATACTTTAAGTAATTTTTTTGGAGCACATACTTTTCACTTTTTACTTGAGTAAAAGACGTCAAGTTGATACCTCAACTTTTACCAGAGTGGTTTTTAAACTGCAGTATCTATAACAAATGTGTGTACTTTTGACACCACTAATCTTCATTGGCTTCCTGTTAAATCCAGAATAGAATTAAAATCGTCCTTCTCACATATAAAGCCTTAAATGGCCAAGCTCCATCTTTATATCAGAGATTTGATTGTTCCTTAAGTTGCCAACAGAGCCCATACGCTCTCTCAATCTTCGGATTTACCAGTAGTTCCTAGAATTTCTAAAAAGTAGAGATAAGGCGCCAGATCAGGCTCCTCTCCTGTAGAACCAACTACCAATTTTAGTCAGCGAGACACCCTGTCTACTTTTAAAGGAATAGTACACCCAAAACATGATTAGCCTTCATTTTTCTACTCCCCATGCGAACAACGCTCACCGGGCGCTTTTTTGATATCTCAAATGCATCTGGAGATCTATGAGGCTTCTTGCTGTCTGCAGACATTCAAATATTGGAGGTCTATGGTGCCCGAGGCAGAAAGGTCCATAAAAGTCCACAAAAAACGTGTCAATATTCCTCCATACTGCCCGTCCAATGTATTCCAAGTGTCCTGAGTGGGTAGCGTCCATAATTTACTCGAAACGAAGTCATTTAGAATGTTTTTAGAGCATACACAGTAGTGTATAGGATTTCCTAAAAGCGCGCGCCCGCGCGTTCACGATGCTACGGAAACCGCGGCAGACCAAACCAGATGAAAGTGCGCATTCAGCGTCTGCTCTGCCGATAATGCAAGCGTAGAAGAAGAAATGTGCTGTTTACCTGTGCAAAGAAAGAAATAACGAAAGAAAAATGTCTGAGGACTTCAGTGTTGAGGAAGAGCATGAGTTCTTTGCCGAGCTGAATGCGCACTTTCGTCTGGTTTGGTCTGCCGCGGTTTCCGTAGACTCGTGAACGCGCTTTTAGGAAATCCTATACACTACTGTTTATGCTCTAAAAACATTCTAAATGACTTCGTTTCGAGTAAATTATGGACGCTACCCACTCAGGACATTTGGAATACACTGGACGAGCAGTATGGAGGAATATTGACACGTTTTTTGTGGACTTTTATGGATCTTTCTGCCTCGGGCACCATAGACCTCCATTATTTGAATGTCAGCAGACAGCAAGAAGCCTCCCAGATCTCCAGATGCATTTGAGATATCAAAAAAGTACCCCAGAGTGTTGTTCAGCATGAGGGTGAGTAGAAAATGAAGGCTAATCATGTTTTGGGTGTACTATTCCTTTAAGGGCTTAAAACTGTCCTTTTTGATCAAGCTTATAGTTAGAGTGGCTCAGGTTATCCTGCGCTATCTCTATAGATATGCTGCTATAGCATTAGAGTTCTGGAGGACATAGTGACCCCTTTTTCATCATCCAGTTCCTTCTATATCTATTCTCCCACTCTGCAGAATCTGTTAGTTCAATCTCTGAAGATATGCTCTCTCTGCTTTTTCCCATCGTAGCTTTGCCTCGTCTGTTCCTGTTTGGCTGTGACACCACCTTGCAGAGAAATATCAGCTGTGCTGCTGCCATCAACAGGGCTAGACAAGTTTCCTGGATCCCTGTTCCCAAAAGCCTCACACAGCATGATGCTGCATGATGATTGTGGGGAGTTCTTGGTGTAATATAAAGAAGTTTGGTTATCACTTGGCCCATATGCCAATTAGTAACTCAAAATGTACCCTCTTTTTAAAACTAATATATATATTTTTTTTCTGGCCATTCTTAAGTACAACTTCAGTGTATGGCATGCTGTATGTGAAGATACTTTAGCCTCTGCTACAGGAACCTGCAACTCTTATTAGCCTTCCTTTTGTTGTTGCCTTTCTGATCGATGCCCTCTTTACCTAGTCTCTGTTGGTGGGCATCTTGCTTATATGCAGCCTCTAGGAAAGGTGTGTTTAATAAATAATTTCCCATCTAAAAATCACACCAGTTGACTTACAGATCACCTGATGCATTGGTCAGCTGATATTTTTGGCTGATATTAGTGATTTTTTTCCCCCTCTTGTATTGGCATCACCCAATACCTGCATGCTTTTACTAATTCATTAGTGCATTCAGCTAACATGCCTTAAGATAGCGTAAGGTACATACATCACTGGTCCCGTTTGCTATCCATTGTTAACATGTTCTCTGTGATTTAAGTTTGAATCAAGATGTTTTTTATCATTGTGTCTTCTCAATCATGTAAACTAAGAAAGAAAAGGTAATATCAACCATAAAAAAAAAAAAAAAAAAAATTGGGACCACATGGATCGGTAAGACTGATGTCTTTTTGTCTTGTCTGATGTACTGTTATCAGCCCTAAAAAACAAAAATATATGTTTGATCTCTACAGTGGTCAATTCATGTGAATTTAGAAAGTAGCTGATTGGTTTGTCTAGTGCTTGTCCGCAGCTCAAGTGTTGCAGATGTAATAAGCACACACTGATTTTCAGTTATTTGTTTTTCTAAATTCATTTCACCAATTTAGGTTAGCATTGAGTATAAATAAATACCTAGTGTGACAAAGTGGTTAAAGTTTATGTTCACCACTTGTCCCTTATTCATTTTTCTGATTTGTAATGCTTAACTTTAAACATTAGTTTTGCAACTTTATTTCACTTACTATCCCCAGTTTGTTTGTGTTATTGGCATTATGTTGCAGTTTCCATCTATTTACATGTTTAGGTTAGAAAGCTATTACTTCTGGATTATTGGTTGAATTTTTTTATTTTGTTCCACGAAAGTATTATGTTCATACGGTATTTGTTTTCCTTTTTACTCACCAGTATTTCCTGCTATATTGGCTAGATGATGTCAGTCAAATGGTACCTTGCTGCAGTTCTTCCATTTAGAGAGGGTTCCCTTTGGTAGTAATTATTATTATTTTTTTTTAAGTAACTTTTTAGAGATTATCTTGTATCCACATTGTTTATTTATTTTTAGACTCTTTTCATCATGTAGATGAGTTTGTAAATGAGATGAATAATAATTCTACTCTTGTTTCTATGTTTAGACTTTGGCTGCTGCTTTACCTGTTTAACTGGTGGCCGGCGGTCCACTCAAGTGCGGTGTGTTATGAGTGGTTATATAAAGCACTGAGGAATTGTTGTCAGAGTGAAAAGTGACCAAACTACGGTACTTCACAAAGCCCTTTGGGTGAATACTTAAAAAAGTAAATTACAGTAGATTAACTTGGCTGGGATACAGCGAAATAAATGGATAAATTTGGAAAGCATAAATAACAGTTCATTAAAACTTTCACACAAATTAATATTTTTTTACACATTTTTATAGGTTGTAGTCAAATTTTATTTTACTTTTTTAATTATTATGTCCATGACCTCCTAATCTCTAGTTTAGGAGCCACCCTATTGTTTTTGAGCCATCGCTGTAGCTCTACCTTATTTAATCCGAACGTTAGCGCACGCGCTCACTCCTCACTTCAGCGAGCGAGACAGAGCCGCGCGCTCACGCACACACCAACGCTACTCGCTTAATAACGATATCTCTCGCGTCACCCCCCCTAACAACAACAACAACGGTCCACCGCTGCCTCTGCGGAGCCTCCTGAGGGACGGGGACTGCGGTTCAGGTGCACCGCTGTGATTTCTCTAAAACTCAAGTTCATTTTAAGGCTGCGAGTGAAGAAGGAGAGATAATTACACCGCTGATTACGTCGACAAGTGTTTATCCGCTGAGCTCGCCATTGTTTTTTTTTTTATTTTATTTTATCTGTAATGGGATTCCTTCAGGAGCAACCTGCCGCCTGACGTTAACTCCCCGCTGTGAGGTAAGAGCTAAGGCGGTTTATCTATCAATATAGAATTTTTTATTACGGTAGGACACTTTGTCATAAGAGTTTGGATCGGAGAAAGTTAACTACAGCGTCCCGAGTGATTATTTATCGCAGTTATCGATGCAGGTCACGGTGAAGTCCTATCTTAACCCACGCATTGTGAAAATACAGTTAATGCCATCATCTATCAGCTGGAATTGAAGATGTTCATCGCTGCTGTGTGGGTGAGCGCAAACGGGACAGACAACAAGGCTGCCATTGTAGCGGATCAGAGGCGGATTAACGGAATTCCTTTTCTCTGCACTGTCTGAACGGCCTCCAGCACCTCTCTCCCTCTCTCTCCCTTTATTTCTGTTGGTTTTTTAACAGCTGTCGCCTCTTCAACATATTTGAAACCAAACTTGCAGTCTTCCACCGTTTGCATTCACTAACGTTCACTAACCGTTAATAGATTATTAAACTGAAGATGTTGTTAAAACATGTGGATGGGGACAATGCTTCTCTGCTCTCTGTGTTAAAGATCCAGTCATGACTGGATGCTGATGATTAGGAGATTTAGAACTTAAACTTACTCATTAATAGTTTTCTCATTAAAAAAAAGGACAAAATAAGACATCAATACTATTTATAACACATTTAATATAAAGGATGTTAGTTTTCATTTGAAAAAGTTTGACACTGTATCCTTGCTTTTCCCTTAAAAGGAAGTAAACAATAAGATAAATAAAATGATTGTAAGTATGTTTATGTTATAATCATTTATCGCTTTTGAAACATTAATAACAGACAGAAAAAAATGTTTTTTGTTTTTACATAATCAGATATCCAGCAAACAAAAGAATCAGCAGGCATATACTTTCTGAATTATAGTTATGTACTTCCCATTTTTCAATTCAATTCAGTTTATTTATATAGCGCCAATTCACAACACAAGTCATCTCAAGTCACTTTAAAGTTCAACCAGATCATCCAGTCAAATTGATTCAAAGTTTTCTATCTAAGGAAAACCAGTTGATTGCATCAACTCATTGACTCAAATGCAATCCCTCACACTAAGCATGCTTGTAGCGACAGTGGAGAGGAAAAACTCCCTTTTAACAGGAAGAAACTTACAGCAGAACCAGGCTCAGTGTGAGCGGCCATCTGCCAAGGCTGACTGGGTTTTTTTCGCTAATGACTATGAGTTAAAACTGCACTTCAATTAGATATTTTCATAAATATCCCTTGTGATGCTGTTCATAAAGCTCTTATAGTTCGCTCACCACTTACAGAAAATAACTGATGGTCTTCTTTATTTGTCAATGAGGATCTGTAGTGGATAACTCTATCTGTATCTTCAGTTAGTACCTACACCAGATAAATTCCTCTAGGCTGGAGGTAATAACAAGTCAACTAGAAAAAAAAAAAAACAACAGAGCGGACTCCTCACTGTCTTAAAGGTACACTATGCAACCGGTGTTGATTTTCCAGCGAGGCTCCCCCCAGAGGGCGAAAGTAAAAGTGCACTGTCGTAAATATGCACAGCTGTTCTCCTGGTTTCTCCGTCAAGTCAGGCGCGGTTGTTTTGAGCTTAGCAGACAGGCGAACGCAACGAATGACTAAGCATCTGACGCGCCGCAAAAGCACTGCTCGAGATGGAAAAATTTAATTTTTGCTGATCGACGCGCCGCGTCAACCAATCAGAGAAGCTGATCTGGGAGCTGGCAGGGAGAGAGACACAGCGCTGATGATCAGAGCGCCTAAATTAACTTAAAATGCAGAAATCTGCCGGCAGAATATGTTCGCTTTTATTATCCTGCTGCCTGCAGTTTGGATTATTTAGATGAAAAACACCTACCAGCTGCCGCGGTGAACCGCGAGGAGGCGACCCGGCCAGAGGCTGCTGATGAAGGGATTCCTTCTGTCGCCGGCGCACCGCTGGTATGTGGGGGTCTGAGCGGCTCCGACAGAAAAAATATTGAAGGCAGGATAATAATCTGAATGAACTGACTGCATTGATTACGTTTTCAGGTGTATTTTCTCACTTAAAAACACATATTAAAACTACTTTATCTCAATTCGATCACAGCAAAATATAGCCGCAAGGCAGAGAAATGATATAGTGAAGTCTTCAACGCTGGCCGGGTATCACAGGCTTGCAATCAACAAGGCAGCCAGAGCAGCAGCAAAGCTGCTTCAGCCGCTCGTCAGAACTAACTGGACAAGCAGTAAAAATGAAGCAGCAGACGCCATTTTGCTGCTTTGCCAAGCGGCCCGCTGTGAACGTAGGGGCATAACTGCACAAAGATCGCCACTGTGCTAGCAACGAGAATGCTTTTAACTGGGGCGTGTAGCAGTTCTCGCCGTAAAGCAAGACTGACTCTCGCGAGACTTCTGAGCCTGTGGGTGCGGGTCGGTGCTCCTGCAATTGCAAGTGCGGTATTTCCCCCACAGACCACCAGGGCGGCCGAGAATACCTTTGTTCAACCTGAAATGACTCATTTAATCATCCAAAACGTTATGGAACACACTAATTAACTGAAAAATGTTGCATAGTGTGCCTTTAAACGGCTCAAGTGCTATAAACTTCACAGAGTCTTATGTACTGTCCTTAACCGAGCCTTTAAACCACCAATATTTTTGTTTTGTTTTCACATTGCATATCCTGTTCTCTGTGCAAAGACAGAAATATCTTTGGTGGGACTATACTAATACAGATGTTACATTATTTGCGATCTTTTGTTATCCATTACTTAATGAAATAAACAAATTCGCTTCATATTTTATTTCTTACCCTCCTCCTGCATAAAGTTGCACATCA
The DNA here is from genome assembly GCA_018398635.1 of Cyprinodon brontotheroides. Classification (NCBI taxonomy): domain Eukaryota; kingdom Metazoa; phylum Chordata; class Actinopteri; order Cyprinodontiformes; family Cyprinodontidae; genus Cyprinodon; species Cyprinodon brontotheroides. The sequence goes on along the minus strand of JAGKQL010000056.1, from coordinate 1,363,513 downwards.
TGTGCCAAACATGCACTATCTCCAGCTCCCTCCTCCCCTTCTGCTGTATGTGGCTGACCAACATGAGGTAATCCCAGCTATTAGGTAATCTCCTCAGCATGACGCATCAATAGGGAGGGTGTGCGTCTCACTACCAGACAAAAGTAGTTGTTTGGGGAGGGTACATAAAAAATTGTGCTAAAGAAAAAATGATTTAATCATCTGACCAGGTCAGGAGATGGAGGGGCTGGAGAGAGGGGAGGGTAAAACAGAGGCTTATGGAGGATGTGTGGGTGAGGCTATCGCCACTTTGGACAGTCTGATGCTTCAGATTGAACTGTTCCTACAGTGTCTGTTAAAACAGGACAGTTAGCTATGTGTTTCTACCTTGACGAAAAATGCCCTGTTGGATACAGCAATGTTGTGTCGCCACAACTTTCTTTTTATAAATTTGCCCAAAATTTTCGCCGATCAAATTTTTTCAAAGTCATTTAATAAGCGTTTGAATGACCAGATTTTTTTCTGCTGCCGTACGCTGCTGGTGAGCTAGCTGCAGAAAGGCTATCCACACCTTTTTATACAGAAAATGACACCAGTATTACAGAAGCTAAAGGATCTACAAGCATAACATGTCGAATATGAATTCACAATCCTAATATTAGCTTCATAGGGAGCTAGTGGAGCAAAGCTGACACACTATTATCTTATTCATAAAGTCGAAAGAAAAAAAACAGTTAGATTCAGTCCTAACAGCATTTTAACTGTAGAGTCAAAGCACATGCAGGGGTAATGTACTCGATCTGTTTCCTGGAGACAGCACTGAGTGACTAACTTATTTTCCAACTTAGTTATAACTATGTTTATGTTTTATGTTATTGAAAACTGAAAAAAATGCAACATATTTGAAATGTTTGTAAGCGGTTCACTTCCTGTGCGCACATCTCCATCAAATTGATCAGATGGAAGCTGCTAATGACTGACTTGGACTCCCTGGCAAAGCATCACTCATTTATAAAATTTTTACTCCCTTACTCCCCACTTGATTACATAATCACATGTTCAGCTTATGTTTAATGTTACTCTACAAACAGAACCAGCTTATTTGTGAAATACACTCAAAAAAACTATGACTAGACTGATCATGTGTTTGATGTACAGTTTTAAAAAATATTATTATCCTCAATTTAATTCTAGATGATAGCATTATTTTTGATTATCCATAAGTTCATTTTTTAGCAGTAAAGAGATAATTGTTGTTTTTTCTAGTGTAAGCAATTAGATCATACTTTTATGTTGTGTATATAGTAATTCTATGGTCAGGCTTTTAGGTAGTAATGCTTACGGCTGACATTGTACCCCCTTTACTGAAAATATTAGAAATTGTGTGCCCTCTTTTTGGGATGTACGGCTCCTAATTTCCCCCGGAAACTTCGCTCAAATGTAAAAAAATTTCTAATCTGCATGATGCACTTCACAAGCAGCAGATGTTGGAGTTGGATAAATATAATTTTTGCTGCTCGATGTGCAATATTAACCAATCAGAGAAGCTGATCTGCAAGCTAGCAGGGAGATAGACACTGCCCTGCTGTGCAGATCGCTATGATCACTCCACTGAAACTATTTATTAATGCCTACATTTATTTAAAATGCCAAAAACTGCTGGCAAAATATGTTCCCTTTTATTATTCCGGTGCCTGTAATTTGTACCACATACCAGAAAAACGCTAACATCTATTTCCAGATGCCAAGAGCAGTAGGGAAAACCCTCAAGAGGTGAACAGGCCATAGGCAGCTGCTGCTGGGGATTCCCAGTGACAGCGCACCATCGCTATCTGGGGGTCTGTGCGGCTCTGACAGCAAAATTATATTTTGAGGCAGGATGAACTGACTGTCGAGACAACGTTTTGAGGTGGACTTTGTTGCTTAAAATTATATTAAAACTACTTTTTACGCAGTTATGACAGAAAATATAGCAAAGCCGCTTAGCATTAGACACATTTGTGCACACTTCACTGGAAGCGCTTCAGGAGCGTCAAGATGCTCTTGAAGTGTGCCTGACCTTAAGGTGGACAAGCATAAAAAATGAAGCAAAAGACGTTTGCTTGAATTAACCTATGAAACATAATATTTTACCTAAAAACGAACTAGTGTCTTCCTTGTGAAATTTCCACCTTTCTTCCCATAAATACAACAAAAATATTGTTGTAACTAAGACAGAAAGTTAGCTGCATTCCACTTCAAAATACAGGAAATAGCGTTTCAGAGAGTCCAATTTTTCATTTTCCCGGGGAGGATACGCCCTGACCCCCCCTACCTGCAGAGCGAGCCGCTAAAGATGTGATACACCAAGGTGTACACCACTAGCTAATAGCCTGCCTATAGGTAAAGATATTAAAACTGAGGTAAAACACTGAAAGTAATAGAGATCCGTCTTTTAAACTGTTTGCTTGGCATACCTGAGCAGAACAGCATAACTATTGGCAATGGGCTGTAAATAAAACCGGATCCTTATTTAATTTCAGAAGGCATTATGGTTTCTTTCTTTACTAGAGTTGTTTTGCTATTATATAAACAAATTGGTTTCTTTCAAGATGTTCTTAGCAGTTTAAAATGTAAATTTTTGCAACAAATACAGTGATTTTATTTAGATTTTCCTTGAGCTAACCATTAACATATAGAGGTTTAACATCAATGTGTCATTTATTTCCCGTCTGTGTAGCAGAAAACTCACCTAACCTGGAGGACTGGAGTGAGAAAATCATTGTCTTACTGTTAAATGTAATGTGACCAAAACTGAGTTCCTCTGCCATTTGAAAAATGTGTGTTGTTAAAACTGTGATGGTATTGTTGTAACTGCTCAGCCCCTACTAAGAAAAACTGATGTACCATCCATCCATCCATCCATCCATCCATCCATCCATCCATCCATCCA
>JAGKQL010000056.1:1252109-1360102 GCA_018398635.1 Cyprinodon brontotheroides | reverse complement strand
TATAAAGGGCAGAGTCAACTTTCTTTATCAGTGATTTAGGAACATCTATTACTTTTGAAGGATAAAACAAGCTTGTAGATAACCCCTTCTGTTTTTGACAGGAGGATTCTACCTTAAGTGATAGATCTCATCAGCCATAAATCAAATCTATTTTTATTTTGGAACCAGATTATGAAAATTTGAAATAACCCCTGTAGACTGATCTATTGTAATATTAATTCCCAGGTAAGTTACTTCCTTCTTGACAGGGAAACCTTCAATTTCTTTTTATGGATACAAGACACATTTTTTATGTTTAAGGTAAGACCTGACACTTCAGAAAAGCACTGATGCAATTTATAATCTTTTTAACTTGGAACTCATCTTTCAAGAAGATAACTGTGTCATCTGCTAGTTGACAGCATTTAATTTCCTGACCTGAGATGGTAAATCCTTCAAATGTGTCATTTTGTATTTGCCAGGACCCAACATTTGCATCACTAATAAAACAAAATGGCGCAGCAGGATCTCCTTGTTTAATACCCTGAAATGAAATCTCTGAGGTCGTTCCCCATAAGTTTAATCTAACTATGCATTCATTATATGGTGTTTATTGCTCTTTTGAGAGTACGTAAAATATATCCGTTTCAATTTATGATGTCCTTATAATCAATCAAGTCCAGTATCCAACCTAATATTGTTACTGATGTGCCCTCCACCCCTGCATAAAGCCTGACTGACAGTCATCTATGATGGCTTTGGAGCAGGTTTTTCAGTCTTTCTGCAAAAATATGGGACAGTAGTTTAACATCATTGTTTTATCAAATTAATTGGCCTCCAATTATCTATTTTTAATGGATCCTTATTAGATTTAGGTATCAGTGTAATTAGGCCCTGGCGCGTAGTTGGGGGGAGCTTACAAGCTGTTATGGCTTCCTTAAAGACCTCTAGTAAGAAGTAAGTGATGTGGTCTTGAAAGATCTTATAAAATTCTCCGGTAAGGCCATCATTCCCTGGGGATTTATTATTTTTCAGTTTGTTAATGCAGTATTTGACTTCTTCCAGGTATAGTTCTTGATCACATGATTCTTTATGGTTTTCGTTAATAATTTTGGCCCTATTTTTGATACTAGAAAAAAAGGTTATGTTGTTATGGCAGTTCATATTTTTACAATACAATTTTTGGTAAAATTCCTTTATAAAGCCAGATATTTGTTGAGGGTTTTCAGATATTTCATTGTTGGTGTTAAGTTTATGTATATTAAGTTTTTGATTCCTTTTTTCAAAATTCTCGAAATATTTTGAGTTCACTTTCCTATGTTCCATCCATTTCGTGGGGAGCGGACCAAATTTTGATAAATATCATCTAATTCAGATTGTAGTTTGGTTAATTTGTTGACATCCACCTGAGAGAGTACTTCATTCTCATGAATAGTAATTATTTCTTTAACAATTTTATCCTGTTTAAGTCTCTTTTCTTTTGGCCCATTCCTTCCCTCTTCTAATTGCAATATTCTGGGAATTTGAAATTTTGCATGTTCCCAGTGTTTACCATAAACATTTTCTTTGTGTTGCATTTTCAATTACTGTTGTTAAAAATTTCTATTACTTCATTTTTGAAGATTTCAAATGTCAAAGCATATTATTTAACTTCAGTAGTTTGGAGAATGTTTTATTATCTGTTTTACAAAGTGCAGATGTAAAAATATTGCTATGATCAGTAAATATTGATGGGTTTATTTTAACACCTGTCACTTTGTTTTGCAAGTCATTTGAAATGAGCCAGAAAGTCTTGATCTCTTAGAAAGGTCTTTATTATTCCTAGTGAACTGGATTTGATTTGGGTTCTGAAGTCTCCAAATATCACAACAGTTAAGTTGTACATAGAAATTATGCAACTGATCATTTAAAACTTTGGATTTTCTTTGTGGGAAACAGTCAATTTTAGGATCAGTAATGCAGTTCCAATCTCCTCCTAAAATCAGATTTGCACTCAGAAAGCTTTTTGATAAATTACAGAGCTCCTCTTTAAATTCCTGAAAGAAAGTTGAATTTGTTTGGTTATTGTTGAAACCATATACATTTCCCAGTATAAAAATCTCATCCATAAATTCAATACCAAGAATCATCCATCTTCCATATTTATGACATATCTATGTATCTTTCCTTGAAAAGAGCCTTTTATTATGGCAACTCCTGCTGATTTATGATTTCCATATGACATCCAAATGCTGTCACCTATGGAGAGCCATTTCAGCCAAAATCAAATAAATAAATAAATAAATAAATGGGTAAAATAAATAAAAAATTTGTTAAATAAATAATTTAGCTTTTTCATTAAACCAGTTTTTTATTTATTTATTTTTCATATTATCAATTTCCCAATTTCTCTTTTTCATTTATCTATTTGTCATTTATCCCTTTATCCATTTACACATTTTTCATTAATCTAATTTTCATTTAACCACTTTTCAATTTCCCTTCTTCATTAAGCCAATTTTTTTATTTATTTATTTTTCAGATTATCTATTGCTCAATTTCTGTTTTATCTATTTTTCATTTATCTAAAAATTGGTTTAATGAAAAAGCTAAATTATTTATTTAACAAATGTTTTATTTATTTCACTAATTTTCTTCATTTTTTGATTTATTTTACTCATTTTTTTTTTATTTCACCCATTTATTTATTTATTTAATTTTGGCTGAAATGGCTCTCCATAGTCACCCCATTGAGTTTTCCAGAAATTTAAATCTGAAGCAACAGCATGTGTTTCTTGTAAAAAATAAAATTCTGCCTTATAGTCTTTAACAAATAAAAAAACTGCCGTTCTCTTTAACTGATCACGAATACCCCTCACATTCAATGAATAAACTGATAAAGACAGAGTGAACAATGAGATAAGAAACTCACTTGAAGATTAAAGTTTGGTGAAAATATGAAAATTATTTTTATCACCTTAAGAACATGTCAAAAGCTATGTGCAAACTAGTAAACTGACATTTACCTGAATTTGTATTACTTCCAGATGAATTACTTAGAACATGCAGTGCTGGGATAACCTGGATTAATCTAAAACAAGAAAAAAAGGACAGAAAAATAGACTTTTTTTTTTTTTTTCCTCATTCTGCCCTGATCTCCTTCCCATCTATGAAGGCTCTGGCTCCAACGAAGAAGGCTCTCTTCCCCTGCTGGCGTGCCTCGTTGATACGTGGCCATAATCTGTTACGCAGCTCTTTATCTTTACTTGTCAGGTCCTCCCCAAATTTAAATTTAAAATAAAATTAAATATTCTGAGTCAGACAGGAGTTCTGAAAACTGCTGTTAAAATGAACAAATAATGTAAACTATCAACATTTCTGATTCCCTTTAACAATATTTCTTTGCTATTAATGTTTTCATTTTTGAAGCAGTTCAGGTATAAATAACAGCTGTTATTTCTTTTATAGATCATAAGAACACGAGAAGGATGCTAAATATCTGCTACTTTTTGTTTTCCACATAGAAATAGTTCTATTTAATTAATTCTACTTCTAGAAATAGGATAAAGAAGTGAACTTGGTCTGAATGAACGCTGGCGTGGATGTCGCCGCTGCTCTCCGCTGCTCAGCAATCCCGACGGCGGTCTCCTGTTAACAGCCAACCTGTCCGCGGCCTACCTGTCTATAGCCCACCGGCCCACCTGTCAACAATCGACCATCACCAGCGGACCAGCCACCGGCCCACCTGTCCACAACCGACCAGTCATCAGCTGACCGGCCACCGTTCCACCTGTTTCCAGCCAACTGGTCAACGACATACCTGAGGATACCTGGCCCTCCAGCCCTTCTTCCGTATTGGATGATGTGGATCCTCCGGTCGCCGTGGTGGTTTACACTCGGCTGCCTTCTGGTGTCACTTGCCCAACTGCAAGCTGACGCTCTGTTCCAGTACTCCGTTGTCGAACGTCTGAAGCTCCGATGCCATGTCGACGTAGGAACCCCGATCCCTAGCTGCGTGAAGCTGACACCCCACCCATGTCAAAAAACTCTGCAAATAGACTGAATGGTTAGTAAACGCTAGCAGATTTGTGCAGAAAAAATATTGTTTGTGCTACTTTTGTTTAAGAGATATTAAAGATTATTTTTAGGTCATCTAGAGGTCACCATCCCCATGAAGCTCGATTTGATCAAAGTAGAGTGCTCATTTTTTGAGTACTTAGTTTGTGCTTTATTGCGTTAAAGCGGTCATTTGTGCTTCTTGCATGTCGATTCAAACTATATTCTCTATACTTGCAGGTGATGATCACGACCGACTACATTTATTACATGTCTACAACAAATTTCACCTGCTGCTGTTGTTTTTGTTTCAGGCCGCTTTTTATCCTGTAAATTCTTGTCAGTAATTTAGTCTGGGACAAAAGTAAATTATATCTCACTGCCAACGCTGGAAGTCTTTTTAAAATGTTTCTACTGATAAATCAGTGTCATTATTATGAAGATTACCGAGCCTGTTTGTCCCCTTCTTATTAGATTATTTATATATTCATGTTAATTGGCAAAGATCTCTAGGGAAACGTGTTTTTATTGTTATTTTATTATTATTTTTTTTTGTACTTTCCACTGTTATAAGAATACTTATTTTATACAGTGGCTTGGTTGCCCCATGCTGGAAAGGAAAGTAGTTATTCAACAACAGCAGTTGTTGTCCGCTGTCAGAACGCCTTGGTGGAAGAAGATGTGGCCAGATGCACCGTTTGGTCTAACCACTGTTCTCAAGAAAGCAGTTAATTTCATATATTTGTTTTATATTGCAAGTTGTTTTAGCTGTTATTGTAAAATGTGTTTTATATTGTTTTGTATTCCCTAATAAAGATTGATTGCAGCGAGATTTATTGTGCCTCATTTAAAGAACTTTGCTTTAGATAGCAATGTCAACAAAGCCACCAATATATTAACCTTTCTCCACAGAAATGCAATATTGTCGTCTCACAAATGGAGAGGGGGACACACCAGCCTGAGCCTGCACATGATCTAATCCTCACGATCTGCAACAGTTATATACTTATAACTTCTACAAATATTTTACCTGTTACTTATATTCCATTATTATTATTCTAATATTGTAACTGTGCTTTCTTTTAAGGTGGTTTTGATAGTCGTATTCACATTGTTGACCCCTATTTTCCGCACATTGAGCAGCAAACTGGTTTAAAAAATAACTGAGATGCGCCAGAAGGATGAAGTTGGAAGTGCACAACACGTAGGCAATTGAGTGTCATTTCAATTAACCAACTTCTTTATGCTTAAATAAAATGCATCAAGATTTAATTTGTAACTTAATTTAAACTGAAGTTCTTAGTTGTAGCAGAATTCTATATGTCAGAATATTTGTATTAATGCTAATCAAATTCTTTTTATCCTTCAACTAGATGCCTCGAAAGCCATCAGTAGACAGGGATTCCCTTTTTGCAGTTGTCTGCAATTCAAAAGAGGCCATCCTTCTAAATGGCAAAATAGCCACTCCTGCTGCAGCTATTTGGACTGAATTAAGTCAGCAGCTGGAAAACAAGATGTCTCCAAAAGCTGTGTACACTTTCGTAAAGTTAAACAGACATAACATCTGGTCATGAGTTTGACTCTGAGAGCAGAGTGGACATGGAATTTGACTCTGGCTCTATTTCTTCAGGAGTAGACAGCTGCTCATGTTTTCAGATTGAAGTCCCTTTTGAGGAATGGATCAAATTTGTACCAGAGAAAGTACAATATAATGACAAATTTTCATCATCTGGCAAAAGGGAATATATGATTTTGAAACCAGGCACTTGCAGTCATGTAATTAACCATCTGATATGGGAAAAAGTTAAAAGTACATGTACTTTTGCTTTGCTTTGCTGCTGACTTGTTCACTTCCGCAGCTCTCTAATAGGGGGGTGGTGACGTCACCGGCCTAAATTGTACACTTTCGTAAAGTTAAACAGACATAACATCTGGTCATGAGTTTGACTCTGGCTCTATTTCTTCAGGAGTAGGCAGCTGCTCATGTTTTCAGATTGAACTCCCTTTTGAGGAATGGATCAAATTTCAAAAGAGCTGTGTGAGGGCAGGATGGAGCCGGCTGTATGGAGGCCAGCAAAGGCATCGGAATTGATGGATATTGGAGATCCTGAACCAAGTCACCTCCCAAATTTGGCGACCCTACGAAAAGCAAAGCAGGAGAAAAAAGATTTAGAATTAGGTGACAAAGATCCAATTCTGTCTTTGCAGTTGTCAAAATATAGCAAACACAACTGAATTTCCTTTGTGTGAATGACTAGAGGACGTCTTCTGCTACTATTGGATTCCAACTCAACTCCATGTTTTTACAAACTTTCCAAAAAATGCCCCTCAGTAGTTTGCTTTGATGCATCAGGTTTAGGTGTGAGAAGACTGGTGAGACCAAATAGTCATCTGGCCACATCTTCTTACATCACTGTGTTCTGACAGGGGACAATTGCTCAGTCCCACTTGTGCAAATGCAGTCAGAGAGACATAACATTAATGCTATTGCAACATGGCTTAAACAATGGATTTGTACAGGTGCTGCTATACAAAAAGTAGTGCTTTAGTGAAGGCCTACAATCCTTACCCTTATCTGAAGTACATTAACGAATGTTCCCATGTGCTACTTGGGAACCAGTCTAGGACACTTCCTCCTTTTATCAGTGTGGATGTGGCATTCTGTATAAAGATAATCTGCCAGTGGGACTGCCTTAAAAACAAGTCACACTGTGTCAAAGAATTCTTGTTAGGGCAATAGCAGACCTGCTTCAGTCACAGTGCTTGGACCTGGCAAAACAGCTAATACATTTCACTGTTGTGGCCCTCATTGAGGCAGAGGGTGATGATAGTTTTGGAGTCCCTCTAGAATCAGAGAGGTGTAAAAATACAGATCACAGAAGATTCCATCATCATTCCAGCTGAAGACACAGAGGAAGTGCATCAAGTGGATTCTTTTGATTAGAACCAGGCTGACCTACGAGACTGGATATCAAACATATGTGAGAAGAGCAGCTCACTTGCTGCAGCCATTGGGGATAGGGATAACATCCATTTCCTCCCTGAGATTGTTCCACACATTATAAGACATACAAGTTACTTACAACTTTAAACAGGAGTCATGGCTCCCCTCTTCAAAAGCACAAGTCCCACAGCAAGCTCAGCCACTGTTGAAGAAAAGTTCAAAAATGTAAAACAAACACATGGCTTATACATTTTGTAAGGCAGAGCAGCTGAATGTGCCATAAACAGTGAAAATGTTAGAAGTGATGTTTAATTCCTGCAATTGAAAAATTTCAATTACAGTGTGGTGCATTATGCAAAATGTAACAGAAACAAACTGCATTCATGACTAACCACAGTGCTGAAGCCAAAAGAAGAATTGACTCTTACCATTCTGTGTAATCCGACAAAACCACTGACATTCCTCCGACAGATGAAGATGTGATGGAAAACTGGAAGGGACAAATTCTTCCCCCTAAAAAAAGAAAGCAAACTTCATATCTCACTTCCTGCACTGAATGGCTCCATGCAGACCCCTCATTTGGGGGGAAAAGAGTGAAAGTGGGACTAATAAAAAATGGAAACCTGCAACTACCAATTAGAGTTGGGAAGTCAGCAATCTCTGTGCTGAACACATGTGCATTTGATGCTTTCTGTCAGTGCTTATGTTGTGGTTTCTGTGACGGCACAGGATTTCATAATGTTGTCAGGAATGACGGTCACAACCCCATCTTGCAGCTGGTTAAAGCCACTGTTACAGAGGGTGTGACCCAAAGGATATATTCGGAGAGAGCACAGCTACTTTGTACAATGTTTGAAAAAGTCCAGTTGAGGTCTGGCGCCTACCAAATCAATGCCCAGTGCATTATCTGTACGATAATTGGAAAAACAATGAGGAATGTTTCAAGTGTTTACCTCTCAAAGCACTGCTCTTCACCGTACTGCCAGCTAAATATAGGAATCACAAGGGAAGTACCATTTCTTTCTCCTGAATTCTCTGTCCTGGTGGACTCTGGCATTTCTCACCTTGACATTGCAGTAGAAAACGGGCTCTCTTTACCAGAGTCTCCCTGCCTACGCCCACTGCAGGATGAATCAGACTGTCCAGCTGAATTCAAAACAGAAGCCACTCCTTCAGGAAAAATGCTCTGTGCTGGAAGAGTTACTCACAGCTACAGCGTTGGAGAAATAGCATGGATTGACACTGACCTTGCAAACACAACTGAATTTCCTTTGTGTGAATTTCCCTCTGTTGTGGCTCTCCAAGGAAAGACACTGACCTTAAAACGAGTGATCGCTTTCAAGGCCAGCTCAACCAAACACGGTCTTGGACATTACACTGCCTACTGCCGAAGAGCTCCATGTATGTGGGAACTTTATGATGATCTGGCAAAGGTAGTGAAGACAGTGCCTGAAAATACCAAAGTACAACCACATGCTGTGTTATACACAGCAGATTAAATGCTGTTAAGAAATATACTTTGGAGGTCAGTTTTGAGAAGCCCAGAAGAGTTCCCAGTTGTTAGGACCATATTACAGTTTTAAAAAGGCGTTTTCTTTTATCAAAATGTTCAAATGTTAACATAAAGTTCGTTTTCCAAATCAAATCTGTTTGTTCTTCTTTGAAAGTAAAATGTTTATTACATATTCAAGGGCACTTTGTTATAGTTGATCTAATAAGTCATACTTCATTACTCCTTTTTGGTGTTTTTGCACCAAAAAATAAGCTAATTACAGTTTACAAGCTAGTAGTAAACAAGAAAGGCGCTGCTAAATAAAATGTATTATTATTATTATTATTATTATTACTCCTTTAATTTTTAAAGCCGGCAAGAAAAGTTAATTACAGTTTACAGGCTAGTAGTAAACTATAACAAAATACAGCACTGTGGTTAGACTATAAAGTAAAACAGCATCTGTAAGGAACAATATCCAAAAATGTTTGTCTGTTTAAGCTAAAGGTTCAATTAGGCTGAAGGTCCTCTCCAGTTCATTACTAGCTTCATGCGTGGAGTGGGAAATATTGTCCAACAATTAATATATTGGCTTAATTAAAGAATTAGAAATTACTAACAATGTAGAGCAATTTGTTTTTTTTTTAATGAGCTCAGCATAAACTATATATTAAAAACGTAGCAGTCTGCACATACAGTATTACTGGGCTGCAAATCTTAATAAAACTTTTCATTCCAAGGTTATTGTTGATAAATGAAAAAGAGCCAACATGGATGTTCTATGTAAGACACAGATACAGTTTTTAAAAACCTGCTGGTGATGGTAAATGACACAGCTTCATAATAATGTCACTGCTTTATCAGTAGAAATATATAAATATATGCTCTATTTCTTAGAGCAAAGAGGATGACACCCAGACGTCACAACACAAAAGAACCATCAAATTTACACAAAAGGGTTTGGAGTTTTACATAAAAACATTTAAAGTGTAAATAAGCTTTAAAATGTATGGAGAAAATCTCTGCATTAATGACCTCATAGGAAAATGTTAAGAAAGTAGCTTCTGACTTTGCAAAGTTTATTAAATGCTATCAAGACGCAACCGATTTACATGAATCACTTAAGTTTGCCGTTGCCAGAAGAAGAAGTGACAAGACAAACTGTCTATTTTCAGTCTAAGGTGATGGCTTTCTCTGATTTTGTCGACAATGTAAAGGTTTGGCAGCAACTAATGCAAAACTTAATGTATTAAAAATAAATTCAGTTGCTAGTTCTAAACAATCTGATGGAATGAACTCTTATTTTGAAAGAGCCCAAGAAAAGCACACGCCCCTGCTAAATCCTCTCGCTGATGAGTTTGTTCTGAAAGAAAGAGAAAAGTCTTCATCCAACTTTCCTGGTGGGGCTGATATAGCCTTCAGTGTATGTTGATCCAACTAATCCAGAATAAGAATTCAAATAAACAATTGGACAATAAATACAATTTAACAGTAATGATTTAATTTACTATATAATAACAGTAACAGTGTTGATTTTGGTCACAATAACCATGACATGAAATTTTCATATCCTACAGGGATGGGCAACTCTGGTCTTCAAAGGTCGGCATCCTGCGGGTATCAGGAGTTTCCTTGTGGCAACACACCTTGTGACCTGTGCAGAGCTTCACATCAACTGCATAATTACCTGTTGACTGGAGTCAGGTGTGTTGCAGCAGAGAAACTCCTGATACCTGCAGGATGCCGGCCCTCAAGGACCAGAGTTGCCCACCCCTGTTTTAGAAAGGGTATCTAATACAATAATCATCAACAATCAAAAGGTTTGATCAACTTAATCTATACAAATCAACTGAGTGAGTGAGTGAGTGAGTGACTGAGTAAAAAAAAAGAAAGAGTGGTAAGTTTATATTACTCAGGTGAGGGAATATGATGACTGAGTGGAGGGTAGACAGTTCTTATTTGTACAGGAATTTTGCCCGTCTGTCTTTTTGAGTGGCAAATTTCTCAATGACTCTGGTGTTGAAATCAGGGATGTCCCGTGTAAGCTTTTTCTCTATGGAGAGCATAGCCAAAGCATTAAGGCGAACTTGTGCCATAGTATTCCTTAGGAAAGATTTTATCCTCTTTAAAGTTGAGAAGCATCTCTCTGATTCTGATGTCGTCATTGGTGTGGTGATGAGAATGTTGAGAAGACTTACAGTTTCTGTAAATGTGTCTTGAAGGTTATTCTCCATCAGAACCTGAAAGAGAGCCAGTGCACCACTGCAACTCTGGAACTCCTCATTACTGTAGATCAGGGACAGCTCTGTTTTAAGTCTGGCCTTGTCCAGTGAGGGATAGGCTTCCACCGTGGTATCCAGTGCTGCATCTGGGAACTTTTTGTCATGTTGTGGGAACAAGTCTCCTTGCAGCAGAGTGGCGCTGACCAGGTGTTTGGTGAAGGAAAACCTCTCCTTGGCATGGGACATAATGATGTCACAGACCTATGACATGAGATGGAATTAAAACATAGGTAAGAAATAGGTTTTGACATTCTATTTTAAATAGAGGGCTTTAATTTTCCTTTCCTGAACAGCTGTAATGTTATAATGATCCAAGATGACTTTATATTGATATCATGACAATGTACATTTCAGTCAGTAGCACTATTTCAAATGGCCAGTGCGGTGATAATCTGCTATTCTTCTGCTGTTTAATACATCTGCCATCGTCTGTCCTACAGCACTGTAATTCCACCTTGGATAGATCAAAACTACAACAACAAATAAAAAAATATTCCAAGATTATCAGACAACCTTCAAATCAACTCTACAAAACATGCCATCAGAAAAATATGCTGAGACTGGCTAAAAATAGAATCTGATCCAAATCCTGTAATGAACACAGTATGAGCTCCTGCCATATACAAAACGATACAAGTTTCTTAAAGTTGAATAAAGTTGGACTGATAATTATTTTCATTCATCAGTCAATATTACAACTCAGATAAGTACTCTGAGAAACCCGGTGTGAGTGATGATGTGTTGTGTGTAGGTGAGTATTTGGGAAGGTGAGGTGATGATGGTGGAATGATGGAAATGATTTCATGTGTGTACCGTTTGGGTGTTGTCCCGTGGAAAACTGTATATTGTTTGAGTATTGTTTTTTGTAAACATTCGGCTGATGTGATGCAGAAGAAATTTCAGTCAAATATGTCTGAAAATAAATGTGTACTGTATTCCTTCTATCCCCGATAGGTGGCAGCTGCAAGTGCTGACCTCCAATGCCAAATACTGTTTTCTGTCTTCTCCCAACATCCTCCATTTCTTTTATGGTGGCTCCTGTACAGGTCCCCTGAAGTCCTGATCTTCAGCTAGACCAGGAACAGCCTCCCTGATGATACAGAAATAATTTATATGTTAGAAAGTTATTTCTGAAATTTGGTTGCTATATAAAGATATATAAAGCCAACATGGTACAGAATTATAAATTAAGTCACTGTGTTTGAGCATTTCAAATTTGTCTAAATGTAACAGATAAATTCATTGTTTCAATAAAATGAAAAATACTTTTTTAATCCCTGAAGGGAAATTCAATAAATAAGATGAGATATAAACATTAAGAGCTGAACTAGTCTATTCAAAGAAAATTTATATTTGTGCAATACTGTAGGCAGATCAGATGAATACTGTAGCTTACCTGGTAGCTTGCATGTTTTCAGTGAATCTCTGGATGATTCCTGAGATGTAGACAGAATCGGTGTTTCTTTTTTGCAGCTGGTTGTACAGCATGTCCACATGTGGCATTATTTTGTGAAAGAGGGCCAGGAAAAAATAGAAAGCATCATCTTCCAGCATTCTCACATAGCCGCCAGCCTCTCTCTTTGTAGGGCCGTCAAATTCAGCTCTGTTCCGGATGGTCTCGAAACACTTCACCAGATCAGCCTTGTGTTCATACACTGTGTTAACAGCGCGACTGCTCGAGTTCCAGCGTGTTGCTGATGCACTTGGAAGACGATGCGCCACCACCTCATCAAGCACTGCGGTTCTCTTGCTTGACTTGGAAAAAAAGGAAGAAAACCCCCCGACATCAGAAAAAAAGTTACTTATCTGTGGGATGTGGGATGTTGCTTGTTGCATCACTAGGTTTAACTTGTGGGCATAACAGTGAACGTAGTGAGCATTTCCATAGGCGTCTTGGACCTTGTGCTGAACTCCTCCAGTGGCACCCCTCATCACTGATGCCCCATCATAGGCCTGGGCGATCAGCTTCTTTTGTTGTCCCTCGGGAAGAATAGTGCGCAGTCTTTCCAATAAAGCACTGGCGATTGCGTCCGCATTGGCATTGGAGAGCTTAATAAACTCAAACGTTATGGGTTCTGTCAACGTATCGCAGTACCAACACTAACTGACAGTGTGTGGAAATGTCAGTAGTTTCATCAGCTTGGATGGCTAAAAAGTCCGCTGATTTTACTTCATCCAAGATTTTTTTCTCAGAACACCGAGCATACAGTCCAGCAACTCATTTTGTACAGTCTTTGAGGTGCCTCTAAAGACGGTTGCACTTTTGAGGTGCTCATGTAAGTCTCGGTCAATGGTCGCCATTAAGTCGACTAAACCTCTGAAAATTCCGGGGTTTTTAGAAGTATCCCTTTCATCATGTCCCCGCAATGCCAGTTCAAAAGCACCACAAAACTTAATACAGTCAATGAGTTTAGATAAAAAATGACGATTCTTATCAACCTCTTCATTGTGCCTTCTTACCGCAACGCGGCGTCCATCATCCAGCTGCGCTGCTATGCTAATCTTTCCGAGCACAGCTAGCTTGACGCAGTTTTCCATATGAACTCTAGATCGTTCATGCTTCTTGATACGTTCGGAGAGGTGCTTCAAATCGGCTTGTCCTGACTATGTCCATGTTAAATCACACTTGTCATTTTTAAAAAGAATACAAGGCAAACAGAAAAGTGCATTGGCCATTCCACAGCCTGTCAACCACGACTTACGCTCAAACCAACTCCTGCAAAAACTCCTATTGTAGACTTTATTTTTTTCCTTAGTCTGGTGGTTGATGATAACGTCAGGCTTGTCTGGTCCCAACTCTTTAACTACGATTTTCTCCTCCATTGTTCTTCTGGCAAACGGGTAGATAAATAAGGATCTCACCGAATTTGGTGGAAGCTGCACCTTGCTCGTTACGTTCGCCATCGTCCCTCTAATTGTCTGCACCTGCGCATTGGGTGCAGAAGCCTGTTAAAGGGCAGTATTTTCAGCACCCCAAGACCATAAAATTCTCAGACACTGATTGGCCATTAAATTATTAAATTCACCTAGCAATAGTACATGATTGGCAGATTCTCTGCACATGTGGGGCAGTCTGATCAGCGCCCCAAGACAGAGACGGTAGGAGGCCATGTATCTACATGCCCATCTGGTGTCACTGAGCTTCTTTAACTCCCTTGGCTGACCTCCATACATTACTTTTTAGCGCACGTGGAACACTTAATTATAAAAAAATATATACACGCATGTTGAATGAAATTTTGACTTTTATTTGTAACATTCTCTAAACGTGACTTTTCAATGGAAAAAAGTCACACCACCAACAGAACAGACTAAAGCAAGTACTACTTGCTCATCTTTCTTTTTCTTTCATCTGGCTCATCTCCCTGTTTTCCCTCATCCTGGTAGCTTTTTCCTGTCTCTGTGTCTTCCCTGAACTCTTCCTCATCTCCTGTCCTGGTAGATATTGATGGTACAGAGCTTCCCTGCTGTGACTGTGATAATAATAATAACCATCATGACAATAATAATAATAATAATAATAGCTTTAACAAATATGCCACATTAGTTTAAATAATGGGCTATTTGGGCAACATGACTGGAAGTCTTGTCACGTGGATATGACTTATGGTAGCCTACAAAATAATAGCTATTTTAATACCTGCTGATTTTGTACAAACCACTTAAAAATAAATGTGAACAGCTTTTAAGATTTTTCAATATGATTAACCCTCCTTTCTTGGTATTGTGCTGCAATTACTAAATCAATATACAATTAAGACAATAAAGAGACCAAAATGTGTTAATTTATGTTGCCTAACAAAACCTATACAACAGAAAACGTTTGTCTTAACACATAGATTTGCAATTGCAAACTCTACCGAAATTATTTGTAGCCTATGTGGTCGTCCTCACGTTATATGTCATTGACTTGGGCTACAGTGTAAAACTTTATGTAGCCTAACTAGTTTATCAGGTGACCAGTCGGCAAAAATGCTTATTTGGTGCTGCTGAATGAGACATTTTAATGCACAACAAAATGATTTTGATTGATCTGTATATTACCTGGCTAATGGGGCACGGCAGAAGCAGCCTGTCAGCGACCGTT
Source organism: Cyprinodon brontotheroides (assembly GCA_018398635.1). Classification (NCBI taxonomy): domain Eukaryota; kingdom Metazoa; phylum Chordata; class Actinopteri; order Cyprinodontiformes; family Cyprinodontidae; genus Cyprinodon; species Cyprinodon brontotheroides. Next base: position 1,345,283 of record JAGKQL010000056.1, on the reverse strand, counting down.
CCTGCTATCTGAAGACGCTTACTGGACTGCTATGATGCTGCGCATCTGGCATGCCCTGCGGGCGACCGCGCAAGTTCACGTGACAAAGGAAGAGAGATAGGCTGGTCGGGTGTGTGCAAGGAGGTGGCTCATTTCGGGGCATTGTTTCAGTCGTTTTTAATGGCTCAGGTTTTCAAAAGATCATTTCAAAACCGACCTCAGTAAAATCTAAATAATATTAATAATAATAATAAAAAAAACAAGTTTCAAAAGGGCATTTTCGTTGATAAAGGGCAAACCTCCTAGTGCTTTAGCACCACCTAGTGTCTATATTAGCACGCCCCTGGGCATTACAATGTACATAGACTGCATGTTTGGCTTCAGCTTTTATTCTCGCTGCTACCCCAGAATGCTGCCCACTCATTACATATGCTCCATCGTAGCCCTGTCCAACAAGGTTAGATCTGTACTGAAGTCCATATTTTTTCAAACAGTGGACTATTCTGTCCTTACGTCCATCTGCATCTCACTTGGTTGCTTGTTGAAAGTCAACAAAGCTTCCATTGTAGTAATAACAAAGAACCAGTGAAATCTGCTCCTTCTATTTTAAGTCTTTGGTCTCATCAGCGATCACAGACAAAACTTCAATTTTCTTCACTTCATGCAAATGATTCACTCTGTATAAATTAACTTGTGTACTCGGCATTCTGCCTTCCATTTTTTTTTTAACCAGTGGGTCATGCTTTGCAATCAGTTCTATCATTTCTAAAAAGTGGCCTATATTTTCTACCTCTTCAGTCTCACTGTGATCTCTTTGGGCAATGTTTTGTATAGCAGTTAATAGAAGTACTTCAGCAACAGTTTCAATGTACTTCTGATTCTCCTGAACCTTTTTTCTGAATGCTTCATTAATGGCGCCACAAATAAAAGTGTTAGAGAGAACTACCTTTTTATGCTCCCCCCATGCAAAAATGGAGTTGAGATGACCTTCATATATTTCATGTAATTTAGAACCTGCATCTTTGTACATTGCTTTTTTCCAATGGCAGAATCCCGAGAATGAAGTAAAAACAGATGCTGGCATATTTTGGAGAGAGAAATGTCTACATGCAAAACAGTAATTGGCTCTGCGAATATTCAAGCCATGGATACATTTTATACCAGTCATCTCTGAAGCTTCTTTTCCGATCACCATACATTGTTTGATGAAAAACCTGCAACATTGCCTGAGATGGACCAACAGCAGCAGACTGTGAAATATCTGAAAATTACACAAAATTAACTCCATTTAGAGGGATTGGCAAAATAGCAATATTTTAACATTTACATTTTATACAAAAACCTGCTCCTAAAAGTCACTAGGCAGCAGAAAAAAAAAATCTTTATGATCATGTAGATTCTCAAAGTCATCAGCGTCAGGTGGCGACATACCATCAGAATGTTGCCACCTCACACCATTCTCTAATATACTTTTAAAATAATTGTAGTCCTAATACTGACTAAGAAAACATGCGCGACTGAGAAGTCAGAAATCTTGTTGCTGACTCAGACTGTTTCCTTTTCTTGAAGAAGTTTGAAATGTCCCTGTGTCTTTTCATGTCTATTGCTATCCCTGGAAAATGACAACAGTCGATCAAAAAATAGCTGCAATAACATTAGTTACTAAAAGGATTTTTTTTTTATCTTAGAATAATTACTCATGTAATTTATAGTAGGGTGAGAATTTAATATCAGCATTTATCTAGTTCTAATGTAAAGAAATTAAATATCTTTTTATGATCATATTTTATCGTGACATATAAAAGTATTCGTTCTAATCATTTAGTCTTAACTTCCTACAACAAATATATAGCATATGTAGCAATTAAATGTATTATGTTTTTAATAACTTTGTCAACATTTGAACAACAAGAGAGCACGTTTTAACTTTTAGCATAACTTGTTGAATTGTCAGGACTCCTGTTTTGTGTCTGTGTTTCTGTGTTTGTCTCCCCTTCATCCACCAGGAGGCTTCTGGTTCTGGTCCTCTTCACACACACCTCGCTGATGGTTTCCTTCAAGTAAACGGAGTGTTCTCCTTAAGCTGCTGACTGCCACTACCCTCGATGCCAGAGTGTTTGCCAGTTTAGGGTACTCTAGCCGCCAAGCTGAGTTTTGCTGAGTCAAAGCTGAGTTTTTGTCAACCTGAGTTTAACTTTTGTTTTTGTCTTTTGCCTCTTGGCAGGAAGTTGTCCTGCTAACTGAATCTCTCGGACCTTCACACCCTGGAAGGATCAACTGAGCTCCAAACTGAGCTGGGGTTCAAACGGAAGGTTTGGATCCACTTTCCCCAAGAGATTTTTTCTGAGAAAGGGATTATTCTCCACTACGACCCGTTCAAGTACCGCAGGAAATCTAAGTGGCAGTCAGTATCTCCGCTTCTCCAACAATCAACCGCATTCTGGCTAAACCTGTTCCTGCTACTCTCTCCACCGAATCAGACAAACACTGGAACCACAGCACACAGACAGGAGTCAAGGATACAACAACTTCACTGGAAACGTGAGTCGGCAACAAAAAACCTCTTCTCCAAGTTTCACGAGTCAGATTCCCCACTGAGCCTAAACTAACCCGCTTTGTCTTCCCCTCACTTTACAGTTCCGGTTGAGCAGTGTTCAGAGCAACACTTCTCCTCTAGTTTTACTTCTTCAATTAAACCCGTTAAACCTTTTCCCTGGACTCTCTGTTTGGTTTTCTGCATTTTTGCATCAGAACTTTGTTACATCATGACATGAATAAAGTTTAACCCAGATGAACACCTACTGTTCCAACTCGGACATGAAACTCTGGCCGGAAACACAACAGCACCAATATGTCAACCTTTGTAGCACCCCAGTATAGAAATTCCACACCGAACAAAAATTGTTTAAAGCATTAACGAAATACAGAGTCAGAAAGGCTAAATGCTACCACTATGTTTGCCGCAGGCCAGGCTGGTAGTTTAAGCATTTCAGCTATTCAGCTCCAAAAGGCGGATGCCACATTGAAACATTCATAGACAAAAGTATTCAACTGAATAAATCTACTGACCAATCGACAAGATGCTTCTGCTAGAATAAAAGTTTCCGTTGACCCATTCTACATCTTCTGTGTAGTTGTGCAGAAAGACAAACGCGACACTCACTGAGTGTCCCCTGTGACCACAGGGGTGGCCACTAAGATTCAAGGGGGCCCAGAATCGTCCATGCAAAGAGCTTCTTGCAGGAGAAAATTAAACAGAAACACTTTTAAAAGCAGAAGTTCTGGGTGTGCAGGTGACCCATGTAGGCCTTAGTCCTTGACATGGGCCACCCGGGTTTGAATCCGGCCTGTGGTCCTTTCCCCCATATCTCTCCCTCTCTCTCATGCCCCATTTCCAGTCAGCCTACTGTTGAAAAAAACAAGCCACTAGTGCTGTAAAAACTCAACAAAAAAAAAGGAAAAAAAAGGAGAAGTTCTGTTTATGTTTGCCTCAATTTTACTCCAGAGGGAAAAATATTCCAACAGCGTTATGAAGCGGGAATAACAACTTCATGGGTGTGGTGTTCAAAAACGTATGACTTATACGTTTCATCAATAATCAGTTACGTAAAACCAGTAATTTCTAATTTAAATAGGAAGAATGGGAATTATGGATGTCCACAACTAAATTGTTCCTGAAAAATGTAGTTTAAGATATCTGTAAATACATTTGTACTAGTACAAATATATTTAAGATGTCAGAAATTATAGTTTAGATATCTGCAATGTTTTCTTCATTCTTGATATCTGAAATAAAAGTTATCAACAGTAACGATTGGATTACGGATATCTGAAATTTAGTTTTAGACATCCAGAATGTTTATTTCAGATGTGGGAGTAATTTCATTTTGGATATCTGAAAGTAACTGGCCAATACACATGAATGGGGAAAAGATGACGTCTTTTGTACTAGTAAGAATAACATTTCAGATATCTGACATTTTAGAGGGATACTATTAAAGATATCTGAAATACAAACAAATATATGTTAAAACAGCCAAAATGAAATGTGGTTCTTACTAGTACAAATTCAGGTGTATTCTTAGTTTATGAGTTTCAGATGAAATAGATGCGAAAAGTTATGCAATCGTAATTTGCGTGCGTTGCTGGACGTTTTTCAGTCATATGTATGCGCATCTGACCGTTGAATTCTAAATATAGAATATATAGAATATAAATTAGCAGCCTAACCCTTTGACCCTAACCCTATGCAACAGCGTAAGAAAACGTAGTTAGAGACATGAATAAGTGATGATTGCACTGTTTTTACGCGGTTTTACGCATCGATCAGCGGATCTGCTTTTCTGTCTGCGCTACGCATGCTGCAGAGTGTAGTTTTTTTTGAGGAAAACGCCCAGCTGCGATGCGAAGGAAATGACCTATTCGCATACGCTTTTCCCCAAATATTTCATATCGGAAACTGATAATGAGAATGTTGACAAATTTGATTCCACACAGTACTTTAAAATGTAATTTCCACTGGTAGAAATGTAATTAACGTATATATCTTAAATATAATTCTGAATTCTGACTAGGAGTGTATGTAATTGTGACTAGGTAGAATGCTTTAGTGTGCTATCTATAATAGAAATGTGACTAGTCAGCCTGCCTATTTAATGTTAAAATGAAGTCGCATTGTTTACTTTTTTTCTTTTTTGAAAGTATCGAAAACAAAATTTTAGGCTACGTTCACACTGCAGCCTGAAGTGACCCAAATCAATTTTTTTGCCCATATGCGACCTGAATCTGATCTTTTCATGACAGTCCGGAACAACACAGATCTGATTTTTTTCCAATGTGACCCAGGCCACTTGGCTTTGTGGTCCTGAATCCGCATACAAATCAGATCTTTTCATATGCGACCTGTGCTCCTGAACGGCCAGATCGCATTCATCCCACCTGAATGCCATTAATACCCGACAGTGGTCGGACTATTTATCGCAGTCGCCTTGTTACGGAGAAGCAGCAAGAAAAACAACAACCATGAGCGTTAATGATGATGATGGAGAGCAGAATTTATGTTTTAACTATATTATTGAAAAGATTGATGCGTTTTTATGGTTGGAAAAGATGCGCTCCAAGTGCCGCATTTGCATTACCATCCCCATGTTTACTTCCATAAACACAGAGCAGTCTGGCACTGTGGCGTCATTGCATCCTCTACTGGCGCTATTGCAGGGCGCTTGAGTTATGCCATGACTACAGTTCACACAGGAGGAGATCACTGCACATACAAGCATATATTTGAAAATATGAGCGGCAATGCCTACAAAAATCGAACTGAGCATCAAGGCCTGCGTAGTGTGAATCTGGCGCCCCCAGATATAGCGCACTATTAAAATTTAGACATATCTGGAATTCTTGATTCAACAAGTCGCTAAAATAAATAGTTTATATTCTGTAATTATATTTCCTACTAGCAGAAATATATTTTAGATGTCAAGAATTGGATTTCTGATCTCTGTAATGTTATAGTCAATTTTTATATCTGAAATAGTAATTATGACCAATGGTTACAGTATTATGGATATGTGAAATTAGAATTCATCTTCGTCAGAGTTCATTTTTAGATAGGAAGAATGTTTATTTTAGATAGGATGAATGTTATTTTTGATATTTTGAAGTAAAAGCCCAATACACATGAATGGGAAACTTGAAGTCATTTGTATTACCGCCATAGAGGCAATTTTCCCACTTTCCAAAAGAGAAAGTGGGAAAATTGCAGAGTTAATATCTACAATTTCCTGTTGCTCCAAGTAATTTCTGAGGCTCCATTTTGGTTTTGAAGAAAATTATTGTACCTTTTGTGAATGTGAAATTGAGACTGTTGGTCACCTCTTTTTTGACTGTGTACGTGAAAGTTTTTTGGGAAGATTTCTGCTTCTGGTGTTCAACTGAATTTGAATCTTCTTCTCATCTGGACAAAGAGAATGTTGTGTTTTGAATAGAAATGACAGACAACCTGAAAGATCTAGCCTTTAATGTGTACTCATGATGGGGAATTTTTTTCATTCACAAAAACAAATAGCTACATGAGGACCAAGCCAAAATTCAACATTTTCCTTAAAGAACTTTGTTTGTACTTTCAATCACTTAAATTTATTTAGAAGAAAAATTGTATAAAATTATACAATTTTGTAAATGACTGTAAACTAAATGTAAACCCCTAGCTGTTATTTAATGTTTATTTGATTTATTTGTTTATTAATTTTTTTTTTTTTACCTTTTCTTGTCTTTCTTAAAGTTATTATTTTACCTATAATTGTCCGATGTTTTACCAACTGTTTGTATATCTCTGCTTGATGTTTGACTAATTCTGTAATGTTACATGGAATTGCCAGTAAAGCATAAATAAAAAAATAGAAAAAAAAGGAAAAAAATAATTACTTCCATATGTGGAATGCTACGGGAGCCAGCTTTTTCGGCTTGTTATTTCTATATGAATCTAGTCTTTTAGAGTTTTATTTTTGCTTTCGTGTTAACCTTGAAGTATATAATTCATAATCTACATAAAGAAAAAAACTGGAACGCGGACACAGACGGTGTATTCATATTTTACCAGACTGCTCTCAGCATATCCGGTGGTGACGTTAGACAAGAGGTTTAACGGGGAGAATGTAAAAAAGATCACAGTGGTCTGAGAAAACTCATGAAATATTTGTAGTTTAGCGTTTTTTGGAGAATGATAGACAGAAATTAAGACTAATATCTGCTGGCATTTGCGCAACTGAGCTGATTATACGGATCGCGCTTCCCGTGCGGTTCTGGTGGTAAGTTACAGATGTTTGATACAAAGAGTTAAAAGACAGAATTAAGCTCTCCACTTTCAGTGGATAAGGACTCCTGTGTTTTTTTCCCACCTGGCAAAGAGTGAAGGACAGACTGCAGGGATCAGCCGGGTTTTTCTCCAGCTTTTGCTCTACCTGAGTTTTATAGACAGACAGTAGAGGAGCAGCTGGAGTTTTATTATTTTAATTTAGTTTTCATTATTCCTTCCAGCTTTCGGGTGTGTTTTTCTCCTCCTCCTGTGTTCAAAGGACCTCTTGTGGACCTCAGGTGAGTGGTCTGAAGATCAGGGTTGCAATGGGGGTTATTTTAATATTTTTTATTTGGTCGGATTTTTAAATGGTGGGCTCACCCATTCAAAAGATAAGCTGTGTGTATTCTTAATTCAATCAAAGCACCCCTAAAATCTTAGCTTTTTTATACTTTATGCGATTTTTAAAAGAAAGAAGCAAAAATGTAAAAGTGTCCTTGTGTTTGCTGAGTTTAAAGGGGTGATAGAATGCAAAACTGAGCTTACATTGTCAATAACGATAGTTCAGTGGGTGAAATGGACGTACAGAGTAGATCAAACCCCATTGACACCCTCTTTCTCTGCAAATCTCACAATTCTAAACTTCCTCCACAAAACTGGCGAATTCAAGTGAAGCACAAAGTTGACGTAAACCCAGGGATGTTGCCTTATTCGGTTCTGGTCTGTACTTTTGTCACGCCCCGAAATTGACATACAGGCTTGCCCACTGGCACAAGGGGGTGAGGGATGAAGTGTCGACTGCTGGGCCGCTGACTATGGCAAGCCAAGAAGGTCATATTTCGCATTGAATTTAAGTCGCTAAGTAAGATTGAGTTAACCGCAAAAACGCCAGCGTTTTCCTCGGTGATTACGCCGCTTTTACGCCGCCTTTTACCAACAACAGCCGCTTTTGACGTGCCAAAGGCCATGAGAGTAAGTCAAGTAAGACGCCAAGCAATACGCTACAGTCGGTCAGAACGCCGCCAGATTTACGCGGCATTTTCTCATTAATATGATAATGATGTCCTTCCTTCTTTCCCCACACACTGCATGAAAAGTGAGATTTTCGGCCCCGCGTAAACCCCTGTAAACTCCCGCAGATCTCCCTGATTTCCAGCTTCCGACAATTTGCAACCCGTGGTTGTCCGCTGCTAGGCCCATTCATACCTCGCTGGCCGCTTGGCCTGCATCGCCCAGAGTTTCTGTCCGTGACGTTTCTATCCGCCAAGGACTCTTCATACCTCCTCGGCCCCGCTGAGGTGCTAATAACCCGTATTTCCTCTAGGTGGCAGTGCTGGGCGCCAATGATTCGTCATTGATCAAAACATGGCGATGGTCCAAGACTTGATTCTGTTGCATTTGCTCGCTGGACATTTTGTACTAAAAACTCAATAGCGCCCAATCCGTTTCCGGTAGTGGTTGTTCCGTATTGATCCGCTTTCGTCCGTAAGTTTAAGCTTCCAATTTTCGTGTCAAAGTAATGGACGCAAATCGACGGTTAGAACGTATGAAACACTCCACACGTATCCGTATCCGTCTTTTACGTGAGGTATGAATGGGCCTTTGTCGTGCCACAAATTGTCGGAAACGGACTCTGACGTATGCGTGGAGAGCCGCATCAGCTGTACTAATGGCCCTAATTAGCATATGAATGCAGCAAACCAGCGCGGCTGGCTAGGTCTGGCTTGAATAACCTACTCAGTATTGGCTGAAACCACTATTCTCAAACAAATGAAATCGCTTGTGATTGGCAGCACAAAACCACACGTGGCCACGCCAGGCTTTAATTTTCTTACTGAGTATTGGAACGGAACCACTTCTTTTTAAACAAGTAAAATCGCTCGATTATTGGCATACATATATATATTTATTCATATATATATATATATATATTTATTCATTCATATATTTATTCATTCATATATTTATTCATTCATATGGTGTGTATTTATGTTATCCTACACTACTGCCTAGCAGGCAGTAATCGAACATATATTTACCGCTAGCATCTCTTCTTTGAGTTCGTCTTTGTTTCCGATGCAGAGTCGCCATCGCGTACCCAAGAGGAGTTTTACCCCGAAATCCAGACGCTTCTCCAGACCACCTGCACAAAGCAAAGCATACATCCTCCACTGTGGCTGCACACCGCGCCGCTCTGAGTTTCTTGGAGATCGTAAAGAGCATGCGCGAGATGAACCAGGGTTTCCGCGGATCAATAAAAATAATTAAAAAATCATTCTTCATTATTTTTTTAAATCAAGGCCTTAATTGGCACTAAAATTATTTAAATATGTTTATCGGAGTATTTATAATTCTTTAATAAAAATGCTTATAAAAACAATTTCGTCAGATATATTATATCGCTGCAGGCGGAGAAAAAGCTAGAGGATATATATATACCTATATATGTGTGTGTGTGTGTGTGTGTTTAGCATACATTACAGGAGTCATGGAACTGTGCTTGCAGCTCCTTCATATTTCATGTACACTCAGGGGCGGATTTAGATGGTTGGGGGCTCCTAGGCAAAGACAGGTAGCCTGGGTGCCATTAAATTAAAACAGACCCATTCTACAGATAGAGAAATGTTAATAGAATAGACATCCATTATTTGTTCTAGGTTTTGTCCCTCTCTTCTTGTCCCTTTTTCCTCTCTATTTATCACCGTTCTGATGGCATTTTAGCCAAAGGATTTTATCAAAAACATAATTAATGTGCACAAAAAGGAATAGTTGTATTAACCATACATGGAAACAGAGTTTTATGGGGCCCCCAGAACTTGGGGCCCTAGGCAACTGCCTAGTATTGCCTAATGGTAAATCCCCCCCTGTGTACACCAATAACTTGTGTACATGGTTCTTGTTGATGGCATTAAAAATCATTACAAATAGCATTAAATTACAGTCACTCATTCCTGTATGAACCCTGTGAGCGCTTAATTTAATATGACATATTAAAAAATCCCACCATCATCCAGCATATGTTCCAGTTTCTGCCCAAATATATATATATATTTTTGTAGATTTTTTGTAACGGGGATAAGGATAATTCAAAACTGCTTTTTAATAAACTTGTTCTCTTTCTCCCAAACTCAGCATCTCTTTTCATTCCTGTAATAAGAAGTTTCTTTTGAATGGATTTGATTAAAGTTTAAGTCCCTCGGTATAAAAATAAATATTTTGATGGAGATGAGAAATTCTGCTTCCTCGTTGGTGAATAACCAATAGTTTGGATCCAATCATTTAAATAAACTGTGTTAGTTTTTAATAATATATAAGAATTGTGCTATAATTTCTAGCCAGTCACCTGATCTGTTGCTGCTATATTTTAATTTGACAAACCGAATTTGTCGAGCGTTCTTTTTCCTGTTTGGTGCGAATGCAATTGGCGGATCTTGACTCTTGGCCGGACCTTATGACCACAGTGTAACCACCTTCTGATGGCTACTTCCAACAGGATAATGCGCGCCATGTTATAAAGTGAATCAGCTCAGACTCATTTCTTGAAACTTTTCCACTTAAGTAATTGTGAATTGAGCATATTGACAGACAACATTTAATTTTTATCTTAAATGCAATTTTTGTATAATTACTGCTCTAAATGTATTGCTCTGTGTCAGCTAAAGATCTGTTTTGGTCTCTCATACTTTAATTAAATAAATCAATTCAAGCTAAAATGTAAGAGGCTATACTGAGCCTGATCTCTTTGTATCAGAGATTTTCTTTATCTTTTTAGAAAAAAATGTCACTTGGAGTAAAACCCCCCTGCAACCCTGATTTGCATTTGTATAGCTCACACAGCATGTTCATTTACATGTTAAAAGCCTCCCTAGAATTCCATGGGGAGGCATGGGGGGAACACTGCCCAACAAAGTGCATTAATGCCAATTTTCGACAATTTACGGAGTTTCGCTAAGCTCGCAAATTGACGAACCGCCGCTAACCTGAAGTTCCACTCCACAATCTACAGTGCCGCGATATATTGATCTAAAAATCCCACTTTTCATGCAGTGCAATGCATTTGAACTGGTTGCATCCAAACGCTGATCAAGGCAGCCAGACCAAGAAAGTTCAGCACAGATCTGCTTTGTGGAAAACTGCACAGAGCTCAATGTTGCAGCATTGCCAAAATTCACTGCATTGCCGTTTTTACAAAGCCTTAATGTTAGGAATATATCCACTACATACACTTTGCTGTTATTTTGAATCCATTCCATGCCTATTTTCATGTAAAAACGGTTTTATATTGCCAACTAATGTTTTGTATTCACCAGGATTACTAGGAATGTTTCACCACTTAATATTACCGAGAGGTGGTGTAGTGGGTTCAGTAACTGCCATTGATGCGAATCTTTTGCTTCGTGGCAGGTTCGAATCCGGCAGAGGCAGTCCGACTTTTCCCTTTATATTCTGTCTTGTCTCCAACCAAGCCCATTTATTTTTTTTTTTTTTTCTGAGAATATAATCATAAATGTAGCCTACTTCACTGTTTTGATCCATCGCCATGCATTCTGTCATGTAAACACTTTTATATTGTACTAATAAAATGACAATAAATTTGTCGGTCTGACTTGTTTTCTGTATATTTTCCTGCATATCACCAACCTTTTCCCGTAATGCTTTATACAGCCATGGAGCAACTGCTGTTAAAATAAAATTAACAGGAACATTTCTTATTAAAAGTGTTATTAGTGCAATGAGAAAAAACTTGCTTAGTTGAGCCAGTGGTGGTTTGATGATCCCCATAGCTCATGTTCTCTGTCTCATATATATATATATATATATATATATATATATATATATATATATATATATATATATATAACCACGTCACATAAATGTTCTTTCAGTCTGCAGATGGCGCCATATAACGAGTAGGCTACTGGCAGAGCAGCAAACAGGTGTTTGCACCAAAGCTGTGGAACAATATAGGCAAGGTGTGTCTCTTTTTCAAGAGAGAACTGGATACTGGATTCTTTCATCTTTTTTATTTATTATGAACTATTATTTATCTATTTCCCACTACCTTTGACCACTAGTCAATACCTTTACTTATGTGTACTAGAACAAGATCCAAATGTGCAAGAGTGTAATTACATTTTCATTGTGGAGTAGGGAGACAAGGTATGGGTGCAGCACCTTCCATTGGGGTGTTTCCAGAAAACAGGTACTAACGTTACTTAGATGTTGCATGACCAGCTCCTCGTCATGCTGGTTTTCCTTCAGTATGAGGCGCCACATGCGTCACGTCACGTGACTAAGAAAAACGTAACAGGATTGGCTGGGTGTTGGACGCCACAATCCATTGCTAATGTCTGTGACCCGGTGAAGTAACCCCTTCGCTTTACACCGAATTTAGATAGTTGGAATTCTTCGACAGCGGATCTGCCTGCTTCCCCATGAGTCAGTGTCATAGTAGCGGTCACGCTGACTGCACCTGTCGGCTGAGCTCGTCCCGAGTTCTGGTCCAGCCGTCCGTCGGGTTTGCTAACCCAGCAGGAAGTAAACGTTTTTTCCCAAAACATGTGTAGTTCAGCAGTGATATAGTATCCCGTAAACATTGTAGTGGAAAAAGTCTCACGCCGTTATCATTTCGGGTCCTATTTTCTCTCTGTTCAGTCATCAGTGCGCGCCATCATCCGACAGCCAGGGGCTATTACTCTGACAACAGCCAGATGCATGCCTCCCTCCGCCCAGCCAGGGAGCTAGGCGGGAGGGAGACATGCATCTGGTTGTTGCTGAGCTCGCTGTTCGAATGACGGCGCCACACTGATAATGGCAACAGAGAGAAAATAGGACCAAGTGATAACGACGTATGACTTTTTTCCACTACAACGCTTTTGGGATGCAAAAATATCGCACCTCTTTGAACACATAATGTTTTTGGGAAGAGAAACGCTTTTATTTCGCTGGGTCTAGCAAACCTGCCGGGACTACTTTCGGCTTGACCAAAGCTGGACTCCAGAACTCTGCTCATACAGGACGCCTAGTCAGGGTAAGTCAGTGTGATTGCATGACACTGGTGATGGGATGCCATACAGATTCATGTCAAAAATACCTAACTATCCCCTTTAAGACGGTGAAATAGAGCCAGTTGAATCTCAGGAGGCTGAAAATATTGAGTTTGAATTTTGAAAGGTTGAATTTTTTTTTTATATGGAGATTTTTAAAACTGAAAAATAAGTATTGAAAATGTAATCACTTTTGAAATAGTAATGTCAATTTTATCTTAAAAGAAAAATAACAAGTGAAATTTCAACTGTGTAGAAATAATGACAATTAATTTTTTTTTTAGGTCAAAAATATGTTCTGAATATATTTTACGACTGAAACAGTAAGTACAAACATACAACATTTAAATTTCAGTGGCATTTTTAATTCAAATCCCAGCGACACAGATTTACTTCCATACTTCTGTACCCCTCTCCTGTTTGAACTGGAATGAGAGAACCCAGCTGCTGTCATATGCAAAGGTGCTAATAAATGAATAGCTAACTGGATATCCATTAACATTATAAGTCCTGTTGGGTGTGAGTGTTTGTACAGACAGCCTCATCAAGGAAATTAGATTTTTTTTGTTGCAAAAAAGAAAATGTAAAGAGCCAAATTGAGGTAAAAGTAGCCCAAATCAAAGTTTATCTCTTATTAAATCAGAAACGTATTGTTTTCGAGGATCACCCTATATTTTTACGCTTTCCAGAAGCACCCATACCTTTAATATATCAGTCGACTTCTGTCTAAGCAACATCTTTATCACATTTTCCTAATCATCTATATGGTTTACTACTTGCTTCATTTCACTTTATGAAGAAAAGAACAGAGCAGGCAAAGAGAAGAAAATGAGACACAAAAAAAGCAGCATGGCAGCCACCAAGCCAAAGGATCTCAAATTCTGCCTTTTTTCATTGTATGAGATAAGACTACTGGTCCTGAAATTCGTAAGGGAAGTCATATTTAAATGTCAAATCATTCTGGCTCAAACGTATATAAATGTACTCTTTTACCAGACCATATTTAAAAAAAAAAAATCTATGGGTTTTTATCGTTATCTTTCTGCAGGCCAGTTAGTTATACGTCAGCTTGAACACCTAAATTCGGCCAATCATATATCAGCGGTCATCTGTCAATCAAATTTTTTTTTCAGTCATAGCATCTTGATTCATATGTCGCAGCTAATATACGCAACAGTTGAAATCAGAATCATTTCCTTTCCCATTGAGTTCCGTCCCAGTGTTCACGGGGATGGGCGTCTGTGTCTTCAGCAAGCGTAGAGCTAACAGAACTGGCAGCGGCGTTGCGATGCAAGGGCTCAAACATGTGCGGGCTGGAAGCCTTCTACACCAAAACCAAGCTTCTGGCGCCTGGCGTCCTCTTCCACAACATCTTCATCCCCACTTTCTTCCGAGACGCCCGGCCACAACCAACCTTGCTTGCAAACCTTCCACCACAACAATCCCGCCCATTGATTTATGACCAATCACATTCACTTTATTAACTCGTGTAAAGCCGTGCACCACTCAGGAGAATTCAGAAATGCAACCGTTGGAACAGCCGCTTCCCTACGACTTGTAGCTGCTAGAACTGTTTTAGTTCCCACTTACTCAGTTTGGCACACAAAAAGGAAAACTGGTTCAGATGGTTGGAATATTCTTCCATAACAAATACTGCTTTGTGCTTTGCTTGTTGGGTATTTGGCAAAAGTCAGATTTAGAATGCGTTAGTGAATAATGGAGGGAGTAAGTGGTAAAATGCACTGAATAAGTTTCAAAAATGTAGAAAATGTTTATGTAGAAAACAGTGAATTGAATCATGGCTCTCCTCTCTGGCTGCTCAGCACCCCTAAACCTCTGATCCTACAATCGACCCTGTTACAAAGATTCAGACATTGGTTCAGATTGTTGAGTTCAGTTCATTGCATAGCAGCTCAGAGAAAGCCATTTTGGACAAAGACTATTTAAAAAGATGTACCCAGAAAGGCAGGTATTTCATCTGAACTACAGAAAAATAACATATGTGTGAGGAAAGCGTAAGGACCTGATGTTGCATCTGAAATATTTTCCAGCAATAGAAAGGAATATTTTCATGGTTTTTATTTTTTTGATGTTTTACCGTTTCTTTTCTTTCTTCACAGATGGTCTTTTGAAGTCCGTTTTCTTTTCCTATAATTACTATTAAACTCCATTGCAAAGTTGAGACAACCCAGTGTGCTAGATCTGGTTAGAAATACTTTTATTGTGTTTTTACATTTTTTTTTTTAGTTGTAAAAACAGTACGGTATATATTTTTTTCTCATCATCAATTCTTTATTTTCCAGGCAAATCTAATAAAGAAGAGAGGAAAACAAATCACCAGATTCTTTAGAGGAATTACTAAACACCACATAAGATGGAACGTATATTTAAAATTTCTCCACCCAGAGCTTCACCAGACTCAACAAAGAAAGATGAAGACATCTCTACAGAAAAAGACAAACTAGTTCTGAGCATTCCAATAAAAAAGTCAAAACTAGAACTTCCGGTGATTGAGGAAGGTCAACCGAGCAGCAGTGGATGCTCAACAGTGGGCCAAAAGGAAAGTGATGTGGAGGAAAGAAGAGAAACCAATAAAGCGGCAAGACAGTCTGATAAGACCTATGACATTCCGCTTGAACACCCATCTTCCACGACGGGGTCATTTCCCTCAGACCCAATGCCAAGTCTAAATGTGCTTTTTAGCTGTGACACTCTAATTCGACCGCGGTTTGCCAGCTGTAGCTCATCTGTTGAAATGGAAGGAGATACTGATGAGCCTGTAGTAAGCAGAAAGAGCAGCATCTGCCAATCTCTAAGCTCTGAGGGAAGTAAACCAGACGATGAACTACTACTCGAGGTTGAGGAGCCAGCGCCTCTTACTCTAAGCCCTCTAGGTTTAGGATACACTCCAAACCTGTCCTTATTGTCACCTTCATCCCATCCCTCAGTTTGCTCTCCTTTGCCCATCAGCAGCTTCCCCCGATCTCCAAGTTTACCCAACATGAAGCTCCAAAGCAGCTTTAAGGAGTTTACTCCAGATTTCAGTGATGATGAAGGAGATGGAACCTACATGTTCCGGTGTTCCAGTCCAGGCCTGTACCAGTGCAGAGAGAGCGGCCTGGTGTTTGACATGAGGGGAGAAGGAGACGTGTCCTACAGGATTGTTCCTTGGGACAGAAGATTACTGAGCCAACATGGCAAGAAGCCTGCAGGACCTCTGTTTGACATCAGCTGTCAGCAGCAGTCTGTGGCTCAGCTTCATCTCCCTCACTGTGAGATCCGCTCCACAGGGGGATGTCACTTCCTGTCAGTCGCTCACATACATGATGAAGGAATCGAGTTTATCAGACCTGAGAGGATCACAGAAACTCACCTCATCATCAGCATCACAGGGTTTTCTACTTTTGGCAACGTCAAAGATGAAGATTCTCCTCCGGACCCGATTCGAGCCTTGGTTCTGCTGTTCTACAAGCCTCCAGTTGAACCCAGTGTCGCATCTTTCCTCAGTGTCTTGCTTCTTCCAAAGAATATTGTGATTCTGGATGTGAAGCGGACCAGGAAGAAATTGTTTGGATTAGAGACATTCCTCGACGTACCTCCACACTGTAAACTGAGGCCAAATCAGCTTTACACTCTGTCCACCGATCCTGGAGAAGACTCGGTCCTGGTTCAGCCCACAGAGGCTGAGTTTGATGCAGAATCCTACGACTGCCTCACATTAATCAGGGTGACTTTAAAAAGCATCATTGGAGATATTGAGCTCAGTTTGAAAGAGAAGAGTGACTCCAGTTGTGTCTGGGAGGGACATGTTTGCCTTTTACCTCAGAGATTAAAAACAGGTCTGACTTCTGATGAGCAGCTGAAGGAAACTCGGACCCAAATCATTGATAAAATATCAGAACCTGTTCTGCATAGTTTGCTGAACAGACTTTTGGGTCAAAAGGTCCTCACTGACTCAGAGAGTGATTTCATTAGAAATCAGGGGACCAAAAGTGACAAAGCTCGAGTTTTAGTCGACACAGTGAAGAATAAAGGTGACCAAGCAAGCTCAGAGATGATCCGCTTTCTCTGTGAGCTCGACCCGTACTTCTGTAGAAATGTGGGTCTCATCTGTGAGAAACCAGAACCAAAGCAGTAAGCAGGACACTCACTGGTTCTATTCTAAATCACTCAAGGAAAGAAAGAAATCTCTTAAATTACACCTCTGGTTCTTGGAGGCAGGAGAATCCTGTGTGTAAATGAACAGAACACTTTTAACAACGAGTTTATTGTCATTGTGAAATCATATTGTTGGCATTATCTGCTTACATGTGTTAAAAACAGCTGTGCTTTATTAGTTTATAATCTTTATTAATTTACAGGTTCTAGAGTTAATTCATGTTTTTACTGTTTTGCTTTTACTTAGATCATATTCTTCTGTGTAAATAGAAAGATCTACAGTAGTGGCCATTCAAAATGCTCCCACTTTCCTTGATGGGCCCTTAGCTGATCTCCTTAGATTAATTTTTAAAACATCAATCTTTCTGCTTAAATATTCTTTCTGTCTTGATTTGTGGAGATTAAGATCTAAAGAGAAGCATCATCTCCTGGTCAGACCCTGTAAATCAGTGAAGTCAGAGTAAAAAGGTATACCAGAGGGGGGGGTCACTCCAGTGGCTGGAGGTTGGAGGGGATTCTGCTGGGAGTTGCAGGGAAGTGGGCTGCCATTCGGCTGGTGTTTGACTGGAAAGGACCATTTTGAATGACTGCTACTGTATTCAACCATAATGAACCTTTCCATTTTATGCACTTGGAAAAGGCAACATGTGCAGATTTGCTTTGTTTAGACACTTCTGTTCTCTTACTGACGTCATGTTTTCAATCAGTCTGCAGAAACGGCTCCCAGTCATCTATAACATCAGAAAAGTATCCTGCTTGTTTCAAAAACTGCAAATATCAGAGGAATCCAATGATTATGTAACTAAAATAAATGTGAAAAATATGCACATGTATTGAATATTTTTTATTTTATATTATTTGGACAAAAGGAAAACATATATATGTATAACAATGATTAAATCCAGTGTTAATATGGATTCTGATGATTTTCTATTTTCCCTGCTCTATATAATTAACACATGGCAACCAGTTCTGGCCTAGACTTTATATAGGCCCAGCCATTTAAAATAGGAAAAGAGGAAATAGATATTAAAATCCTTGCATTAAAAAAGTGATTCTGCTTCTAGAAAATACATTTCTGTGGCTGCACTCTGGAACTCCCAATATAACCATTTATTAATTTAAAAAAGGGACTAGTTTTAGTTACTTATACACGTTTGTTTGTTTTTTGTTTTTTTTTAACCAATTGTTTTTGCTTTCACGTCTGAGTTTAAACACAAATGTTCGAATAAAACATATTTTTCACTGAACGTCTTTGAGGATTATTTGTATCCTAGCTGAATAACAGCTTCATAATGTATGGTTTGTTTTCATTAATGGACCTTTGTTTAACATTATTCTTGCTTCGCTTTTTATATGGTTTCAAATGCCATTATTAAATAAGACTTTGAGCACAAGTCAAAGCCAAAATCACCAAAAGAAGTTTAACTTTATCGTTAAACTTCCTCAGTAGAAGGTTGCTGAATATCCAGGAGGTTATATGGTTTAGCACGTCTCTTTCTGTTATGTTTTTAGATC
Source organism: Cyprinodon brontotheroides (assembly GCA_018398635.1). Taxonomy (NCBI): domain Eukaryota; kingdom Metazoa; phylum Chordata; class Actinopteri; order Cyprinodontiformes; family Cyprinodontidae; genus Cyprinodon; species Cyprinodon brontotheroides. The sequence goes on along the minus strand of JAGKQL010000056.1, from coordinate 1,326,785 downwards.
TGAATGCATATTTCACCAAATTTGATTTAAACCAAAACATTCCCCTTATGTCTAATGGCTCTGTAGAAATAAACTATGTTTGAACGCAGAAGCCTTTTATTTAAAGCTTTTTTACTTAAATATCAACAGTTTTTTGAACGTACTGACATTAAAATATAAAAACATGTTTAGTTTCAGTCTAATGGACAGTTTGATTAATTCAAAAATAACAGGTCCGTTAAATTTTTTTTCCAATGATGCAGATTGAAATAGATTTCTTCTGTTGTATTCAGATTAGATTTTTCAAAAATGTTTATATATTTTTTATTTCATATCATCTGAACTATCCTAAGCTTGTTTCTTTTGCATAGCCAGCAGGGGGAGCCACTTCCTTGTCTCCTGTTTTTGAAGGAGACAAGGAAGGTTTGGGCTCATATTGTTCAGCTTATGAGCAGGATCAGAAAATGAAGTCCTGAAGAAGCAGAAGAAATCCAAGAAACACCTGAGAGTCCTACAATCTTTCAGTCTGTCAGCTGTGTGAGAGGCTATGGAAGCCCGTTTCCTTTACTCGCATGAAAAATCAGACAAAAAAAATCAAATATCATAGTTTGAACTTAGCTATTTCTTAATAATGAGATACTATATGTATAACATGAGATAGCTAAGCCCTGAGTTATGTTTTTTAGCAGTAGCAGAAACTGGCTTCATTACTAGTTGAAGCAATTATGAAAATCAAGTCAAACATTTTAAGAGCAATGTTTATTGTATACTGTAGAAAACAAAGTTCTCCTTCGAGGTTTAAAACAGAGAGACAAACATTATAAAACGTTAGATATTATATATTAAATAAACAATAAAAATAAAATAATAGATATAACATTTAAAAGAAACAAATTGTAGACAATGAGAAATTAGAACCAAAGCTTAGACTGGAGATGGGACAAAAGGTATATACCGGTATTTACATAAAATATTACAAGGTAAGGTTATACAAGCCTAACATAAAAAGTACACGGGTTGCATGGAGTTTGCATGTTCTCTCTGAGCATGCGTGGGTTCTCTCCGGGTACTCCAGCTTCCTCCCACAGTCCAAAAACATGACTGTTAGGTTAATTGGCTTCTATAAATTGTCTTTAGTTGTGTGCATGGCTGTGTGGTGACAGACTGTCACCTGTCCAGGGTGAACCTGCCTTTGGCCCATAGACTGCCAGAGATAGGCACCGGCCCCACCGGGACCCTGAAGGAATAAGCAGGAGTAGATGGATGGATAAAAAAAACTTAATCTGAATATACTGTCCTGTTATAAAAAAATCAGAATCACCTAAAATATGAAAAGAAACAATTTAAATACGACACATAGTTAATAAGTATCTTTAAACTAAATCTCATACCCAAAGAGCCAACCAGCAACGGTTTCACCTCAGCTGAACCACATGAGGATTTCATTTGGTTCTGCAGAGAATATTAGGAGGCTGAATGACTGCTTTGAATTAAAAAGTATAAATATATCAGTGTTCTAAGTGAATTACGACTGATAGTACTATAATATATTCTAACCTATTCATACTGTGGTAATGAGTATGGCTTCCTCCGCTTTCCGTTTCAGCTTTTATTTTGAAAGGTAGAGGAAGTATCTTCCTTCCATCTGATTGTTTCCAGCTTTAGTCTGCAGCAGCGCAGCATCCAGCTCCAGAGCTCCGCTCAGAGAAAACACTCCACACTTCTTCTCTTCCCTCTTCTCTGTTTCGGCTCCTCTGTTTCTATTTAACGGCTTTTTTCCAACAGGAATTTTTTTTTCTTCTAATCTCTGTGGAGCAGAGAGACTTTTAAGGAGCTGAGAGCCCAGAGGAGGTCCGGAGGATGAACCCTCAGTGCGCCCGCTGTGGGAAGATCGTCTACCCCACGGAGAAAGTCAGCTGCCTGGACAAGGTGGGAGCGCACACTACTACCTGATCTCTACTAGGGTTAGAGATATAAGGATAACAATTTTAAATTCATTAAAATGATTATTTCACTTGGTCATTTTAGCCACTATGAGTTTGTCTGGGACAGGAGTTAGAAGAGGAAACAATTCAATGCAGTTTATTTCTATAGCACCATTCACAACATGTCATCTCAAGGCGCTTTACAGTTCACCAGATCACCCAGTCAGATTGATTCAAAGTTTTCTAAGGAAAACCAGCTAATTGCATCAACTCATTGACTCAAATACAATCCCTCCCACTACTGCATGCTCGTAGTGATAGTAGAGAGGAAAAACTCCCTTTAACAGGAAGAAACCTCCAGCAGAACCAGGCTCAGTGTGATGAGCGCCATCTGCTGAGGGGCCGACTGGGGTTCAAGGAGACAGAAGCAGACCAAGAAAAAGAAGCTGTAAAAGGCGGCTGGTCCAGGAAACGCCAGCCAGGCAGACTCCAGCTCTGAGCCAGCTCCCATGTTAGAGGGATGGAAGAGAGCACATCCATAACTATAGAGATAGCTCAGTGATAACCCGAGCCACTCTAACTATAAGCTTTATCAAAAGGAAAGTTTTAAGCCTAGCCTTAAAAGTAGTACAGGGGTGTCTGCCTCACTAAAACTGGTAGTTGGTTCCACAGGTGAGAGGAGCCTGATAACCTAAAAGATCTGCCTCCCATTCTACTTTTAGAAATTTAGAACCACTAGTAAACCTTTTGCAGATTGAGAGCTTAAGTGCTCTGTTAGGAACATAAGGAACAATCAGATCCCTGATATCAGCTGGAGCTTGGCCATTTAAGGCTTTATATGTGAAACACTGATGGATAGATATGTGTTTTTTGTCAATAATATATATATATATATATATATAATGTAAGTTATCTCTATAAGAAAACTTAAACATCTTTACATAAAGCAGATCTTATATCTAAAAAGAAACCAAAAACTATGAAATTTGTTATGTGTCATTGTAGACAGACACTAACATTAAAATATGAAATTATTGTATATCAAATTAAATACATTTTAGGTTTATTTCTGACAGTATTACCAAAACAAATCTCCATAATATGTCTTATTAAACCTGTATCATGTGAAGTTTGTTTTCTTTTATTTTGACTCTTGAATTTATCTGTAAATGAATCCATGAGTTACTATTAGGGCTGCAGAAACACTGGACCTCTACTCCCAAACATCACTGGCTCCAAATTATACTAGAAAAAAATCCAAATCGAGTGCATTTGTTCTTGAATTGAGGAGGAAAGTGAGACACTTTCCTAATGAACAAGGCAATTTACATTTAAAATAAGAAAAAACATTTGCATTGTCTCATTCCAATTACCTTATTTACCTCCTGAAATGAAGGCTAAATACACTTGATTTTCAACATTTTTACTTATTTCTAGACTGTTTTTGCGGTGTAGTTTTTGCTGTGCAGTAATTTTGTTTGAACTCTTGCAGCATTACAATGATCAATTATTAATTCATCTTCAACAGTTTCATGCGATCTCTGTCTGTTCTGTGAGGCATCAGATGACACAACAGCATGTAGGCACTGCTCAGAATATTACCTCCCACCTCTCATCCTCAAATAACCAAGATTATATAGTTCCTGCAGTAAAACCCCACCTCTGACTAAAGACTTAAACTCAATGGGCAGAGCACTTTTTTTTAACCCATGAGTGTTTTTTTTAAAATGTGGGTCTCAAAATAAGAAGGATTGCGCTTTTACATTAGGATGGACATATTTGGTGGGCGGCAGAGATTTAAAGACGGAGGAGGTTGGCAGAGAAACAAAGTGAGAATCAGAGTGTGAAAGAATCTGAATCCCTTCTGTCTGAAAATCAATTCAAACCAGATCATTTTTAAGAGCATCAGTCTCAGTTATGATGCATTAAACAGTCTCAGTTATGATGCATTAAAATCCAAAATAGAGAAAACTGAATCTATTGGAGACTCATCTTTATTAAAATGCTGGTATTTAGTGTGAGATTTTATAGCTTGAAGGGAGATTTATGAGGCAGGAGAAATGTTTGCACAGTTCATGCAGTTCCTATTAATGCCCAGTGGAGGCTGTTAAAGGTTAACTTGTAATTGTTTTCATTTTTGATTTTTCTTTTCACAAGGTCTCCTAAACCGTCAGTTTTGTTTGCATCACCCACTATATCACTGAACTAGTTTCTGTAGTTGTTCACTTAATTTTTAGTAACTTTATGAACTTTTTATATGCACATCACCCTCATTCACCATGATTTATTCTGTATGACCTTCCTATCTTCGTTTTTACTCTCTGAATACATACTTCAGTCTGCTGCTGCTGCTGACAGGAAGGGAGCCAGAACAATAAATCTGCTTCAGCCAAACAATGAGCTACAAACTCATCATGGTGCAGAAATGGCTCATTAAACTGAGAGAGGTTCTCTTAGACCAGCCTATTACAAATAATTGAACCTGGATGAGGAGAGCACTGTGCTGAGGCTCTGATCGTTTCTTAAGTTGTTTTTCGTGTTTTCTCCAAAGATCAAACTTTGCATGAATAACTTTCAACACTTTTCGCTCTGTTGAGATTTCTGCTCTCTTTATAACCAAATATATCATTAGCACCTACCTAACTCTGTTTGTGATCTTTATGAATCCAGCAGAGAACCTGATGTTGAAACTCTAATAGTTTAGTTTCACTCCATCCATCCATCCATCCATCCATCCATCCATCCATCCATCCATCCATCCATCCATCTATCCATCCATCCATCCATCCATCCATCCATCCTTCCATCCATCCATCCATCCATCCATCCATCCATCCATCCATCCATCCATCCATCCATCCATCCATCCATCCATCCATTTTCTGTCAAACTTATCCCAAGTAGGGGTCGCTAGGGGATCTGGTGCCTATCTCCAGCTGTCTACGGGCAAGAGGCAGGGTCCACCCTGGACAGGTCGCCAGTCCATCGTAGGGGCAACACAGAGACAAAACAGGACAAACCATTCACGCACACACTCAGACCTAAGGAGAATTTAGAGAATCCAATTAACCTACATGTAACAGTCATTTTTTTGGACTGTGGAAGGCAGCTGGAGTACCCGGAGAGAACCCACGATATTCAGGGAGAACATGCAAACTCCATGCAGAAAGATCCCACACTAGGAATACTACCAACTGGTTAACTGAGCTGCCCTTAGCTAAACTTTTTGCAGATGATATAGTTCCGTTAGTGTCTTTAAACCATTACCATTAGTGTTGGCTGAAGCAGATAACAGGCAATGGTAAAACAGATTCTGCTTTTTTAAACGGCAATATTCACACAGAGCCGAAGTTGTTTCTTCACAGTGAAAGTCTGACTGTTAGGATGAAATCACACAAAGCCATAACAGCCGTTGTATTGTCTATGCCATGCCTGTGGCAGAGTCAGGCTCCTGTGCTTAAGTTGTTGGAGAAAGAACATAGGAACAACAAAAGCAAGAGTACGAAAAGAGGTGTTTATATTGAAGTAGCTTTAAAACTGAAGTTTGCACTCATTGTCCCCTTAGAAAAGCAGAATATTTGGTATAAATCAGTTATAATTCAATAGCTTCTGCAACATAGGTCAGCCCTAAAGTTGACCATTGACATTGGTGGGTTTACCCATGCTAGGGGAGAGCCATTGCCTAATAAACTTGAACAAATCAACCAAGGTGAGGTGGTTAGGTCTGTCCACATTGAGTTGGCATAGTTTCAAACTGTCCCACTCTTTCGGGTCATTGTGGGGACTAGACAACCCATCCTGACAAGAAGCTTGGAGGGATGGGGGTAACCCCAAACCTGGCTTTGTGTGGACAGGGCCTAGGGCTAAGGTCATGGTTCTAACCTGAAAAAATATAGACTCTCCTCTCTAGATTGGGGATGAGTTTCTAACTTTATCTGAGTTGTTTATGTGGCTTAATGTCTTGATAAATGATAGGAAGACAAGGCTGAGGATGGATTGCAAGCCTTGAAGGGAACCCTCCATAATACCTTAGCCCTGAAAAAGCATTCAATGGTCTGGGGCCAAAAACATTTCTTGGTTTTCTGGTCAGTTCTGAACCACTCAGACCTCTCTGGTCTTCAGAGACCTTCATCTCTGTTCCCAATGCCAGAAGTAAACAAGCTCAGACAGCATTTGGTTTCAGTGCTTCTCAGCTCTGGAACAACCTCCCTGAAAACCAGATTTGGGAAACATTTGGTTACTTTAAATTAGGACAGAACATAAAGGATTCACTACAGTTCTTGATATCAACATCTTCTTTTATGGAATACTTTAATGCTTTGTCATTTTCTCCCTGCCCTTTCTTTAAAATACTGCAAGGCTTTTTGGATTTTCTTTATTATGAATGGTGCTATAGAAATACCTGGATGAGTCTTTTAAAAGGATTCACCTATAAAAGCATGAACTGGCTGGGAAATGAAAAATCAGACTGCCGCCAAGGGCCTCTCTTGGTTCCTCCTGGCGGATCCGTTCCCGTGGTGGGTACTGGATTGCTGGTGGTGATAGTGTGTCTAGGAGTTCTGTACCCTGCGTCTCACTTTATGCCTTTTTATTCTGGGGACTGTTGCCTCTGTGCCTCTACTGTGCCATACCTCATTGCAAGGTATTTTGTTGCCCTGGGGTGTATCAAGCAGCCTTACTTGACTGCAGCCTTCCTTGGGGGGCTATACCTGCCCCTTCCGGCTGTTGTGGATGGCAGATCTTCTACCATTCTCACCACGTATACAAACATATACATTCCGGTTACAAACCTGCACTGACATCAACAAAGGTATTGATAATGATCAACTGAACAAGCATCTAAACTGAGCTTCTAGTGTTGAGTGAGGATTCCCTGCACTTTAGGGTTCATCCATGATAAGTGGATGAATCCCATAGTGGGGACAGATGTAGGGCTTTCCTCCTACTCAACAGACTAAATTATTGATTAACAAGAGACAACTGCATGAAAAGTGTTTAAGTTTGGACTGGAAGTATTAGAGAAATATCCAAGAGGATCGGGTTATGGTCTATCTGAGATATTTTGGAAAACATGTTTGCAGCTTAAACCTGTCTGCTAATTTCTGGAGATTCAAGCTTATATAAAGTTTTTATGTCTATTTTAACTGCTGTCTCGTAATGCCTGAAAAGATTAGAGCAGGGGAGCTTTGTGTTCTGCTAAACCAAGCAATGAACTGAAAAATGGTTTGATATTAGCAGCATAGACAAAAAAGTAAAAGATCTATTTAGGAGATCCAAAGACACATTGATCTTGATGACTTTGGGAGATTATAAAACCTGTCACTGCTTTGAAATGATCAGATAAAATGATTTTATATTCCATGTCTGATCACTTAGTAGTTTTGTTTACAGATGTTCTTACTGATTGTCGGTTAAGGAATACTAATAATCTGCTGTGTTTGCATCTCCAGCACAGAATTGAGTCACTTTCTAAGGATTTGAATAATCCCAAATCTGGAACAGATGGAGGTTGATCTGAACTGACTGCTGACCGAGCAGAAGGATCAGACTGACTGCAGCCTGTCGCGTTATAATCTGAGCAGATCGCTTTCCATCAAACCTCTCAGAAAGTGCATTGGAGTCTTTTTTTTTTACAGTAATCTGCCCTCATTAAGTAGGAAAAGTTTGTTCTGTTTTTAGCTTCTTCTAGATGCAGCTGAGATGCTCAGTTGTCAAGCAGCATGTTAGGTTGCTACATGTTGACACAGAGCTGCTGCTTCCCAGAAGCTAAAGGTCCCAGTTGAGTTCCCTTATGTTCGAACATCCACCCAGCCAAAACCACTGTCAGGACAGAAAAACAACCAGCTCCAAATCTGGACTTAGCCCGACGGTAAATTATGAACCGAGGAATCACTATGGCAACCAGGCGCTAGGACAAGGGTGCAACTTAGTGATAAAAGTTAGTGGGGGCACTCTAAGGGTGGGGGCTGATGGACCTACAGTTACTCCACCTGAACGCTTTCAATAGGTTTTTGTATTTTCCAAAAATGAGCTCAAACATATATTTATTGAATGCTTTCCTATTTTGAGAACACAATAGAACCTTAATACACTGATATTTATAGGTTTATAGATTTTATAGATAGATGCCTTTTAGTGCATTATATATATATAGGGCCCAAAAACATTGTGCATAAAACAAAACAATGCATCTAGGGATGCATGATTCATCATGCGTCCCTAGATGTACAACTTCAATTCCATCCATCTAGAAAAATATGGATATGCTTCATTTTAAATATAGTATAGCATATTTATTTTCTTGTAAACTTTCTGGTGAACTTAGAGATCTATTTTATTACGTGTTTCATATCCCAGTAAATCTGTTTCCCCTTTAAATCTGCAGCTCTCCCTACTTCTCTGCTCTGTTTAAAAAGATTTATGAACCTCTTTACTGATACAATGATTCCAGAAACAAAGTTTCAAAATATGTAGAAGCTCTGCACAATAAGAAAACATGTTCATTTTAACCTGTAACTGGGAGTCATGGTCCTCTGAGAAGCCCAGCTTTCAACTAGTAAAGAAGGACAAACTATTTCTCAAACTTCTTGCATTATAATACTAACTTGTATAAACTTACAATCTATGGCCATTTTTTGCTTGAAAAGCTCCATATGTCTTTCTGGTATCTCTTTTTTTTTTTTTAACCAACCCGTCGCCTAAATTTTACTTAAACATATATCCAAGTAGCTGCCGGTTAATAGTGCCGGTTAGTGCTGCTGTGTGTCTCTCCTCCTCCATGTAGTTATTATGTTTGCAGTGAAATGCGACTGCAAATCAGATGTCTCAAAGCGACAGATCCAATGATGTTACACAGAGAAGCGGGACACGGGAGCAGCGGGAGAGAGAGAAAAAAAGACTCAAAATGCTCTGAACACAGACAGCTGCACCCAACTCTGTTACCTTTGGCTAACGTAAAAGAGCGGAAATGGGAAAAAAGGGGAGATTGTTGGTGGGGACATGTCCACACCAGTCCTTCAGAAAGTTACGCCTGTGAGCTAGGATGTTATAGGGAGCAGAGGGAAAGGTTGCTGTATTCTCTGGAAAGACCAGACAAAAGTCACTGATTGATTGATCTAAAGCGTAGACTGAAGCACATTTCAACCTGTGGGCCAGTCATCAAGGTCAGCTGGGTCCCAACAGGGCTGCTGCCAGTTCCAGTTAGTTCTTGGATTGAGAATGGAAAGGTGTTCAATTTAAAAATAAAAAAATAAAGAAGAGAATCAGTAAAAGAAGACATAGTTCCTTGATGGTATCAGCTCAGGCTTTGCTTTACTGAGCTGAACATGGATCCTGATCCTTTACGCTCTTCCTTCAGACTTTGGGATCTTAATTTCCAAATAAAATGCAAACTTTACTTTCATCTAGGGCTGAAACAATCCGAATAAGGGTGATTATCCGAGTATTGAAATAATTGCCAACTAATTTATTACCGGTAATCGTTAACTGGAGTATAGAGAATCTAAAACATGTCTTTAGCTGACAGTGACCCATTTAGAGCAACAATTATAACCAAATTGTAAAAAAATATATTTAAATTTAAGATAAAAAAAAAGGCTTTATCCAGAACTTCTCAAGTGGAAAAGTTTTAGTTTTACCTGGTTTAATTGGTTCAAAACTCTTCTTTAAGGAACCTTTGGCTATCCAATCATTAATCGAATAATCAAACTAATTATCTACAGATTAATCAATTTGCAAAATAATCCTTAGTTGCAGCCATACTTTGATCTGAACAGATTCATTGACTATCCAGCACTGATTCTTGTTAATGTTTCTGCTTCAGACGTGGCTTTGGAGGGTCACCCTGCTGTGGCTATTCCTCCTAGGGGTCAATGACAATTTTAAGATATTGGAACCTGCAGCCATTTTACAAGACATTAAGGGAGGGAAAACAATGCATGTCTGGATATTTGGGATTAAACAGAAACAGTTGTTGATAAAAAAGATGTTGTTTTAGCTTCAAAGGTTGTATTCTTTCAAATATTTAAACCGATTGATCAGTTTCAGGGTTTTGTTCTAAAGTGATTGTGAAAAACATAGGAAAGTGGAGGACAAGATGATAAGTTTGACGCCTTTTAATGCCTGTCCACAGCAGATAAAAAGGTAAAAACTTCTTGAAAAATATATTTTCTGTCCGTTAAGCTGATTATTTTGTAGTTTTTGTCAGTGAAAGTGAAGGAATTCAAACATCTGATTCTTTTGATTCAAGGAAAGTACATCTGGTTAAAAACAACAGAAGAAGCTGGACCAAAGCTGTCAGACTTTTATATGTTTTAGGTTTCAGAATATTTACTAGGCCTTAGATGATAAATAATAACACTTAATGTGATTGTTTGTTTTTAATCATCAGAATTGGCACAAAGGATGTTTCCACTGCGAGGTCTGCAAGATGACCCTGAACATGAAGAACTACAAAGGCTACGAGAAGAAACCGTACTGCAACGCGTGAGTAGGAGCCTGTTTTCCTGGAGACGTCCATCATGGCTGCTGTTTGTTGCTGAATGGTCCTGACTCCTCTCTCTGGGTGGAAACGTTGCCGCCTGCTTGGAGCGGCTGTGTTATTATCTTTCAGGTTTTTATAGCAGCCGTGGTTTTGGTGTTTGCCTGGTTTTCTGCAGCTCCTTTCACTTCATGCACGGCTTGTTATTATCCACACAGCTTGTTGGACGTTTAGCACATGGAGGCCACAACCAAGAGAGATTATAAACCTGAAAGTAGGCGGAGCTTTGAGCCGTGTGTGATGGATGATGGAAGTAAATTATAGTTTGTGTTTTGGGAGCAGATCCTCCAGGGAACGCTGTGGTTCTGACCCGTTAGCATGTACTGGTGAGCTGATTATAATGTTGAATGTTGTTAGCTGTAGTAAGAAGCTGTAGTAGCTCAGTAACTTTAAAATATGCCTAAATCCCTTCATTGTCCCACAATGGAGAAATTAACTCTCTGCATTTAAATAGTGTTGCACCAATGCTATTTTTTGGCCCCAATACTCGGCTGTGCAGTATTGGCCGATACCATATGTTTGAAAGTGATGTGTGTTTATATATCAAGGACTGCAGACTACTTTGAATGTAAAATAATTGCCATCATGGCTTTGTCAAACTGCTGCCTACCTTTGTGAAGCAGGAAACAGACTAATACAAAGTGAATCCAGTAGAACTTTGTATTACCTTCCTAGAATGGGTGACAATAGTTGAATAAACTTTTGGCTCTCAAAATGGTATCGGTGCCCTATTTGTTGGTACTGGCCGATACCGATACGTCCTGGATCGGGGCCCTGCTCGATGCTGGTATCGGTGTCAGTGCAAGACTACATTTAACCCATCCCTTTGGGGCCATGTGGGGTTAAGGGCCTTGCTGAGGAACCCAGATTTGAGGCTGTGGGGATTGAACCGGGTACTTGCAAACTTCTCAGAGCACAAGCTCAGTGCTCTAATCACTAGGCCAACACTTTGTCAAAACTTCAATAATAAGAGATGCTGCTGAAGATTGTCAGTCCTCCAGGTCGTATTCATTTCAATAAGAAAGTTAAAAACAATCCACTGGACTTTGTTTCCAAGTTTGAAGACGTTTCCCAAATGTCAGGAATAGCGTTGAGTTTGAGGCTTTATAGAGTTGTATAAAACTGTATAAAAATATAACACTATAAAACCTCGAACTCAATGCAATTCCTGACATTTTAAATTGAAAAAGCTTCCTGGAAGTGAAGCGAAACGTCTTTAAACTTGGAAACAAAGTCCAGCGGGGTTTTTTTATTTTCTTTTTTTTGGAATAATAAAAGATGTTTGTTTTTTTTTTTTACCATATTTTCTCAGGTTTTTCTCTGAAAACAGTCTGTTTACTGAACACTGTAGAGGGGATGGTTTGATTCTTCTGGTCTTATCTGAAAAATCCTTTGAATCCCAGACATGGGAACAAGGGCCCTCTTTGTCCTGTGCTGACACCATATCTCTAACTGTGGACTTAATGGCTGAGAGGTTAACATGACCTCTGACTCTTTGGGGTTGAAACCGCGTTTCCCTCCAAGCTCCCTGAACACTGAGTCTTTGTTTCACATCCTTTCTTTCTGTAAGCGAGCAGCACCGAAACACCAAACAGTTTAGAGAAACCTGCAGTTCTCTTTGACGAGCTTCTGGGACCCAAGGCAGTTCTAGACAGGGGCCAACAGGGGCCAATGCCCTTGAACTGGTCCTGTTGGCCCCTTTAATCACCCTCTTACATTAAGTATAATAGGAAATAAATGTATGACGATGATATGCTTTGGCAAAGACACCTTAACTGAATTGTATCTTTGACCTGTTTAATTTACCTTTTGAAGTTGTGTTTTAACTATGATTTGGGAAATTTAGTTTTAGCTTCAGTCATTTTCAGTCATTTTCATGAAGGATTACAGTTTCCATGAAAAAAAAGTTACCTTGAAACAACTTTTATGAAAATTACTCTAAATTCTGATTTGATTAAAAATTATAATTTACATAGAAAATAAATAAAACATTGAAATGATGAATGTCCACTTTGCTCTTTTTATATTACATAATCTATAGTGATAATACTTATAAGAAATGCAAAATGTAGCTTTAGTCAAGCTTCATTTATTGACCGTAGAGACATAAGCTATATCCAATAATTATTAGATCTTGTAATAGTTACTCTGATTGTTTCTAATATTTCATTGTGAATTCCCTAATAATTACTAGCATTTACAATTATGTAGAATGCTTTAATTTTTGTAAGAGCCACTTTACTCATTGCGTTCGTCAAAATACTAGACCAGTGAGGTCACACTCACTAACAGCAGAGTCACATCATGTGGTCATGCAACACTATCACCTTTGAGCTAAAGTAGATATTTACCTGATAACAAATTATTACAGTTAATTTTTTTTAAGTAAGATTTTTCATTTTAAATAAAGTAAATGTAAAAGTTTCAAACCAGACATACAAATGTTCTACTGGAACGACATAAAATATGAATTTAACTACATGAACATTCTTGTTTGTGACCCCAGAAAGCATTGGCTCCCACTGGATCCCCTGGTTAATTTGGTGTAGACCAGGGGTAACCAATTAAAAACAAGCGGGGTCCAAATAAAGAAAATCATCAACCAGTAACGGTCCAGAGACATTTTTAATTATAATCTGTTACTTTGAACAGAATTTAACACTGAAATAATGTGAGGTGTTTATGCATTCATGTTATACATTGACTTAATAAATAAAATAAGACTTTAAAAAAATAGAAAGTTTTTCCATTTTAAAATCTAAAGTGTTTTTTGAAGTAGAGAACAACAATTATTTAGTTTGGTATATAGACAATTTCCTGATTCACATATTCAGAACACCTGAACTGGGTCTTTTTCTATTTTCTGTCTTAATGTTGGCAGTGGGCTTTATGCTGCCCTGCAAGGCTTTAAACCTGGTTTGAATGGAGACTAAGTCATTCTAAAGCACATATCAAGGAGCTCATTTTGATCCTGCATCCATGTTTATTTTTAGATTCTGTTCATGGTGGAGAATCCTGTTTCACAGATTTACAGATGTGATCTGTAAATGTTCAGGATCATCTTTCAGCACCATTTCACTTTTTCTTTTTCACCAGTTCACCGCGCAGTTCTTCCAGCAGTCCACACTTTCTCTGCTCTCTTTTTTCTCATCTTCTCCTTCTTTCCCCATCGCCTCGAAGCTTGCCACAGGTTTGCCTGCTGTGTCTCAAAAAGCAGCAGCAGCAGCAACCCAGACTGACAGCAGCTCATTGGATCATTGGATCACATGTAGCCTGGTGCCGGACGCTCTCGGGGGGCTTTACTGTATAAACAGGAGAAACGGGCAAGTGAAATTAGACACTAATGTCAGACAACATGCTCTAATTTATAAATGTTGAGGTTGCACAGGGTTAAACATCTACATCTAAGATTCTTGGTTTTTAACAATAATCTAATTGCATGATCAGAAAACACTCATTTAGTATTTTACTTTATGATATTCTTCAAACCTTAACCTTGTCTCCTAAACTAGTTTATCTGTTTTTGTATTATTTCTTTATATAAAACTCTTTTGCAGCTGCAAGTAAGTAATCTTATGGATTAAAAAAAATAAATCATATTAGTGAAAATGATAGGAAAAGAAAAACCTTTTAAGGAATGACCGTCATGTCAGTTTTACCTGAACCTGTAAAATAATTTAATATGTTTCAATTACTAATAATGTGCTTTAGAAGCATTTTAAACATATAGAGCCAAAACGTGTCCAGGCAAAAACCGTCTGGTTTAAAAAAGGAAAACTTTTCCCACATTGGGAAGTTCTCTGATGTCACAGTCGGGGAGCGCTCTGATTGGTTAACTTCTCCTTCACTGGTCTTTTATTGATCTGGTCCAATGAAGAAGCTGAACCTGGCTAATATTTCTGAACCCTGTTTGTGTTTATTCTCATTGGGCTCTTTTCTACAGTTTATTGTTTTTATCTACTTTATTTACAATTCACCTATTTATTTAACTATGTTTAAAAGCTTAACTTGGAATGAATTACACTTTTCAGTCACAATGATTTAATGTAGTTTAAAAACAACTCAGATGAAAGGAGATTTATTTTTTTTAGATTAGTTTAATATGGGCAACGTGCGGATCATTTTTTGTTTTACAATAAATGAAATTATTTTAGATTACACATAAATATATTAATTAATTACATGGGAAAATGAATGACCTTAGGGTTTGGATTAGGATTCATTGGGTAATAACAACCTACTGAGTCTACTGGTAGGTAGGAGGAATTATCGGAAGCCATTCTATGGGACATATTACTGCTAATAACCAACATTTATTGGGATGATAGCAGCTGCAAATAGTCACTAAGTATTTTTACAGTGTGATGGGAGAAAGAATCAAACTGAGGAGGAACCCCATCAGATGATGGGTGCGGTGCTGCTGCCGTCAACAGCTTTGTTTGTAGATGTTGGAATTTGGCCTGTTTTTCAGTTAAGTCCTGTTTCTTTTTCTAAGTCTGCTTCTGTGTCCTTGAACCCCAGTCGGCCTCAGCAGATGGACGCTCACACCGAGTCTGGTTCTGCTGGAGGTTTCTTCCTGTTTAAAGGGGTTTTTCCTCCCCACTGTCGCTACAAGCATGCTTAGTGTAAAGGTTTGCCTTTTGAGTCAATGAGTCGATGCAATCAGCTGGTTTTCCTTAGATAAAACTTTGAATCAATTTGACTGGATGATCTGGTGAACTGTAAAGTGCCTGGAGATGACATGTGTTGTGAATTGGTGGTATAGAAAAAACTGAATTTAAATTGAGCTGAATTATGAACAGGTTCTACCTGTTTGAACAACATTTTTATTCTTAATCTCATCCTGCTGACAGATGATTTCACATAAACAGAATATATTGATCCACTAACCTTCAAGAAATAAACTAGTTTTCCCCGAATTAAATTCAGATCTCCATATTCTTAATTTGTATTAAGAAGAAATTTTTCAGATATTATAAGAATACATATTCAGTCAAGCTGATATATGTCAAAAGCGATCACTTTAAAAAAACTGTAATATTTCGATAAATAAAATTGAATTCTTGCTCGTACAATTTCATTTTTTGAAATTCAGTTTCTCCTGAAAGAATTTAATTTAGAAAATCTGTTATTACATTTTGACTAGGAATGCGATTTTGATCAGGACGAATCTTATTTTAGCGATTTACTAATAGAAAAACAGAGAGGAGAATGCTTTTAATAAATGTTAAAACGGCCTGCCATAGCCTTATTCATATCCTACACATTAACTCGAGTAGCGATCTTCCTTCTCTCCTCTCTCTCTCTTTTAAACACTCCATTTATTTCTGAAATTTCAGCATTAAAATCTCTAGTTCCAGGGGGGTGAAATAGCCACTTCCTGTTACCATGGTGACTGATTGAATCAGGGCTCCACTGATAACGGCTTTTCATACTTGTTACGCACCTGTTCAACTCTGAGTTGGCCTACTTAGAGTTGATTAAAGTAACTCACAGCGGCTTTTATAAAACTGAAAACTCAGAGTTGTCCGGCTGGATTAATTCAGAATTAAGGATTAGAGTCTCAGTTTGTTAAACCTGCTTCTTGAAACGGGCCTCTAGACTCAAACATCCTGAATCAGGTTGTTTACTCTGCAGAGGAGAAATTCCTGCTGCGGTTTTCCTGCTCTCTGTTGAGTTTTGTTTTTGCTGCTCAGTGTTAGAAGGGGCGCTCTGAGGAAAAACCAGCGTCCTGTAATTAAAGAGTCTCTGTGAAGCCGTGGCGCTGCTTGTTTTTAGAGCTGGAGGACTGCTTTGGATTGTGATGAAGTATCCTCGGCTCTTTGTGATCTGTAGCTGCAGCTGACAACAATAACAGCTCATGTTCTCCCTGTTTGGTTCTCTAAGAAGGAAGCTGCTTGAACTGAGGCTGAAGGTTTTTTACCCACCTGATGTTTTAAAGCGTTTAAACTCCCATCTTCTGCTTTGCAGTAGGAGGAAACGAGGAGTGACAAAGACAACCAGGATGGAAAAGTTATATCCAGTTAAATCCAGAACCACTGTAGGTGGGTTAATATGAGAGGTGACTCTCCAAAATAAAATAGGAAATAAAACTTACTAAAGAGTTAATCCGAGATTATTATAGAATAAGATGAGATAAACCGTCAGAATAACATTGATCCTAGACTCTTATGTATTATTTCATGTTTTAGTGCAACTTTAAATGGTGAGTTTTTACAAATATCTGAAAAAAAATATATATTATATCAGGAAGGTTAAGCCTCTAAATGTTAAACCTGTTTATAAAAACTCAGAAAGTTTGATAAAAACCTTGAGTTTAGTCCTGTCACTTTCCCTCAGAATCCACTCCAGACCCACAGCATCACAGATACCATCCTCTACTTTACACTGGCCATCAGTCTGACCAATCAGAGGTGCTGACTCTGTGGAGGTCTCTGATCATCACCTTATCAGGCTCATTCTGACGCCAACATTGTGCTTTACCTTTTCTGTGACATCATAGAATGAGTTTCTGTGCCTTCAGATCTTAGTGAGGCAGAGCTGAAAATCTACACCAGCGCCGTGGGATTATGTCTTTTAGTGATGATCCTCTCAGAGATCCATAGCTAAGGACAATGACATTAATTAGTACCTGAATTATCCTACATCACTTCATTACTTCCTGTGAAATAATTCCTCCTCTGGGGATGTTTCTCTTTCTACTCTGTTGTTATCATCCATAACTTGAAACTTTCTAGGAAAATAGAAGGAGATATTGTGCTGGAAGTTCAATGTGAAAAAAGCAATGATTAATAACAATTTCTATGAAAATGCATAAAAAAACATGGAATTCAGACATTGTTTTCTAACCATATTTTTAACAGAATAAGTAAAAAATAAACTCATGAAGCAAGCTTAGACTAAAATCATGGTACCCTTAATTCTATATGTTGTTGCCTCACCTTTAGCAATTCCTCGATTCCTGTAACTATCAATCAGACTTCTGCTCCTCTGGTCCAGACTGCTCCAGGTGTGATGGCTGCCTTTTCCAGCTGCACTTTTCAGCTCCTTCTAAAGCTCAATAGGATTTACAATCTGATTCCATTTTCTTCAAAGAAATCTATTTACATGATTTAAAGGGGATGGAAAATGGAATACGCAGTTAAGGACAAAAAAAAACGTTACCAAGAAGAAACATTATCCAGAATTTAGGGATGTCCCCATACAACCTTTTCATTTCTGCTACATTACCGATATGGCATCTTAGAGAATCGACCGATATTACCATATTCGCACAAATGTTACATTCTTTTATCACTTATTTTTACCAATGTGAAATTAACCATTGAGCTACAGAGACTTTAACCAGATGCACAGAGTTTCTATCATCATGACAATATCAGAGAACTTAGATGCACCGATATAATCTCATATTAGTTTTTTAGGATAATAGTATCAGATATTAATATCAAATGTGGACAGCACTGACAGGTACAGGTACCAAAATGGCAGTTAGGTCTAATGAATGCGCTCAGATTTAACTGAACTATGTAGTCTCAATTATTTTCAATTCAATTCAGTTTATTTCTATAGCACCAATTCACAACATATGTCATCTCAAGGCACTTTCCAGTTCAACAGATCAGTCAGATTGATTAAAAGTTTTCTATCTAAGGAAAACCAGTTGATTGCATGACTCATGGACTCAAATACAATCCTTCACACACTAAGCATGCTTTGTAGTGACAGTGGAGAGGAAAAACTCCCTTTTAACAGGAAAGAAACCTCAAGCAGAACCAGTCTCAGTGTGGCGGCATTATACCTGAGGCCGTTCACAAGGAGACAGAAAGCAGACATGAAAAAACCAGAAATACAAAGGCAACTGTCAACCAGCTCCACAGGCGCCCCTGTCCAAGAAAAACACACAGCCAGGCAGACGAGCTCTGAGCCAGCTCCCATGTCAGAGGATGAAGAGAGCACATCCAGTTAGTCACAGTCAGAGAAACAGGGACTACACTGAAAAACAGACCAAGCTCAAACATCTATAAACAAAGGTGTTGATGGCAGCAGCACGGCTGATATTTCTCTCCAGTGATGGAGCCACAGCCAAACAGGAACAGACCAGATGAAGTTACTATGAGAAAAAGCAGAGAGAGCAGAACGTTAGAGATTGAACTAACAGATTCCTGCAGAGTGGGAGAATAGAGATAGAATGAAGCAGAATGATGAAATGGGGGTCCCTATGTCCCTCCATTTACTCTTCAGCGCTATAGCAGTTAGAACTAGTAGAGATAGATCAGGATAACCTGAGCCACTCTTACTAGAAGCTTTATCAAAAAGGAAAGTTTTAAGCCTAGCCTTAAAAGTAGACAGGGTGTCTGCCTCACGGACTAAAACTGGTAGTTGGTTCCACAGGAGAGGAGCCTTGAGAACTAAAAGATCTGCCTCCCATTCTACTTTTAGAAATTCTAGGAACCACTAGTAAACCTGCAGATTGAGAGCGAAGTGCTCTGTTAGAACATAAGGAACAATCAGATCTCTGATATAAGATGAGCTTGTGCCATTTAAGGCTTTATATGTGAGAAGGAGGATTTTAATATTCTATTCTGGATTTAACAGGGAAGCCAATGAAGAAGCTAGGATAGGAGAGATATGATCTCTCTTTTTAATTTTCATTAGAACTCTGGCTGCAGCATTTTTGGATCAGCTGAAGGCTTTTAACTACAGTTTGTGGACTTCCTGATAGTAAAGAATTACAATAGTCCAGCCTTGAAGCAACAAATGCATGGACTAGTTTCTCAGCATCACCCCTGGACAGGAGATTTCTCATTTTTGCAATATTCCTCAGATGAGGAGAAGGAAATTCTAGAAACCTCTTTGATATGGGATTTAAATGACAGGTCCTGATCAAATCATAACTTCAAGATTCCAAAGACTATAACTTCTGTTTTTAAGTATCCTGAAAAGGTGTAATAAAGTTATCAGATTGACAGATTAAACATTTCTGCTCTGGTTCTGTTTCAATTGAAGACATTCGGGAAAATATACTTTTAGGAGTCTGTAGCAAAGCTGAGGATTTCTATAACAGTTTTAGAGATTGTGTAGGGGGTTATGGAAGTAATCCCGTGCTCCTTAAGACCAAGTGCAGCTCAGATGAGGGGGGCAGAAATGAATGGGGACGAATGGGATTAAAAAGCACATGATAGCGGACACTTTAACACATGGCTTTATGACTTTAACGGTTAGACCACTGATCCAACCAGAAGAACGGACATCAGGTCTTGGACTAAAGCTTAGGCTGTTCCCTTACGGTAGAAAAGAAAGCAGACATGTAAAGATACGTGTGGAGGGTCAGGGGCTACGACTTAATCTGGAGGGAATGATCGCTCTGACCATGAATGACCTCTGGAGGAACAGAAAGCACTCAGTCTTTGGTTTAAAACAGTTTAGCTCTTTGTGATGTTGGGAATCATGCTGCCACCTTTATGCTCATATCACTGTATATCAAATATTTATAGTGAATTTATCTTTTATTGCGGACTCATAATCTCACAGAAACATTCAACCTTAAAGGAAGAACATTAAATCAGTGGGGGGAAAGTGTTTTTTAGCTAAATACTCATTGCTTTATTTGCTGATGCCTCTTTGATTGGTCATATAAAGAAGTATTATCTCTGTGAAGATAACTTTTTGTACCAAGCATGGTGGGGATGCACGACATTGGGATTTTGGCCGATATCCGATATGCCGATATTTTAAAAAGCTCATGTAGCCGAGTAACCGATATCGATACCGATGTTAAAACTGGACAAAAATAAGTAGTCATTGAAAATAGCAGTTTTGTTATCCATTTCTGACACACTTTGAAAATAATAATATACTCAAATATTTTCATATGCTGATATCAAATTGATTTTTTTAAAAACGCCATATCGATCTATTTTACTTTCAAAATTTCATCGTTCTGTTACAAACTCTCGTGATATTTTGCAAATTCTTAATGAGATTTTGTTAGTAAAATAGATCCGTTGCGACGCGCCAATATATCAACATATAAAAAATATGGCAACATATTAGAATTTTAAGGGGGATTTCAGAAAGCATATATGATGACATATAGCAATATTTCATTAGTAAAAGAGTATTAGATATGGTGATTTTTTAAATGGCAATATATCAGCATATGAAGATATTGGGATATTTTAATGTATCGAATATTTTTTTGGCCTCGACTCTTTAGAAGTTTTTAAGGCTTCCTGAAAAAAGAAGAAATTGCAGAAGAAGAAGAAGTAGTATTTTTTAGACTTTAGAAACTCAGAAGCTGATCAAATATCGGGTTAAATATCGGTGGGGTGGCCCGATGTCCCATATTCAGTTTTAAGGCCGATACCGATGGGGGCCGATTATATCATTGCATCATCCTAAAGCAGGGTTCATGGTGCTGGTTCTTTCATCGTCTCAACCTACAGATTTTCTGTAGCATTTCCTTCAGATTTCAGCCAAATTTATCTTAAATCTCTTCATAATTCAAACATTTCATGCTGCTGTGCATTCTAGCAAAGACTAATAAGCCCACAGCATCACAGATCCTCCACCATGCTTAACAACGACCACAAGGTGCTTTTCTGCATATCCATAAATGATTCATCATCATGAACCTAAATGTATAGTAAAAGTTGGATGTTTTAAACACAGTGTGCGATGATGATGCTGCAATAAGTGTAGAGCTTCTTTTGTTTAGCATAAACTACATCTTTATAAAGTAGGTCAGCCAAATATTTGTTCTAAAAGAAAACTTGGTTTGTGAATCCAAAACTTTGAAAAAATGTGTTTTATAATTGGCTGATCTCACAGTTATTATTGTGAATTGTATCCATGAACCTGGAGGCGACTTAAATCAGCTTCAGGTTCATGTTAGTTATTTAAGTAGTTAATCCGCTGGGAAAGATCTCAGCCATTCAGATCATCATAAATGTTTAAATAGGAGTAATAAATATAATAAGCTCTGCAGTGAATCTATATGTGATGAACATGAATTATTATGATATTTAAACAGCAGAAGTTTTCAGGCTAAAAAAAGGTCTATTGGTTAATTTGTTGGTTCTGGTTTAAAACAGACAGAAAACAGAGATTCTCATGTTATGAAATCCGATAAAATCTGTTTCCCTCTGAGTGCATCAGCCTGGTTTTCAATGTTAAGAGCCTGAAGTGAGCTCAGATTGTTGAGGTATCGATGTGTTGCTTATGTAACCAAGCTGCCCACATAACCCAGATTACTGCAGCCTGCTGCGCTGAAGCGAAACAGAGGAGAGAAACTGCTCTGCTCAAAGGCACAAACAGGAAAACATTTTCAACAGCAGTTCAAAGCTGAGGAGGGAGGAGGTCACTTCTAGGGTCTAAATGAATCCAAACATCTTTCAGGTGATCCACAGGTTCTCCTGCATGGCTTTGATATGTTTAAAGCTGCATTAGTGATGCTGTGCTGGATGAAGTTTTTGTCAATCCTCTAAACTCCTACAGTCCTCAGAAATCTCCAAAGGTTGTTGTGTTTTCGCAAACCCCCACCTGTTGATGTTTGTGATGATTGAACAGGAAAGTTACGTTTCTTTTTCCTTTTATTTGTTTCTTTTTTTATTATTATTATTTCTTTTATATATAATACAATTATATTAAAATAAATAAATAAAAATAAAATAAATACAAATTAAAGAATAAAAAAAGGAAAGTTAAGTTTCTAGAATAAACTCCTGATGTAAAAAGCTCAGTCCAAGAGGAACATAGAGATACTCCATATTCTAAGCTTGCAAATCTGCAAAACAAAGCTTGTAAAGTCTGCAAAGCAGAGATGCCAGCTTTCATAGAATGATTTCAGCTCTTTCTAATTGTTCTCTTCATAAGACCTACAGTTTGTGTTTGGAAGTTGTTTTTAAATAAATGCCGAGAGACAATTAAGGCAAACTGAACTTCTGTTCCACACGGATCTATAAAGTGACAGTGTTGATTCTATCATCTAATCTAAAGTAGCTCCTTTTCAACCACTGGCATCTTCTTACATTTCTAAAGATATTCATAAACATTTCTTGAGCTGAATATGAGCCTTTTTCTTATTTTCATTGTTCCAAGTGAATGCATCTTTTAAATCGGGTCTCATCAGAGCGCTGGGAGCTGCAGCAACTCATTATCTAAGACTTTGTTTCCCAGACGGAGGAATATATGGAAGAGGATGATCAAAGAGGAGAAGAGGAATAAATCAGCCTGTGAGAAACACAGGGCCGGATCTGAAGGACGAAGCTGCTGAGAGGAGAAATGATGACAGGAAACTTATGTAACGCTGCCACAGTTTGAGTGGGGAGTCCGTGAAAGAGAGGGAGAGACTGAAACGAGCTGGATTTGAGCAGCAGAGAGCAGCGAGGCGGGTCAGTCGGCAGCGTGAGAGAAAAGAAAGGAAAAGAGGACGGAGGGACCAGCAGAGCCTCTTTTGAAAGTAAACTGAGAGCCTTCTGCATGAATGAGTGAAGACAGAGAAGAGAGATCACCGTTAATAACTCTGCTTCTCTGTAAACACTCCCAATCGCTCTGTTTTCACTACATTTAGCTGATGGCTTCCTTTAGTGATGTTGGGACAGCAGACAGCAGGGGACCAGACAGAGCTCCATCCAAATGTTTTCATCATCTCATTGACTTTTCTTTAATCGCCTGCTTTTTTCTCCTTTCCTTTTACAAAAAAAGACTAAATTAACATTTTTATTACTTTCCCATTTTTCTGTTTCCCCTCTTTGATATAGAGTGACTCTTCTATTTTTCCCCTATCTTCTCCTTCATGTTTTTTCCATGCATTTCCATCCCTCTGCTGTATTGGTCAGTCTATATTAATCACCCTGGTTCTGTGTTTTATGGGTGTTTATATTTATCTCTCTCTTTATTATTTTTCATCATGTCTCCCTGCTGACTTGATTTTAGTGTGTCTAAGTTCAAGTTCTTCTAGCATTTGAAGACCAGTTTTTCTAGCCCTATCCTTCTTGTTTCTGTTTTGAACAAAAACCTCAACCCTCACAACCTCCCTAACTGGGAAAGATTTTCGGCCCTGGCATTTTTCCATCTACACCGGCCCGCTTATGGACCCACCCCCCCGAAAACCCGGAAAAAATAGAAGCACATTCAAAGGCGTGCATCTCAAATGTGAAACACAATACGAATACACATTGTGGATTAACCGATCTATCTTCAAGCATCACACGACAACCATCACCAAGACTTCTATAATGCAGTTTTACTGGCTTTGGTTATTAACATGGACGCAACAGTGACTGCTGCTGCTGTAACATCCACACTCATCCACTGCAGCATAGGGTTGCCAGATGTTCACTGAAATCACATTTTCCAGCTCAAAAATTGCTCATAAACCACCTGGAGATATGAAATCTCACCTAATTTGATCTCTTAGGCCATAAATCTGAGGACATTTTTTTTTACCCATAGATGGCCATCCTGAACTGCCAGATTGGGAAACAACCCAATTAGTTACAATTAGTTGACTTATTAACTGGAACAGGTTAGGAGCAGTTACAGGGAAGCTGAGCCACATACACAGAGCCACAGAGATCTTATCGACACTATTTAACACTAAGTTACTTTAACAATTGAAGCTAAGTTATCCAAGCATCAGTGAACACACCTACTTTTTAATATAACCAGTGAATGCAGCAAGCCTTGCAGCAAGAAGTTTCTGGGTTCAATTCCCGGCCCGGGGTCTTTCTGCTTGGAGTTTGCATGTTCTCCCAGTGCATGCGTGGGTTCTCTCCGGGTACTCCGGTTTCCTCCCATAATCCAAAAACATGACTGTTAGGTCATTCTCCTTAGCTGTGAATGTGTGCATGGATGGTTGTTTGTCCTGTTTGTCTCCGTGTTTTCCTGCGATGGACTGGAGACATGTCCAGGGTGGACCCGCCTCTCGTATACCAGACAGCTGGAGATAGGCACCAGCACCCCTCATGACCCTGTAGTTGGGATTAAACTTGTCAGAAAATGGATGGATGGATGGATGGATGGATGGATGGATGGATGGATGGATGGATGGATGGATGGATGGATGGATGGATGGATGGATGGATGGATGATTTGATGGATGGATGGATGGATGGATGGATGCAGCAGATGTAAGAGTTTGTCCCGCTCATATTTATATTGATGTTATAATTAAAAAGAAAAACGATAAATATTACTGGGAGATATTTCTTATTCTAACTTTTAATTCTTTCGTGACACCCAGAGATATCTAAAGACCCCATGCGGTCCCTTCCTGGGGACATTTTCTAGGGGCCCCACTGCTTTCAAGACTGAAAGTTTGAAGCAATTAAACTCTGAATTTCAAAGAATCAAATATTCACTTAGAGAAGATGTTTCTGAGAGATTCAATTTCACTAGTTTCCCAGTCAGAGAGCAGAAGAGCAGCCTAATAATCTAAATCATTCCTATAATCTTCTGATGTTTTTTGCTTTTGTCTGATCTTTTAGAAGCTCATACTGAGATCAGATCAGCCTGACGGCTTCCTGGTAACTCCACAGTGAGATGGCATCAGTGTCTTTAACTGTTTATCACAGCCTTTTATCAGCGACCGCCACCAACAGAAAGGCATATGGAGGATGAAGGCGATGAGGCAATTAAACTTGACTTAAAGCCAAAACTGATGATTTTAAAGAAAAACATAGATTGTCTATCTGAAATCATCAACACATAATGGGTTAAAGGGTTTTCATGTTACTAGAATAATCAGTCTCCATTTCTTTTCTAAATTGACATAAAACTTCAAATAAATACGTAGGATCTTAAAAATTGGAAAATAGAGATAATTCATTATTAACCTCTCTTAGTGCTCTATTGTTTGTTTTCCATTGTTTATCATATGTTTAGTTTCTTTAATGCAAGTAAAACACGGCTGTCCAGAAGATATGAAGATTGATTTTCTTCATTTTTTATTGTGCTGCTTGACTGTTATGGAGAGTTTACGCCTATGTGCTGATCCCATACTGAGACATTCATTAACACCTAAGCAGGAAGATGGAGAGCATCCACAGAGCTCCTCAGAAACATCCTGACACACCCAGCGCTGTCATCCTTGGCCTCCATTTCTTCTGTCTCACGTGGTCCACCAGGAAAGCAGCAATGCTGGTTCAGGTCAATGTGAGATTTTTTTCTGTTGTTAACTCTGGTTGCACTGACCCTGTGACTTTCACTGAAGCAAAGCCATTATTGTTACCTTTCAGATGATAAAGATTCACATTTATTTAAATGGCTAGCATTATTGTATTAAAATCCATCAGTCATGAGAAAAACAGCAGATTTCTCACATTTCGTTTTTATTCTTAACCAGAGAAAAAGAGAGATTCAGTTAACATGAATTTTTTAATCTGAAAAAAAAAAAAAACGCAGACGGAAAGAAAAGACAATTAGAAGAGTTTTATTGATACAATTACTTTAGTCTTTAGCACTCAGACTTTGGCAGGAAACATTACCGCTGAATTTTGCTTTTATATGCATACACATTATAATACGGGACAGATGGACCCAGTACTCAAGGGAAGACAGCCAGTAGGAAAGTTTAAAACATTTATTAATACAAAAAAATTGGCAGAACTGAAGCGGGCTGCTGAGGACCTGCGGACCTGTAGCGACCGCAGGAGGGGGGCGAGGCACCGCACAATCACTGAAACTCTGGTTTAGGGAGAAACACAGGTAAGTGATCACGATCATCTGAACAGGAGATGATTATCAGAGTGAATCACTTACCTGGTTTAACAGTTCAGTCCAGCCTCTCAATCATGCGCAGGATAAGCCGATGCAATGCCAATGAGAGGCGGCCCAGAGCCGTGCAGACCGTCCCCAATGCAGTAACCCCACTGAGCAGGCAGGACTCTGATCCGGGACAGGTATTCAGGCCAGACAACAGTAGTACTGGAATCCAGGAGTCCGCAGTCTGGTCAGGGGTTCCGATCCACTCAAGAACGGACAGATCCGGGTTCCAGGAATCCATCAGAGCGTGAAGGCAGGTTCAGACTACCATGCGTCAAGCATCCAGCTCAGACAGAAACTCACAGACAGGCAGAATCCAGTAGGAGTCCAACAGAGGTTCAGGCAAGGAGATCAGGAGGGGACAGACAGGGCTAGTGGGTGAGATGGAACGGAATCAGGAAATCAGAATCAGGAGGGAAACACTTAAAACACTCTCACCACTGGTTAAGGATTAAAACTAGCCTGAAGACATGGGCTGGACTCTAACAGAAGGCAAACAGGAAACCAACAGAAATCAAACAATGATCTGGCCATGATAGCTGGAACTAATCCAATATAAGGGAAACCGGCCGGTGGATGAGATGAGTGATGATTAGGAATTGGAAAGAACTAGACAGGTGAGTGAAATGACCAATTAAGGCCAGCTATCAGAGCAGATCATGACAAAACAGGAGTAACAGGGATGGAGTGGAGATAGATGAAGTTAGTCAGTCTGTAGACTGCTGGTTGTGAGAGGGTCTGCTGAGCTTTATGGGGAGATCCAGTGGACTGCATGAGCTGATACTAGAGCTTCACTCAGGGACCTGGAAGATGGAACACAGGTTGAGAGAACCTGTCCATGATGAGCAAGCTTGAAGCAACAGTGGAGAGGAAAAACTCCCCACTGGGAAGAAACCTCTGGCAGAACCAGGCTCAACATGGCGGTCTTCTGCCGGACCGGTTGAAATGAGACAGGGAACGCAGTAAGAGGCCGGAAGGAATGAAACTCTGATGAAGCTTTAGCTAAGATGGTGGAGGAGGGGCTGGAGGTGGGCTGAACCTGGGGTATCCGACTAGAAGTCCGACACAGCGCGACTGCTGCCTGCGCTCTGGGCGCTGACTGAGATGTGGATTGGAGTCCTTTTAAGATGAACCCTGGATGCTGATAGGCCAGAGACGGGCACATGCTCCATATGACAAGATCTGTTATATTTTCATAGCTTTGATGAAAATGATTTTTATTAGACTATAAATTCATGTACTAATAAAAGGAAAAAAAAAACAATAAAAAAAAAACTATTTACCTATAGCTCAATAGCTCATCTAGAGTTAGGTGTACTACAAAGATGATTTATTGGCCCCTATGCTGCTTTAGCTTTGGGGGGTTTTCACATGGTGAACATGAGATTTGTATTTCAGTGACAATTTGTGAAGAGTTTAAACCTGAAAATGTCTTACAGTAGAAAATAGGTCTGTATTGTTTATGAACACACGCCCTACGTGCTGGATGTTAGAACAACAAATGAAACTGTGAATCAAGCTGAAATCATGGTCAAACTAGGGCTGAACTATGTTGCCAAAAATCTAAATTGTGATTTTTTTTTTAACCAAAAATTCTGATTGTGATTTTATTTTGATTTTCTTTTGCAGTAACCCCAAGTTTGTAGATGCTTTAACCCCAGTTTTTGAAAGCTAGCTTACCCACAGTCCAGTGTTACAGGAATTTACTTTGAATTTACTTCCATTGATGGATCTATGTGCTAGCTGTAAATCTCTCTACCTTTCTATGTGGCACCAAACCCACTTCAAGTGTTTAATCACCACCTAAAGGCCTGGAGGGAGAACATTTCTTACTCTTTTTAAAAATATTGTGATTAAAAAACAGGTCCTCCACGATTTGAACATTTTGTTTTGTTAAATTGTGATTATATTGCTAATGCAATTACTTGCCCAGCCCTAGGTCAAACAGACAATTCTGCATATATATGGAATACATTCACCACAACTTTCATTCAAATTCTAAGAGTTTTTTAATTGCGAATAAATATAAAAACTTTACATTTCAATAGAAAATTTAAAATACAAAAAAATGAAAAGAAATTTGAATAGAAAATCTGTTTTATTTAGTTAGTTCATTACCAGTGTTCTGGTGGAATAAAAATAGAAACTAATAATATTAAATTATGCTCTGCTAATTATAAATATCCAAATAACTGATTTACACCCAAACCATTACCTTAATCATTTCTTATTTGTCAACTTGTTTTATAGGGATAAAAGGTGGTAAAGGAACATAATCTGTGACTTATGAGGTCATTGTTTTATCTAAAGGAGCAGAAAAAGGTTAGAAAAATAAAAACAATGCATTATTTTGGTTGAAGCGTGCTTTATTTGGACCTCACACACCGGCTTTGTGTCGGACTGTTGTGCGTCAGCGCTGCATTGAGACAGGAGACTGTAGTTGTTTGGAAAATGCCACCACAACGTTCCAGACAATGGTTGATCTAAATGGGTATCCACAACACACCCACTGCTCTGCATCAGCGGGTCAGTGGAGCATTGTAAATCTGATGTCCTCACTGAGCCTTGCAGAAAGGCAGGAAGTGTCCGAGGGTATTGTTGGAAGCCGTTTAAAGAACAGTGTGTGTGTCGGTTCCTGTTGGTATAATTAGCTCATTTCATAGACAAAGGAGCAGCTCTGACACAGTAAAAGGGAAACTGTTACCCCTCTAAAGGTTTTTTATGTATTCCACCTGGGTTCACTTCTTATCCCCTGAACATTATCTCTGCCCTCCAGCTGAGGTTTCTGCAGGAAAAACTTTCTCCCCGTAATCATCTTAAGTTGCTGCCTACCAGTTTCTCCAAGGTGGCAGCTTAATCAAAGTGTTTTCTTTTTTATAACCAACTCTAGTCGGTCATTTTAGGGAAGCTGTGACTGAAAGGATATTAAAATTGTAAGCATATTAAAAAATGTTGCAGATTAGTTACCTGAAATATTGTGTGACAGTTTAGGTCATTATTAACCAGAGTTGATGTTTTAAGGGTTCATAGAATGCAAAACAGAGTTTCTATTGTCATAGACAAATAACGATAGTTCAGTTGGTGAAATGGACGTACAGAGAAGTTCAAACCCCATCAACACCTCCTTTCTCTGCAAATCTCACAATTCTAAACTTCCTCCATTAAAGGGGTGAATCCAAACAAAGCACAGAGTTGACGTAAAACCCAGGGATTTTGCCTGGGCTTACGCTTCCACGCCTGGCCTGTACTTTTGTATAAAAGTGCTGACTGCTGGGCCGCTGAGTGGACCGGACCTCAGCAGAGAGCCATGAGCCGCCCATCCTCAGCCAGAGGAGGGGGGCTGGGGGCCGGTAACAGACATCCCATGTCTCCCAGAAGTTCTGGGAGTCTCCCTGATATAGATAGTTGTTCACGGATGCCCGAGAGTCGGATAAATTATCCCTGATTTTAGACTTTGCAAGATGTTTTTTTAATGCCTTTGAGAGCATCCAGGCAGTACAATAATTTGTACATCATGTGCGGATTAGAACAAATTAGATTGCGCAGACAAGAGAGAGCGGGGTGTGGGGAGGAGGTTGCTGGTGAAACCTATGCGGTGTGACTGTCCTAAGCGATGCTCTGTTCAACCAGCGTTCCAGGTGACTGGTTGTCAGATTGGACTGATAAGATTTGTCAGAAAGATAAGGCAATAATTTTCAGTCTACTCTCTGACAGTCACCTAGCTACCATTAAAGTGTGTATGTATGGAGCACGGTGCGGGGGCAGGCATAAAAGTAGGACATGTCCGGGAGAAGGAGGATGTCTGGTCACCCTACCATATCAACAATTTGATGTTTCAGTGAGTGAGTGCTTGTTGCTATGATGCTTCTTTGCTCAGCAGCTTCACTCGTTGTAAACAAACCAATCAGGGCACAGCTCATCTAAATATTCATGATCATACCATAAAAGGAAGAAAACCTGCCGTTTCATTCTAGGGCTTTTAACCAGGCTTGATTTAGGGCTCATAGAAGAGAAAATGCCATCACCAAATACCCTATAGAATCATTCTATGATACCTTTAACAACAATAGAAAATAAAAACATGCTTCTTTATTACATTTGACCCATTTAAAGCTACAGATATACCATGCATTTAACTTATCTGTTTAACCAAAAGGAAAATTACTTGATGTTCTAATTTAGGGATAATATTTTCAAAACTTTGACCTGTGAAAAAAAAGAAACTTTTTGAGAGTTTCAGGTTTGATTATGCATCTTAGACCGGTGACCTGTCTAAAGCCGGGCGTACACTCTACATTTTTTTTTTCTTTTGGGCCGACTTTTTGCCTGATCGTGTGTCTAGTAGTATTACAGGGGGGTACTAGGGGCGATTAGCCTCTCATGACTAGGAATCGTAAGGTTGGGAGAAAATCAAACATGTCTGAGATTCAGTCAGCCGTCATGGGCAAATCGCTCAGTGTGCAAACAAGGATTCTTCTTCTTCCTCTCAGATGAAAACACTGAAGCATGGCAGGGGTGGGAGTGAAATGGAGTTCTTTATGTAAAATTGACAGACTGTAGTAGCCACGTTTGCTCAGCCATGTCTTTGTCCAAATACATTGTCACCTTTTCTTTCTAGTAGCTTTTTAGGGCCAGGACAAAACGGCAGGGTTTGCGTGCAACGATAGAAAATATCACACAGTGTATGTCTGTTCTAAGGTGTTCCCATCTGTCACCCATTCACCAATGAAGAGAGTCCCCTCACCAGGACAACTTTTATTGTTATTTTGTACAGCTTTCAGACAGTGGATGAGCAGCAGCTTAACAATGAAATGAATATTTCCTTTCATAAAGTGCAGCACTGATCGAATGTGGGAGAAAAAAACATTGTGCAAAACGCAATAATATGGAAGTTCTGAGCATTTCAAGACAAATATATATGGTGCAAAGGATGGATAGGACCCTGGCTGGTCTTTCACGAGTTTTCTGCATCTTAAATCCACCTGGAGCTGATTTTATGACTGATCTAGATTAAATTATGATCCTAGTTTAATATTTTGTAATCCAACTGTCTGTGAAAAAAAGGTTGCAAAAAAGGCCCCACCAAAATCACCAAAAAATAATATTAAATGCCTGAAGAGCATGAATTAAATCAGATGTTGTTCTTTGTTTGTAATGATAGCCGGCAGCCTAATAGTGACAATATGAGGCTGTAAATTAAGAAGCACCACAGAATTCCGCTGGATATATCAGGACAGGTAACAGCTTAAAGTCGTAGGGAAGCGGCTGTTCCAACCGTTGCATTTCCCTGAGTGGTGCCCGACTTTACACAAGGGGATAAAGTGAATGTGAGTGGTCGATTATCAAGGGGGCGGGAATTTTGTGGCAGAAGGTTTGCAAGCTTTTGATTGTGGCCGGTTTCTCTGAAGCATCTTACTAACCAGTTAGCAACTTAGTGCTAGTAGGTTCCCAATGGGAAATTCCATTGGGAACAAGTAGCACTAAATTGGTGACTTAAAACGACACTGTCAAGGAACGCTATGGACAGAGGAAACATTTTTTTTAACTGAATTTTTTCTAAATTTTGGGACAATATTGTCTAATAAAGAGTACATTTATATAAATGTTTTAAGCCAGCATGATTTCAAATTTAAAAATGATTGCCATAAGACTTTAAAACAAGGCCTATGTTAAACACACTTTTGCAAACCCACCAGTTTTCATTAAAGACGCTTTACAGGTTAAAGTTCCCCAAATGTCTTTGCTCTCATCAAGAAGATCATCTTTACAACTCAATAGTGCTGATCAGTCTACTGCTAACTACTAGGGGCAGAAGGGATGCATTTCAGTAACTATTTGAAACATTTCTTAAAGAATATTACCTTTCCATGAGATAGTTATTGTTTATGTGAAGAATAATACTCTCTAAATAAATAAAAGTTTCTCATTTATTGCTATTTACACAACTAACATTGAGAGGGATTAAACCACTGCAGATGAGATACTGACATGGAGAATGAAGAACCCCTCTGTAATAAGACGTCTGTCTGTGCCTTTAAACTGCTGCTACCTTTTTCTCTACTTGCTTACAGTTAATGTGTGTTTGAGAAATAGCCCACAGAGATGGGCTTTGTCTAAAGGATTGGGTTGCTCCAAACGAACAAAGCACACAGTGTTGTCCGTAGCAACGGGAGCAGGTGGAGGGAAACTTAAAGCTGCGGTTGGTTTGTCTGAAGGTTTTTCAACCTGAACTTAATCATTTTACATGAATCTGGTCGTTTTTAAGTCAGGGGATCATTAACTCTTTGGCAAAAGGCCCTGGACTCTCTGCTCCTGCCTTCTCCAAGTCTGCAAATCTCCAGCACCCAGTAGAAGGTGTGGAGCTGTGCTAGTGTCCCAGTGCTGGAAGACAAATGATACGGCTCCCCCTAGAGCTGAGGTCTGCCTATCAGCTGCTCTTTCCTCTGCAGCTCTCTGGGATGGCCTGTCCCAGTTCAGTTTCTTAAATCACACCCTTCTATCCTCCTTTTATGAAGGGAGACAACCAGCTGGGTCTGCCGGTATTCCTGTCCCTGACCCCCCGGCTAAATGAACAGGGGTGTCAGCCACTACAGCCTGGGAACATCCAGAGACCTGAGGTACTCTGGGCTGGTCCCATTCACCCCTGAATCCTCGCTAACTTGAAGCTAAATGATCACCTTGATGACCTGGATGATGAATTAGTCCGACTCCGAGTCCTCAGCTTCTGCTGCCATCAGGAAAGGAGTGAAACAGGAATGAACAGATGCTAATGTCTTCCTTTCACTGCCCCACAATGTCCTCTATTAAAGGGCAACTCACCCCTAAATCAGCTTTTATTTCGCTTATAAACTGTATAAATAAATGTCTCATGGTGCCGCCTGCATATCCCAGACATTATTTTTACAATACACTGCACATTTGTTGAAGTCTTGCTTTTGTGTCTAAAACCATCTGTTTGGCGCCCTCCTCAGGTTAAAAAGAGGTTACTGCATCTGATTTTTTTTCATGCAGGCTGAAGATGTGATGTTATTTAAGAAAACTGACTTCAGCAGCTCCACATTGGACAGTGGTTTACTTAGACCGACATTAACTTACATAAATTTTTCATAATGGTAAAATGAAAGCCATGTTTTTTTAGTGTGTTTTTTAAAAAAAAACACTGTACATAAATTAAAGATGAATGAAAACAAGTCTGCATCATCTGTCCAGTCTTCTTAAATGATTTAACATTAGTTTTGTTCCATTGAGTCACATGAGCTAAAAGCAATTTGGAAAAAAAAAAAAAAAAATATACATTTTAAGGAGAAAATTTACAAAAAAAAAAAAAAAAAAAAGAAAATACATCAAAATTAGGCAAGAATCTGGTCTTTCTAGTAAGAAAATAATTTATATATATTTATATTAATATTTGCATCAGCCATTGTAGGGTTGTTGAATGAAATCATTTCCACGATGATGCTTGATGTATAATTTGATGCAGCAAATAGAGAAACTCCACTTATGTCAGCAGTAATCAGTATAATTTATTCAATTAAGACAAATTTATCATTGAGACAGTAAATGAAAATGTCAACGTCTAACCTTAACAAAAATCTCCACCTAAATTGGATTTTTTTTAAGAATAACAGTTTAAGTTGATAAACTTAAAGGGTTAAGCATTTAGCAGACAGAACACGCTAAAATCATGAAAATGTTTTGTCCTCGATGGCCCACAGTCACGATCTCTCACTAATACATTAGGATATGGTGTTAATATCGTTTGATGCTCTGATAGCAAACAGAGCTGTTGATGAACAAATGTGTTTATAATTGATCAATTGCTGTGAATTTGATCTTTGTTTGTTTGACTGCTGAGGTTGAGAAGGATTGCAGAAGCTCTCAGGCTGAAGTGTTAACCTGGAGAATGTGGTGAAGGAATGAACTAGTTAAAAGTAGGGCTGGGTATTTTCGCCAAAGTCCTGAATTGATTCGATTTTGATTCATAAACTTCTAAATCGATTAATATTGATTCGATCTGTTTTTACAGTAATGAAAGTGTTTCAACTGTGTTTCAAAATACTCATGTATTTTTTTTCCCCTGTCATATTAAACACAAAGTCCAAACTTGTAAATCCGACTTCAGATGTGAACAAAACTGTCTCAAAAGTGCAAACTTGTTTGTGAAAACTGAAAAAGTTGAAGTCATCTCGAGAGCATCTTTCCTGCTCATTTGAATGTGAACGTCGCGCACGTCACTATAACACGAATCGATCTCATTTCCTAGACATCGATTTTGCTAAAATGTAAATGAATCGATTCAAAATCGATTAAATCCAGCCTTAGTTAGAAGAAAGGATGAGAAGATTTACTGCAACAGAACCAAATGAAGGAAAGGTTTTTCTGTTTACGCTCATTTTATTAGACAGCTTTTAAAAAAGCTTTAGAAAGCAGATAAAACAAAGCTTGGTGGTTGAGCAGTTACGCAGTAGGTGGATCATAGTGTATGAGAGCAGAGAGTGTGTGTGGGTGAGTAGAGAGTGGGGGCTGACATGTGGGAGGAGAACAGGACTGAAGGATGCTTGAGTGGAGAGTTCAAACTGCTGGGATTGATGATTCACTGTGAATCAGCTCAGATGGAGAGGATGCTGCCTCAGGAGCTG
Organism: Cyprinodon brontotheroides; assembly: GCA_018398635.1. Lineage (NCBI taxonomy): Eukaryota > Metazoa > Chordata > Actinopteri > Cyprinodontiformes > Cyprinodontidae > Cyprinodon > Cyprinodon brontotheroides. Next base: position 1,291,935 of record JAGKQL010000056.1, on the reverse strand, counting down.
CTCATCACCACAGCAGCTACAGCAGTTTAGAAAAACCTTCCCCTGCTTAAAGTGTCAATCCAGCCCTGAAGATGCTCATCTTGACTTTGCCTTCATTTCTCCTTCAGCAGCATTTTATCCTCTTTATTTACTGATGTAACATCTAGTATTTTGTTCATGGGAGGCAGAAGCAGGACACCAAAGCTGTGCAGTGATGCTAGGATGCATTTCTCAACATAACCCTGTCAGCTTCTCCTTGTGTTTAGGTTTCTAATGGTCTCAATTTTCTCTATTTTCTGTTGTTCTCTAAGGTATCTGATAAGTTTATTGTTGTTGTGTTTAGTTTCTTCATTTATTAAATTGTGTTTAGTTTCTTAGTTCATTCTTTTTGGGTTTTTTTTGTTTCTTATTCTTTTTTATTTCTTAGTTTGTTCTTTTTTGTAGTTTCTTATTTTATTATTTTAGATTTTACTTTCTTAGTTTAATCTGTTTTAGTTCATTATTTTTTTTAGTTTCTTAGACTACTATTTTAGTTTTTAGTAACTCAGTTTGTTCTTTTGTGTTTATTTTCTTAGTTTGCTCTTTTTCAGTTTCTTATTTTATAATTTTTTTTTTTCCGTTTTTGTAGTTTGTTCTTTTTGTTTTTAGTTTCTTAGTTCTGTTTTGTTTAATTCTTGATTTATTCTTTCATTCTGTTCTTTGTGCATTTTGATTTTTGTCTGTTTGATCTATTGGATTGTTATTTCTTGTTAAATAGCACTGACTCTCCATCAGATTCTCTCCTTTTATTCCTCCACAGCATCCTTTTCCATATTTGACCCCTGCCTCATTTTATCTAGGCTCGTAGTCTGTTTTTCAGGGGTCGATGTTTGCAAATGTGCAGCAAGCAAGGAAAGCACCTATTAGGTCAAAACATGCATGCATATGAATGCTGCAAACCCCCAAACAAACACACTCATAATGTGACAGAAAATAGCTGCAGCAGAGAGAAGCAAAATGCAGAATTTGTTGTTGTCGCTCAGTATTTTTGGCCCATGTTATTTCTTAGTTCTGACTTACTTTTTTCACTGCTCTGTTTCAGGTTCACTAGCACACAAATACTCAACCAAAACAGCTTTAGGTCACACTGGTATGCTGAGGTACCAACAAGATAGAAAAGCATAAAAATACCCACTCACTTTAAAGGAATAGTACACCCAAAACATGATTAGCCTTCATTTTCTACTCACCCCATGCTGAACAACACTCTGGAGTACTTTTTGATATCTCAAATGCATCTGGAGATCTGGGAGGCTTCTTGCAATGTCTGCTGACATTCAAATAATGGAGGTCTATGGTGCCGAGGCAGAAAGGTCCATAAAAGTCCACAAAAATTAGCGTGTCAATATTCCTCCATACTGCTGCGTCCAATGTATTCCAAGTGTCCTGAGTGAGTAGCATCCACAATTTACTCGAAAAGCTTGAAGTCATTTAGAATGTTTTTTAGAGCATAAACAGTAGTGTATAGGATTTCCTGAAGCGAGTTCCGCGGCCTTTACAGAAACATGACAGACCGAACCAGATGAAAGTCGCGCATTCAGCTCGGCAAAGAACTCATGCTCTTCCTCAACACTGAAGTCCTCAGACATTTTTTCTTTCGTTGTTTCTTTCTTTGCACAGGTAAACAGCACATTTCTTCTTCTGCTACCGCTTGCATTTTTGGCAGAGCAGACGCTGAATGCGCACTTTCATCTGGTATTACTCCAGAGGTGTTTTCAGCATGGGGGTGAGTAGAAAATGAAGGCTAATCATGTTTTTTGGGTGTACTATTCCTTTAAACCAACCCCATTTCACAGTTTCTCAATAAATATACTGCTGTGTCTCAGGATAAAAGGTTAAAACCAATAAAAGCCATAAGAGTTGTTGAGGATTGGCCCAGTGAATTAGATAATGTTTCCTTTAGAACATCTACACATAGCTTTTGGTATTTTGGCTTTATTCAAAGTTATTAACAGAGATTAAAATTCCCGGACAAATAGGGCATTCTTCCTTTTTTGGGGGTAAAATCAGTAAAAATCTATATTTTACATTTGGATTTCAAGCTCTTCCTGTTTTACTTCATCAATCAATATTTAAGACATATATATCTATATATATAACCAACAACAATATATATATATATATATATATATATCTATATATATATATATATATATATATCTATATATATATAATAATATATATATATATATATATATATATATATATATATATATATATATATATATATCTATATATATATATATATATATATCTATATATATATGTATATATATATATATATATATATATATATATATATATATATATATATATATATATATATATATATATATATATATATATATACTGAAACGTTGTATCAGGATACAATACTCATTTTCAAAAGTATCAATACAGCCATCTAAAGTGCGAATAGGAGAAAATGCACTTTCTGAACACTGTGTGATTGAATAATGCATTTTTCAGTTCAGACTTTTTTTTTTGTAAGACGTGCAGCTGCTGAGAATTATTTCTGTTTAACTGGTTTTGGCTAGTGTCATTGTTATGTCTGCAAGAAACATAGCCAAGGAAGGAACACTAAGTTTTTTATCAATGCTTAATATTGTGCAAAGCATACAACCTCAAAATATTATTCTTATTGTTTTTGTTTTATTTATTTCTTGTATTTTTTGTAGTAATAAAAATATTTTGGGTACTGAGTCTTTGTTTTTTTATTCTTGATTTTTGATTGGCTTTTTGGTGTTTGCTTGTGCAGGTATTGAGTTGAAAAGTTTAGTATTGTGATAACCTAATATATATACAATGGCAAGAACAAAAGCCCATAATAGGAAAAAATATAGATAAAAATAATGAAGTAAAACTTTACTGCTGGTCAACTTGATTCAGAAGCTTCTCTGCCTGGATGCTCAATGTTTCTGAAACTTTATGGATCTCCACTGAAAAGTTCCTGGGCTGTAATGATGTAATATTTCATTTATGAATCAGTCTTTATTAACCAGATCAGACTCTCCAATCCATGGATCCTGGACGTGAATATAATTAAGAACAAGCCAGAGGGAAATCAGAGCTATCTTGGTCCATGTAGGTAATATAAAGAAACGTCAGATGGGGCTTTTAAAAGACGGGCAGAGAAGGGAACTACAATTAATCATAAAAATGCAAAAAAAATGTATTATGAAGTTAAATGTGCTAAACGAAAACACTGACATTTTCTATAAAAAGTTTTTATGCTTCGATTAGGTGTTTTTTTTTGTCTTATTTAAATTCTTATATTTGCAATGGAAACACTTTTTTTGCATCAAATGTGTCATGTGATCTGCAGCTGGATCTTACTGCCTTAGAAAAAATAAAAGAAAATATGGATGTATTCTCCTGCTTCCATATTCGCCATGTTGTGTTATCGCATTAACAAACATAATCATGTTTATTTGTTATTTAATTGAAAAACAGTGATTCCAAAAAATTAGCATTTCAATATAGGCAGAATATTGACATAGTTCTGCACATCTGTAATGGAAATGCAGCTTCTGATAAAAACACAAACAGGGAGAATGTTGAGAAAAACTACAAGTATTGAAAACATTTTCTTGGCTAATTTAAAAGAAAGTATCAGCATTCCTATTAAAATCTTTCTCCTTATTAGCTCCTTCCAGTTGGATCCAAGATGGCCGCGCCTGAAGGCAGCAGCTTGCTACAGCTCCAGACAAATACACAAAATACGCCGATTAGAATGCTAATAATTAGGCATGGAAAATACTGCATGTTTGTTAAAAATTCTGCATATCTGCACCAAATATATTATTGCTCCCACACTGTATACATTTGATCATTGCTGCACTTTAAGGAATGGAAATGTTCATTTACTGTCTGGAAAGCTGTGCTACATGAAAGAACTACATGACAATAAAAGTTGTCTAAGTCTCTGACTGCAAAGGGCTTGGCTAATGTTTATCCTGGTTTTCTTATATCTGTAGTTTTGTGGTCTTTTAAGTTCTCTTCTTTACTTTATTGGGGATGCAGGAACTATTTCCTATGCTGCTGCTGCATCTGCATGGTCCTGCATTGTGCTACAGTAGTGCAGACTTTTAGTTGTTGGGTTAGCATCTGCTAATGACCACCACCTCTCAATCACACTGATAGCCAGCGAGGCGGAACGTCCTGTTGCTCTGAACGTTACTATTTTGTCCCTTATTGGCGTCTTTACCTTCAAGTTGGGAAAACTGTCATTGCGCTTTGCAAGCGGGCGCCCAGCCTTATGTATTTTGCTTATGAAAATGTATCTGATCATTAGGAAGTAATAATGCACCAATAAGGACACATATGTAAATGAAGGGAGTAAAGTAGAATGTACCTTTAAAACATGAGTTACTTCTGTTAAAATTAAATCATATCCAGACTATAAAACATACTTTTTGTGCATTCATGCTGTTGAAATACTGCTAAGCTTTATTAATATATAAAATATTTACAAACCTTATGACTTAATTCTTGTGAAATTCCATCTAATTTGAACATCTAGTTCTTAATAGGCAGCCGATTCCTGAAGGAGCCACCTTGTTCTCTTCATAAACTCCAGCTGCCAGTCACAGATGATTCATGTAGACAGATGTTTTAAAGCTTTTCTAGCCACTTCCTTTTGTATAGATCTATATCAAACAGAGAGGAGCTGATGTTTGAATAAATTTATCAGCCACAATCTGAGGATCAGGTTCTGTTCTCACGTTGAAAGCTTTTAGTGGCTTTGTTTCTGTTGATGCCATCACTCTGGAGGCCCATCAAGTCTTTAAGGTTGCTTTGTCAGCAGGGATGCAGCTCTGACATTTTCTTATATCATACCACTTTAATTACTAAAGTTTACAAAAGACGAGTCGTGCAAACAGCCACTTAATAAATGATCTATGGTGTGTCTGCAGAAAAGCTGCCTTTTGCTGCTTGTTCTGTTTTCACTTAACTGCTCTATGTAGACAAACTAACTGAAAACTGCTTCTTTGATTTTCTTTTTCAGACATTACCCCAAGACGTCATTCACCATCGTCACCGACACGCCGGAGAACCTGAGACTGAGACAGCAGAGCGAGCTGCAGAGCCAGGTGAGCAGATTCACTGCAGATACATTATCTGACCTGTAGGGGTCACCTCTGGTCATTACTGATGATGTCATCAAGTTTTCCACTTCTTGTCCTTCATCGCCTTCTCCCAAAATTACACGAGAAGTTCATTGGTGATCCAACAGGCTACAAATTCAGAATTAATTAATATAAAACCTAAACAACATGATGCATCCAAGCATCTCGTTGGTATTAATGGATGCCATAAGTCGATGCATTGATGCAGCACACTCTGCAGGTGGTGGTTAGGTCACACTGGTATGCTGAGGTACCAACAACATAGAAAAGCATAAAAAGACCCGCTCACTTTAAGCCCAACCATCTTACAGTGTCTTAATAAATATAATGTCTCAGGATAAAAGGTTAAAACCAATAAAAGCCATAAGAGGTGTAATAAAACATTCAATTTTATTACAAGAATATGGTTGTTACTTAAAAACATTTGGATGATAACTTAAAAAAATGATTGTGTGAAATTTAAAACATCAGTTTACTTTATAGTCACCAGTCACACCAGAAGTTTGTTATGGCCATGAATGTCACTTTTTAATGTTTGTTTTTCTATTTTTATGTAAGTTATTGATAAGCTACAGCTGTATTTCTGCTAGAAGTCAAACAAGATACACGATAAATATGACCAAATAAAAAAAAGATACAAATAAAAAAAATAATAAAACAAAATAGGTCAATGTGTGGATGTATAGACGATTGCAGATACAGGGGGAAAAAACAAACTCTAATATCAACCAAAGATATCGACCAGCTGATGTATCAGCAAAGAACCCCCCCAGGCCTGAAACTGGTGGTGGAGTGGAGATAGATTAAGCTGGTCAGTCTGTAGACTGCTGGTTAGAGAGACGGTACCCTGAGCTTTATGGGAGATCCAGTGGACTGGGTGAGCTGATACTAGAGCTTCATTTATGGACCTGAAAGATGAATGTCCAGTCTGGATAACACAGGTTGAGAGAACCTGTCCATGATAAGCAAGTCATGAAGCGACAGTGGAGAGGAAAAACTCCCCTCGCTGGGAAGAAACCTCTGCCAGAACCAGGCCAGTTTCATCATGGCGGTCCTCTGCCGGACCGTTAAGCAAAGCTGAGACAGGAGAACGAAGTAAGAGTCCAGGAGGAATGACGCTCTGATGAAGCTTTAGCTACGATGGTGGAGGAGGGGCTGGAGGTGGGTTGAAACGGTGTCATCTGAAGTCACACAGAGCATCCACCGCCTGCCCACTAGGTAGCAGACGAGTTGTGGATCAGAGGACTTTTTAGATGAACTCTAGATGCTGATTGGCTTTCGTGGAGGCGGATGAAGGAAAGCAATCAATTTATTCAGCAGAACTTCCGCCTAGGCTCCATTTCAAAAACTTATGATGATATATTGCAAATATACTTTTAGGTTATAATATTTAGAGAATATATTTTTTATGTACTTAAGTTAAAAGTATTCAACTATAATTGTATAGTTGAACTTCTACCTAAGCTCCATTTAACAGTTGATTGTTTTTGGTTGAAGATGTTGAAGGGAGTGAAAAGTTGCTGAAAAGTTTCCAGTTCATCAGTTCAGACAAAAACCATCATCCCTGTTTTAGACGAAAGGAGCCGAAACGAAAAACCCTTGTTTGCAGGTTAGATACTGACAGCTCATTAATAATCCTCAGAGCTACACTTCTAAACAAAATATACACTTGCGTTACTACTTGAAAAGCATCAATTGAATACTTATTTAAGAAGGAAGCCTGCTTTTTGATTCAGTTAAAGGAGTGGAGAGGTGTGCTCCTGACACAGGTCACATCCTGAAGATAACAGAAGATAACTCCTTGCATTAAACTTGACAGAGAGCTGAACTGCTCTCATCAGTGGCAGCTCATAGCACCTGTCAAAGTAATATGCTTTAATTCTGGCTGCCGTCAGCGCCCCACGGCTCCTCAGGGATGAAAACAAAGGTGCTGCGACGGCTCTGAGTCACCGCTCTGACTTACTGACACACAGACTGAAAGCAGGCGACACGGGCTGCAGGAGAAAGCGGCCTTACTTCTGTGCCATATGCCGTCATCCTATGTTTGTGCCGCTGTGAGAGTCGGTCAGCAGGCTGCAGCACAAAAGGACAGCTGTCCACTCAGCAGTCTGCAGAAGGGGACACGCTGTTTGTCATGGGATCTGTGTGTCTGTCCTGCTCTGTAAAGATCATCTATCAGCATTTACACACAACACATTTACACAGTCAGGTCATTCTTACTTGAATGGGAAACCAAACAGCAGACATATCAAGCATAAAAGACTCATATAGAAAATGCTCATTTATATATATCTATCTATATATATATATATATAGATAGATATATATATAAAAAAGACAATACAAGACCAGAAATATTTCAGTTAGTGTGCAATGAATCTAAAATATATGAATGTTCAAGTTTAATCATTACATTATGGAAAAATAATGAACTTTATCACATATATATATATATATATATATATATATATATATATATATACATATATAAATCTAATAAGGAAACACTGATATGCATTTATATTCCTTTGTGTTTAGGAGTTTTGTTCATTCTTGTGTTCTGCTCTTTATTCATTTGTGTCATGATTTTATCTAAAGATCTGACCCACATGCAGAAAACCAAACAGAGAGACCAGGGGAAGGTTTAACAAGTTTATTGACAACTGGTAGAGATGGGTCCAGTGCTGCTCTGAACACTGGTGAAACTGGGAAGTTCCTGTGGTCAGTTCAGGCTCAGTGGTAAATTTGAGCTTCGATTTGCAAAGGGAATAAAGGCAAAAAGGACTCACTTTTCCAGAAAAGGTGTCTTTCTCTGAATCCAGTCGGTGAGGGTTGTTCCAGTAATAGACTTGCTCGTTGGAGGGCGGACAGGGTTTACCCAGGTTGAGGAGTTTCCTTGGGGAACAGAGTAGATTTCCAATGGTACTTGAACGGTTTCTTGTGGAGGTGATTCCCTCAGTGTGAAGCTCCACACACTTTTCCTTTGGGGAAAAGTAGATCCAAACCTCAAATTTGAATCCCCAGCTCAGTTTGAAACTCAGACAATCCTTCGAGGGAGAGAAGGTCCGAAACATCCAGTTTGCAGAATGACTTCCTGCCAAGAGGCAAAGACAAAAAACAACAAGGTTAAGACTCAGGTTGACAAAAACTCAGTTTGACTCAGCAAAAATCAGCTTGGCTAGAGTACCCAAAACCGGCAAACACTCTGGTGTCGAGGTAGTGGCAGTCAGCAGCTTAAGAGTCCTCCGGTAATGAGGCAACCATCCGCAGGTGTGTGAGAGGGCCAACGAGAACCAGGCGCCACCTGCTGGTGGAGGGAAAACACAAAAACACAACCCACACAAACTGGATTCCTAACAATTTGGGTTAATTTCTCTTTGAACAGTTTTTGTATTTTCCCCTTAACAGTAGATTGTCTTGTTCTTTTGAACTTTGAGTTAATCAGCTCCACTTTCATTCTGCTCCTCATCTCTGATCAGCTCCCCTGGTTCCCTGTTTACATTGTCCATCCCTGTCTCAGTGTTTTCCTGGTTGCTGGATTCATCCTTTACTGTTTCTGATTCTCTCTCTTTTCTCCACATCCTGTTTGTTTTGTCCAATACCTGTAAGTTTTCTATTCCAATATTAAATAATTCACCATGCTCATCCTGAGTTCTTGACTGTGTTTTCATCCAACTCTTAATCTATGAATTATGACACTTAAATAAATGATGACCGCGTGAAATCAGGATTATTTTTGCTCAGTAGTTTCAAAGATGTAAAAAAATGTCTTTTAAGTTTAAGAATGTTGCTCAGATATTTTGAATTTTTTTAACTAACCTTATTATAATGTCTGTCTACATTAACACTGAAGGTGTTTCTAACTCACTGTGTGGGAAAACACACGTATGTTTAGCAGGGACCTAGTTCTGCCCAATGATGTCACATGATCCTCTGATGATATTTTATGGGTTCTCAGTACCAAGCTTCCTTAAAATAAGTCTGATTTATTTATGTGTTTGGATTTCATATTAAACATTAAACAGGTTTAATTCAGCATCAAACAGTGAGATTCCTCCTGGATCTGTCCTGAGTGCTCAGATGATCCCACAGACTCTATTAATGTCAGTTTAATCAGTGCAGGTCTGCAAAATCAGCTTCCTTCTGGATTGTTTCGTGCTTCAGTTTATGAATCTGTCATCTGAGCTCAGCGGGAAGTGATACCGTGTTCTGAAAGCAGGAGCAGAAGATGTGGAAGCAGAGCAGCTTCTCATGCTCCATGTGTGTGAGTCATATTTCCTCCGTTTACAGCCTCATGCTAGTCTATCTGAGGCTTAATGGGCTGTTACTGATGACTGATGGACAGCATGGGGGGGCATTATGTCCAGATGAGCTGCAGCATTTTCTCTGAAGGTCAAACTGAAGTGCAGGCAGGACCAGAGAATGAAAGGACTGCTGCCCCCATCTGCTGTGTCTGCTGGTCGCCAATCCAGCAGCAGAGACATGCATTACTAAACTATACATTGATTTATATAAAACCTCTTGATGTATGCAGCTGCAATTTCTTTTCATCCAGGCTATTTTGGTCCTTTAAAAGGTTCTTGAGATTTTTCAGAGTTTTTCTTCAAGCCTCTGTTCCCTTTTCACTCATTTCAGTTCATAATCTGCCCACTTTCAGAAGATTTTCTACTGCGTCAGTTTTCTGCCAAAAGTCGACACACGCATCTTTACTTCAGACAGACGCTCTATAACGACTTCTCACATGCATGTTTAGTTTGTTACATGTGTTAATAGAGTCCCTATATACAGTCATATGAAAAAGTTTGGGCACCCCTATTAATCTTAATTATTTTTATTTCTAAATATATTATATATATTGTTTGCAGCAGCTATTTCAGTTTCATCCATCTATTAACTGATGGGCAGTAATATTTCAGTATGGAATTGAGGTTTATTGGACTAACAGGAAATGTGCAGTACGCATTAAAACGAAACTTGACAGGTGCAAAAATGTGGGAACCCTAATCATTTTATTGATTTGAAAAGCCTTAACTACTTTTCACTGACTTACTGAAACACAAAATTGGTTTCTTAACTTCATTAAGATTTGAACTTCATAGCCAGGTGTATCCAATCATGGGAAAATGTATTTAAGGTGGCCAGTTGCAAGTTTTGTTCCTGTTTGAATCTCCTATGAAGATTCATCATGGTCGCCTCTAAACAACTCTCAAATGATCTAAAAATTGTTCAACATAGTCGTTTAGGGGAAAGACACAAAAAGTTGTCTTTTGCTTCAAGGTTGCAATAGTTTACTCAAAAACTAGTTGCTTTAGTCTAAAATATATTTTCTGCAACTGTATTTAAAAGGATTACAATGATTGTTTTAGGGCCTAATCACAATCTTTAGTTACAAGATTTGCTCATTAATTCCTAAAAATCCTGATGAAAAGTTTCTAACTTAGAAAATACAGGAATCCTTTAAATCCAGGACCTAAGAGAGCAGGGTGGTTGGTGGAGTGGGCCGGTACCCTGGCCATGAAGTGGGCCCAGTGTGTGACGCGTGGGTTGGTCATCACCCACACACCATGCTGGCCACTCTCCAGCTGGGTTATTGTAACGCTCTGAGGTGAATGAGGGATGCTTAACGCCTCCTACGTTTTTAGATAAAACCAAAAACATCTCATGCTTCTGACTGGCTGCTGCAAAAACTATCTACAATCTTCACATATAAATAAATACTGTACTGTACCAACTGTTGGTTTATACATACATGTGACCTTGTCACAGATTCCTGCTAACAAAGTATCTGAAAGCTTTGGTAGAGTGCAAAAAATAAAGTTATAAGCAAACTGGTTTAGTTTTTTTTTTTTTATATTTACCATTTTATTTTATTTTAAACAGATAGATTTGAATTTAGAAAATGGTTTAGTTTTGTTTATTTTATATTTAGTTCTGTTTATTCTTTATTTTGCCATTTAATTTTATATTTAGCCATTGTTTTATATTTAGTTTTCTTTATTTTATATTTAGCCATTTTATTTTATTTTAAACAGATAGATTTAGATTTAGAAAATGGGGAAAATGTTGGAGTGAACAAAATCAGTGAGCTGCCTTGACAATGGATATGATGTCTGGATTTTAATCTATCTCTAATTTATCTCTTTCAGAACCAGGTGCAATTTGGAGGCGGGCATTTAGGTCCAAAAAGAGTAAATCACTAAAGAGACATTTGCAGAAAAGCTTTTCATAAACTGGTTTTATTTAACGGAAACTAAACTCATACCATGGTGAGTTTAGCAAAGTTTTTAAAAGAATACCAATACGAAAATCTTTATAACTTTTATCAATGAAAGCATAAATGTATGTATTCAAGTCAGACTTTATGATTAGTTCACCTGCAGAGGCAAACAATCTTAGTTGATAATTAGTCTAAATGTCTCTGCTGCACACAGAGTGCCATTAAAGAATTCTAAAGGAATAAATGATCTACCTTTTCATTTCCAGAGCATTACTCAGCTGTAGGAGTCGTAGTTTATTTAAAGCTCTGAATGGAGCTGATTGTAGCGCTGCTCTCTGAGTTCAGAGGTGTAATTAATCCTGTGGTGTGGGTGCATGCAAAGCTAAAACCTTCAGATATTAATATCACTTTATTATCCATCTGATGAGTTCCTCAGCTGTGTCATCTGCAGCTGCAATGCATTGTGGTCCATCTGCCCCGGTGTTTGAATAAAATAAAAAAGCCTTATTTTTTTTCTTCATACCGCCTTTCTCCTTGTCTTGATCAAAACTTAGACTAGGCCGGAGGTCTTCAACAGGGGGTCTGTGGCCCCTAGGGGGTCCATGGAGGTACTGCATGGGGGTCTCAAATGTTTTGGTGGATTAGACTTTTTTGTTATATTCCCCCCTGCATTTTTTTCCACTTATCTAAATGTCTTTAAATCCACATCAACATGAATTCAACAGACTGAAGTAAACAGATAAATGGAGGCAGAAGATGTCTTTCAGTCATCAATGCTCACATTCAGCGACACATAGGAGCTCTTTTCAAGCTGGGCACCGTTTCATTCACAACACCTGTCCCATCAACCAGGAATCAGAAATACTTTAAGGGAGACATTACTTTAGTTACATTACTCCATCTGTAATAGAGTGACTATAGGACCAGTTTCATACAATTTCATACAATATATATAATTAGGGGGTCCCTGCTCCATCTCGCCATCAGTTGGGGGTCCTTGGCCTAAAAAACGTTGAAGACTCCTGGATTAGGCTATTCCAACTGTGAATATTCTTTGATCCAAACCATCCACTCTATATCTCCGAATGTTCAAGATGCTTGACCTCCTCCATTCCACCCTCTGCTCCTCTGAGGCCTCAAGCAGATGTTCTTCCTGTATTTATCTGGATGTATTTCTCCACTAACTGAAAAAGTCATAACCCCACAGCATCATTCTGTCACCACTGTGTTTAACTAAAAGAATAAAGACTTCATAATGATGCAGAGTGTTACTTTACGGCTGCATTCAGTATTCTGCATCAAGAACAAAAAGTTAAAATGTGGTCTAATGTCACCAAAGCATTCTTATTGGCGAGCTTGTAGACAGGAGGCCGTTGGTTTGAACTGCCAGTGTTGGTCCTTAGGAAAGACCCTTCACTCTAATGCCTACTTTGTAAGTTGCTTTGGATAAAACCTGCTAAATACAACATAAATATATTGCTTTCTTCTTTTACCTTTCCCATAAAACACATATATGAATGGATTTCTGTGGATCTCTGCAGCTCCTCCAAAGTTACCACGGTCCTCTAGGCTGATTCTCTCATTACTGCTCTCCTCCTCCAGCCTGTCAGTTTAGGTGGATGTTCTTTTCTTTGTAGGTCTATCTTCTGACTGTGTCCAGAGGATAGATTGATCAAACCTCTGGGAGATTGCTTTCAATTTCTCCAGAACTTTCCTTTTGACCTGTTGGATGGGTTCCTTTGTCCTCATGGAGCTGGTAGTTCTCTGATGATCTCTAACAGACATCTGATGCCAGAAATGGAAACCCTGCATTTCCCCATCTGCATCACCAGACTGAGACTGAATGAAACACTGATGGACTCTGTTCACTCAGTGCGTTTAAAAGGCAATATTATTCAGGGTATCAGAGCAAAGGGGGTTAGAGTAATCCAAGATGAATGTTTCTATATGTATATAGAGAAGTTTAAGCAGTGTAAATACTTTAAAACATCGTAAACACTGTAGAGCATTTGGAGCTGAATGTCCCTCTAAGGCAGAACTGTTGTGGTTTTTATTTCCTGCAGGTGAAGTACAAGAAGGACTTTGAGGAGAGTAAAGGCCGAGGGTTCAGCATGGTGTCCGACACCCCAGAGATGCAGAGACTCAGACGCACTCAGGAGCAGATCAGTAACGTATGTAAAGCCGCTTCCAGCTGCGTCCAGCTGTTTAACTGCCGTCTGCAGCTGTGTGTCTTTGTGGGTGTGTTGGGGTTGCACTTTGGTCAGTGAGCTCAGTCTGAATGATAAACAATCACAATAAGATGCTGTTTGCTGCGGCCGGCTTGGTCATTAGAAGAGGAGCTTCTTCTGTCTTTAATGTAAGTAAAGCAGCTTTTGTTTCTCTTATTCAATGAAGAATCAAAGTGTCTTTCTTTGTTTTAGGATTTTCTGCTAAAGATTTAGATGTTGGTGGCAAAACATAAATTTCCTGCAACTACAGAGCAAAATAATTTTGATTTTAGCTTCAGAGGAGGTGATTTTGATGCAGAAAAGTATTTTTTAATTATTAAAATGTGATCTGAAAAGTTAATGCTCTACATGATTTGTCTTTCTGCGGTTAACACAAAGATTGTTGATGCAGCAGAGATGCTCAACTTCATGACCTGCAGACCTGCAGAGGATGACTTCCTGAAGAAGTATTATTATTTCCATTTATTTCATAAGCATCATTTCACATTAAACAGAACAAATGATATTAATACTTAATGCTAACATCAGTTCATGTGGACTGAAAATATGAATATAGAAAATAAATGCAGGCCTTTCAAATGTTTCCAAGGTTTTTTTTTTCATGTTGATTATTTTAAATTTTATGAATTTCATCTGGTTTGTTAGATCTTGAGGTTATTCTAACATTAAAAACCCATGAATATTATTAAATTAGGACATTTTCTATCAGTTAATCTGCCCAATAGAAGTTTTCTCTATTTTTTACTGTCATATCTAGTGATGCTCCAAAATAAAGTTTGGGATTAGAAGTTTTAACATAGCCTTGTTTTGCTTGAAGGATGAAAATATTCAACTTTTTTGTCGAATCTATTGTCTTCATTCACAAAAAGCTGATGAATCATCTGATTTCCACATGCAACCTTCATCCCTTTGCATTCATTTATCCTGCAGGTTGACAGCCATTCGTCCGTCTGGTTCCTGTCTTTTCCTGGGTGAGTGATGACATCATTGCGCTGCATTAGAAGAACACAGATTGAGCTCTAAGCTCTACTTCAATCTATTTGTTCATCCAACATCTTTATGTTTTTTTTCTGGGGTGTCTTATTTATGTAGTGAAGAACTTCAGTAGAAAATGGAAGGTGGGGGAGACGAAGCAAAGCTTGAGGAGAAACATTCTAGCAGTGCAGGGCTCTTTGAGGCTGGTTCATCTCAGGTCAGGATCAGGAGGATTTCTCCCTGGAAAATCTCTGAATCTGAGGATAAAGTCAGACAAGAGTGAGAAAAAAAGCAGGAAGCTTCAGGAAACTGTGGTAGATTTAGAGGAAAAACCGCAGAAAGTTGAATTTTCTTTGATTCCTGAGTTGATGTTGGACTAATGTGAGAACAGAAGGCTGATCTTTCTGTTTGTCTGCAGCTGTTTTCTAAACTAATAAAGAGATTATGCTCCAGAGGGAAGGTGAGCTGAGCTGATGTGATGTGATTCAGACTAAAGGCCCCTGAATGAGGAGAGTTTGGGCCTTTACCTGAAAGATCAGCAGGTTGGATGCTTTCCATCATCATCCAGCCTGCTGCCATGGCAACTGATGCATTCACTTATCATTGGAAAGCTATTGAACCGCCTGCATAAAGATCATCCTTTTTTGAAGATGAGATCAGACTGAGTTTAAATTGATGAGCTGTTTGTTATTTCTGAGTGACACTGAGGTTTAGGTCACTCCTTATGCAGTCATTACCGTCTTTGAGCAGTGGAGAGTAAAGCTGCTTCAGATTTCACCTGCCTGACCTCTGAATGAATAACAGATACTGAGAGAAATAGGATTTTCATTCACTCTCTTATTTCACTGGAAAATTCTCCTCTTAATCACGTTAGATCTATTTCACATCAGTATAAGTTCTCTATGTAGATGTTTTTGTGCAGGTTAAACAAGAGGGAATCTGTAACTTCATAGATTAATGAGTTACCAAGGGAGTCTGAGCCTTAAGTCAGCTGCTTTCAGCTCCCAATAGATCACTAACCAAACTTCTTCTAATAACTTTATTTAATTGAACTGGAACAGGGATCCTGTCTCATCTAAACATAACTTTCTCTCTGTTTCCATCAGTATGAAGCAGAAAGTTTAGGTAGTGTCGGTGCATCAGGGCTTTTTTGAATGAAAGTCTAAAATAGAAAGTATAAAAGGATGATGTGCATATAAATTGAGATTTTCTACTAATGTAATCTTTTTTTAAGCTGTATGCAGATTTATTAATTCATCTTAAAGCCGTAGTTTTCACTTACTCTTCAGTTTTGTTTTTAAGGCTAAAGAACCTTGTTACCATGCCATCCATTTCAGGTGATGAAAAACACTCAGATAGATCTGATCATAGTGTTTTTGTCACTGATGCTGTTCTTTCATAGCCTGACTGGTTATAGATCAGGGTTTCCGCGGGTCATTAAAAATCATTAAAACTCATTAAATTATTATTTTTTAAATCAAGTCCTTAAAGGGATCATAGAATGATTCTATAGCATATTTGTGCTGGTCTTTAAAGGAATAGTACACCCAAAACATGATTAGCCTTCATTTTCTACTCACCTCCATGCTGAAACAACACTCTGGAGTACTTTTTGATATCTCAAATGCATCTGGAGATCTGGGAGGCTTCTTGCTGTCTGCTGACATTCAAATAATGGAGGGAGGTCTATAGCCCGAGGCAGAAAGGTCCATAAAAGTCCACAAAAACGTGTCAATATTCCTCCATACTGCTCGCTCAATGTATTCCAAGTGTCCTGAGTGGGTAGCATCCAGAATTTACTCGAAACGAAGTCATTTAGAATGTTTTAGAGCATAAACAGTAGTGTATAGGATTTCCTAAAAGCGCGCGCCTGCGAGTTCACGCACGAGTCTACGGAAACCGCGGCAGACCAAACCAGATGAAAGTCTTGGCGTTCAGCGTCTGCTCTGCCGATAATGCAAGCGTGAAGAAGAAATGTGCTGTTTACCTGTGCAAAGAAAGAAACAACGAGAAAAGAAAAATGTCTGAGGACTTCAGTGTTGAGGAAGAGCATGAGTTCTTTGCGAGCTGAATGCACTTTTCATCTGGTTTGGTCTGCGCCGGTTTCCGTAGACTTCGTGAACGCTTTCAGGAAATCCTATACACTACTGTTTATGCTCTAAAAACATTCTAAATGACTTTGTTTCGAGTAAATTCTGGATGCTACCCACTCAGGACACTTGGAATACATTGGGGCGAGCAGTATGGAGGAATATTGACACGTTTTTGTGGACTTTATGGACCTTTTCTGCCTCGGTCACCATAGACTCCGTTATTTGAATGTCAGCAGACAGCAAGAAGCTTCCCAGATCTCCAGATGCATTTGAGATATCAAAAAGTACTCCAGAGTGTTGTTCAGCATGGGGTGAGTAGAAAAAATGAAGGCTAATCATGTTTTGGGTGTACTATTCCTTTAAGGTCTCTGAATAGGGTGTGTAACATTGGTTGGGCTGTAAGTGGTGTATTTGCTGTCCAAGAGCTCTAATGCAGCCTGGTTAAAAGCCCTAGAATGAAACAACAGGTTTTCTTCCTTTTATGGTATGATCATGAATATTTAGATGAGCTGTGTGCTGATTGGTTGTTTTACTATAAGCAAAGCTGCTGAGCAAAGATGCATCATAGCAACAAGCACTCACTCACTGAAACATCAAATTGTTGATATGGTAGAGTGACCCGACACCCCTTTTACCCGGACATGTCCTAATTTTCATTCCTAAAAAAAATGTCTGGGGGGAATTTCAAAATCTCTCTCTCTATATATACATATATATCTTACAAGAGCATTAAAAAGCACTGTATAAACCCTGTAGATGAGACGCCTGAACTGATAATAAACCCAGTTGTCACAGCTGTAATTAAACTACATCCCAGAATCAGCTGAATGGAGTCAGGTTGACATTTACCAGTGGAGCTTGTTTCTCTCTTCATGTCACGCTGCAGAAAAATCCTCTTTTGTTGGTTTTTAACACGGCGGAGTGTTTGCAGCAGATGGTGGTTTGGCTCTGGTCGCTCCTTTATCGGGTCCTGTTTACATCCAGAACCATCTGACAGCCTGGTCTCACTGCCAGACTACCTGCTGAAAACCATGTCTGTTCCCCAAACAGGAACAAAAATAACTTCTTTCTGCACAAACATTTTCTCCTTCTTTCTCTCCAGATTTCATCCTTATTAGTTTAATACATGACACAAACATGCAACAGGCTGAATATTTGAATACATTCCTGTTCTTACACATGGGGAATATTATTAGATCAAAACCAATTTAAGGTTAATGGAACCTGAATGTTTTCAGTTCTTTGTCAGTTATTTTCATAAAGTTTTCAGTATCTGTGTGGTTGATTTCTGTTTTCTGTCATTTGCAGATTGAATAATTTTCCTTCCCTGATTTAGCAGCTGAAGATGCCGCAGCGAGCCTCGATGTCTGCTGCTGCTCTACCGTTATTACCGACCTGGTTATTTAACGTTAGTTATAGACTCATCTCTGTTTTAATAGATCATATTCCATCGGCTGAACATAACGTAATTCAATCCAGTCAAGTTTATTATAAGACCCTTTACAGAGACGATTCCATCAGATCATCCAGTCAGATTAAAGGTCAGAGTCAGTGATTGCATCGGCTCATTGACTTTCTAGGATTCACTCCTCCTAAATGAGCATGTAGATGCAGTAGATATTTCCTTGCATTGTTTTTTTGATTCTTCTGCCATCAATCACACCAAGCACGCATGCGGCGACAGTTGAGAGGAAAAGCTCTCTTTTAACAGGAAGAAACCTCCAGCAGAACCAGGCTCAGTGTGAGATGCAATCTGCCAAGGCCGACTGGGGTTCAAGGAGACAGAAGCAGACATTCTAGAGGAACATAGAATCACTGATTCTATGTTAGAAAAAATAACTGTAAACAATCACCACAGTTTACTCTGTCTGGAAAAGAACAGTTAAGCAGAGGAGCTCTGAGCCCTCCCAGTGCTTCTTCGGTTTGTTTCTCTGTGGAGCTAGATTGGGAAATACTTTATAAACCCATCCCAGAGTGAACAGATCCAGATATAGGATATTTTAAATGTCCCGTACTATGTAAAATTCACTTTAAAAACCTTTTGTAGCAGTCATATCTGTACTGAAGCCTATGTAGGAAACTCACAAAAAACCCTTTCACCTCAATCATTGCCTTTCTCCACCTCTTAACTAATGTTTACTAAAAATGCTCTGAAAAGCATTCCCCTCATGATGTCATCAGGGGAAATAAGCTGTCCATAGTGGTCTGTATTAGCCCATCATTAGAGCTACGGTCTCCATCCTATGTATTATTCCATGCTCACAGGCTATCTTTATCATCTCTGAATGGTTGTCATGCTTGTGGGTAATGTGGGCGTGGCCTTTAGGAGGATGAAAAAAACCAAAACAGCTTATCCCGAGAAGGGCTGAATAAGGGGGTTTTTGTTATATGCTGTCTGCCTAATCTGAGAGGAATTTTCCTGCATAAAATGATGAAAACCTGCCCTGGGGGTCTCATTGTTAAGATATTTTTGTCAAATGTAGCAGAATATGGGACTTTTAAAGAGATTAATTAATTTTGTGAGCTAGGACCATGAGCGCCTTTGTCTCTGAGTGGTTTCTAGTATTTCTTTAATTTTTGTTATTATTATAATGGCAGTGTGGGATCATCTTTTCTACATTATTGGTTAGATTTAATCAAATCATTTCTCTCTAACAGGGGTTTTCCATCTTGCTCTTTAAAGAAGTTTTCTGCTATAAGTGTTTTTAGAACTTGAAACTTTAGATTTTATGTCCATAAAAGCTTTTTTGATTTTGTAACTTTAACAGCCTCTTTAATTGGACCTAAGCCCATGAAGGTTTGTCTTTTTAATTGGTTGCTAACATCTTGCTATATAGACCCAATTACTGTTAATTAACAGAGAGATGTGCAAGCAGCCGGGAAAAAGAAGTATGTTGGGAAACAGAGGCATGTTAAGTGACTCCAGCACCTTTTTTTAGAATAATGAACAGTTTACCTTATATCATCAACCTTAACCTTTGATAATCAGCTAACAGATCCCTACAGAATTATTGAATGAGGATGTTACATTAACAGGGATCACAGCTAGCTATGGAAATTAACTTTAATAAAAAACAATATTCATTCAGTTTAACAGTCAAACAATCTTATGAGGTTATTTTATTTTGTGTTCATTGCATAACTGCAGACTAATTTAGGAAACGTCTGTCTAAAACTGCCTCTGGGCTCAGTTAACATTTGTGCTGCGTCTTCCTTTTCTACAGGGTGGTAAATCAAAGACTACAGCAACTAATTTAGAATATCATGTAAATGGAAGAGGGGTAAAAACATTTAAAGCACTTGCCCTGCAAATAGAGCTGATAAACATGAGTTTCCCTACTAATGTCAAAATGTAGCCACATAACCTCACCTCACAAATATCTGGCACCGCAGAGACATCAGGTTTCAGACAGTGTTGCACCTATACCAGTATGGTGGTATTGGTATTGGCGAGTACCAACAAATAGGGCACCAATACCATTTTGAGAGACAAAAGTTTATTAACTATTGTCACCCATTCCAGGAAGGCAATAAAAAGTTCTTCTGGATTCACTTTGTATTAATCTTTTTCCTGCTTCACAAAGGGAGGCAGCAGCTTGACAAAGCCATGATGGCAATTATTTTACATCCAATTAGTTTGCATATATACGCACACATCAATTTCAAAAAGATGGTATCGGTATCGGCCAATACTGCACAGCCAGGTTTTAAGGCCAAAAAAATGGCAATTGGTGCTGAATTGATCCATCTTTGGTATCTGGTAGATCTTATGTTTGTTATAAGACTGTTTATCGTTAGATTCTGTTCTGCTTCCTCATATATGAAAAATGGTTGGGTAAAGTTATGGTAGACGGTACTGCTGTCCTCTTGATATAGGCTGTAGAAACGGTCTAAGCATCTTAGATATTCAACATTGGCAAATTGATTGCAGGTTTATGGTTTATTTAGCATGCTGACCATCAGCTTAGACAGAAATATGTATTTCTCAGCTTTTTGTTGGATTTCCCTGTGTTAGCTGCAGTTCCTGTTGCAGGCGTTCTAAGGACAGCCTGGTACATTCCTTCCAATATACAGCCTTCCATATGAGCTCACCTTCAGCACTCATCAAACACGCACACAGAGACTCTGAAGCCATAACTGGAACTGTGTTTTAGACGAAGGGCACGGTGGCGATAAGCTCTGAAGTGTGTGGCTAAATGTAGAAATCAGAGGTGATAAGAGGTGGCTGATGAACCGACATTCAACCATCACAGCACACGGTCAAGAACAAGGCAGTTCTCCAACAGCCTGGAGGCGGTTAGAGCGAAACAAAGACACTGGAAGGTTCCTTTAAACAAAAAGGACATCAGCTTTTTTCTCTCTTGGATAAGAAGTGGAAAATCTTAGGAGTCCAAGGAGAGAGCAGGAAAGCCATTCAGTGCATTACAATACTGTAAACCACTGTTTGTTATTGGATATAAAGTAGAGCTGAAACATCCAGGAAGGAAGGCTGGAAGAGAGGAAGCCCCTGCAGGATACGGAGACAAAACTACAGGTCAAAGGTGAGTTCAAGAAGCAGATTCAAACCAGAGGAAAGTGATTTTACAAACAAGAGAGAAAGGTTGTTTGTAAAAAAAATCCCCCCAAAGGATTCGAAAGGAAGCTAGAAAAAAAAAGGTCACAGACGGAGATCCAACACGGACAAATCAATGACCTTGAAAGTCTGAACACAGAAGAAACATGTTCGAACTAAGAGATCAGGATTCTGTTCATGTTTCTACAGGTATAGAATATATGAGTTATTCCTCAGTATTTGCTGATCCCATAAAAAACATATTGTTTTAAGCTTTTAGATTTTAATTAAGCATCTAATGCCGGGGACCAAATTATTGATTTCAATCAGATCTGGTAATGCTCTGAGCAATGCAGAGTCTCTCATTGGTGAGGTTCCTCAGGGGTTATTCCTTGGTCAGCTGTTCATTGATTCTGTACAGATATAGGCAGAACATAAGAACATTTTTTTATGGATGAAATGTTTAGGTTGCATGAATGACTTGGATCAAGCATGACTTTCCGACGGTTAATGGTGGGTAACAATAAAGCCGTATGGTTAGGAAGAGCATGTAGAAGAGATGGACCCAAACTATGGGATGATAGTTTTATCAAAAGATCAATCCAAATTTAGAAATTAAGGGACATTATCTTGTCTCCAGACCCAAATTATGGATGTTTTCTGGTGGTCAACATAATCCTGCGACTTTACTTAAACAGCAAACTGGGGCCTTAAAATCACTCTGAACTCAGAAATCTGTTAGCAGGTGATTTAAACGGGTCGCCTCCGTGCAACACAGGTGTAAAGCGGTTTCTTGAAAAAAAAATAAAATAAATAGTTCAAGTATTCATAGTATGCTGAACTTTTGAAAGTTTTTTTTTTGTATTTGCAAAGAAAGCTGCTGACGGTGCATTTTTCTAACAGCATCATCATCCATCCTCATCTTTGTCTTTGCAATTAATGAATCAATGTTTCCAGTTAGCCATTTAAACACCACTATAGTATTGTATGTTTAGAAAATCTGAAAAAATATGTGCATATTTCTAATGAACTCCACCTTTTCCACAGAGGTGACCAGCATGGAGGCAGAAAATGATTCGGCTGCTTTATCATCAGATGGAGGGGTGGAAAAAATGTTAACAGTGGAGGAAAAGAGAGAGGAGTTTCTCCAAGAGACGATGGAGACGTCTGTGACAACGGTTCTTCATCAAACTGGATTAGTGGAGGAGAGAAATGAAGAAGAAACCAAAGAGGATGGAAATGAAGGAACGGAGGATGGGAAGGAGGAAGAGGAGGAGGAAGAGGAGACTAAAACAAAAGAGTTTTTAGGACATTGGGAGGCTGAGGTGAGAATCCGACCTTAAGCTTTAAGATATTTTGCGTGGATATTTATTTTAATGGAAGGAAGAGAAATGCTTGGATTTTCATCAAATTCATCCAGTTTGGTAAATCTCAGTAAAGGAATTTAATCAGAATGTTTTGTTTCACCATTATAGTTCATTTAAAGATAAAATCAGTATGTTCATCAGTGAACTTTTTTTTTTTTTTTTGTTCAATGTGGAAGTAAAGTAATATAAGACAATTGTTTGCCCTGATAGTGTTTACTTTGTCCTCTTTGAGCCTGAAAAGAGTTTTTGCACTAGGTGTGATCAGCAGACCCAATATTGGTGCTCCCTAGCGCCATGTACTGGTAGAACCTACTCATGCAGCCATCAACCTGGCTGACGGATGAACATCAGCGTTCATATTGCTGCTCATATCTTATCCCTCTCAGAATCAGTTTTTATTTTGTTCTTTTTCACTCTGGATCTTTGAATTTACTCATTGTAAAAAGTTTTACTAACAAATGGAATAAAAACATATATGTATATGTAATAAGTCAACAGGTTTAATCCAAAGACATGTTTGTAACCAGAATGAGCCACTAGTGCAGGAGTTTGTAAAGTCATGGTACTGCCTTTGAAACGCGTCTGAGCTGCTAAATCTGGCCTGACAGCAGAACAAGCAGCAGAACCTCCCACAGTCTGGTCCTCCTGAATAGTTCCCCTGCTGAGATAAACACTTGTTCTCCATGTTCTCTGGGGTCTCTGAGGATTTTCTAGACTTTGATGATTTGTGCTTTGAGACGGATCCTGTCTCACGTTGACCTTGGCGCTGGACGCGGCCTGGCACGGCGGCTCACAGAGGATTAGCTGGAGAACAAATGAAAACGTCTTGTTATTAAGCTTTGATGCAGAACTTTCTGGGGGCTGAATTCAGCTATTTGAGAGGCAAAGGATTAATGAATGAAAAAATGCCTCTTCTGATTAACTCGTTATGACTCCCAACAGTTTGGTGATTTTTCTGCCTGTTTTCTTTCTCTGTCATCGTTTTCAGCTGTTCCTTTAATAAAAGCTCCCGTGTCCTTTTTTTTTAGGCCTCCACAGATGAAAAGCCTCCACTGCCTGATCCAGCCTTTAACAGGAGATGCAGTTTGATCCTCAGTGATGTGAGTTTATGCCTTTTTTCCTCTTCGCTGTTTGACAGTCAGAAGCTCATTTATAGTTCAGTTTAATTAAAACAGAAGCTAAATTTTAAAATATGTTCAGAAATATTTCTCCTTTAACATCAGTGACTCTCTGCAGACGTTTCCTGTCAGACTTCATTATTCTCTTTGATTATTGTGGAGGAGTCTGATCCACTCTTCTGTCCAGGCTTCTCTCTGGTTCTGAATGTCCAATTAAAGCAGGCATCCTCAAAGTTGGTCCTCGAGGCCCGCTGTCCTGCAGGTTTTAGAGGTTTCTCTGCTTTAGAACAGCTTTTTCTGATAATTGCAGTTCAGAAACAGCCTGTTAGTCAACTATCAATGTAAATCAGCTGAGCTGAGGCAGGGAAACCTCTAAAACCTGCAGGAGAGCAGCCCTCTCCACCCACTTTGGGCATGCCTGCATTAAAGCAATCCAGATTAGGTCTGGACTTTGACTAGACCATTGCAACACCTGACTAATTTCATTTTTTATCTGTATTGTTGTTAACCAGCTTGGTTGTTCTGTTGAATATCCACTTTTAACTCCAGCATACTTTGGTTTATAGTGGAGATTATGGTTCACTCAGTGGCAGCATGGTGGCTGTAGCAGCAGATGAAGCCCATATCCACACCCTGCCACCACCGTGTTTGATAGCTGATTGGGTTTCTCCCATCATGTTCATCCTTTTCAAAGATGTTTCATCTGACTAAAAAACATTGTTCCAAAAGTCGTTTTTTTAATATATATCACTTATAAATCGATGTTTTCGTTGCTGTTTTCGGTCTTAAAACAAATATTTCAGTGTGGTCTTTTTTTCCCCATTGAATAGAAATTGGAGTTGCGTCTTACAGCTATGGCCTCCATCAAATGGACATCTTTTAGGGATCTTTCTTTCATTACAAAATGTAGTTTTTATACATAGGAAATGTTCAATGCAGCAGATGATATTTTTCTTTTCTTAGCTGGGGTTGTTCCCTCCATTCAAATATAGTAGGCAGGTCTGCAAACTTTCAGCATCTTTTTACTCTAACAGGTTAGAAATGATGGACTCTTCTTTCATGCCTCGTCTTTCAAGGCCTGTGATCATTCATTTCGTTTTTTTACTTCTGTCATGATAATTTATTTTTGTACAATTATTGGCTGAGCAGGTAGACAGAAAACAATTCGCAAAATGATTATTTATCTCTTTTCATAGAGAAAAGAACCAGCCTTAAGTGCTTTTTCATTAGTGGTGATTTTGGTGGATGAAGTGAAAGGTTTGGACATTTCTGTTGACTGCAGAGCTGATGGGCCTTCTGTCATTCTGACCTTAGGTTTAACCTGCTAGGATGTCCGCTGATGGCTGGCGGCTGAATCTCATGTTTTCCCACTTAGAAACATTCATCGTGTCTGTAGCTGATGGGCTGCAGATGGTTTAGATATAATCTATTGATTACTATAAAAAGGTAAAGTTTTAGTTTAGTCTTTTAACTTTCTGTTGCTCCCTCTTGTTTTAGTTACCTACATTATTTCATGCTGTTAATCTATCTTTTTAGCTTTTATATCTGGTTAAAAACTGACTTTTATTTTATTTGAATTTAATACTCTAAGAAGTCAGTATAATGATTTTAATCTCAGAATTCAGGTTATTTTCTTAGAATTCTGAATTTAATCTTAGAATTCTAACTTTAATCTAAGAATTCTGACTTTTTTTTAAAGAATTCTGAGATTATAGACATAATTTCAACTTTTTTCACAGAATTTCACAGTTAACTTCTGTGTTGTTGTTTTTTTCAGTGACCTTGGAATTCTGTGAAAAATTCTGACAAAAAGTCAAAATTCTGAGAAAAATTTTTGAATTCAGACTTTTTTCTATATTAAACTGGACTAAAATAAAAAATCTGTAACTTTTTTACCTTCCGAAGGTGAGACCAGTTGTCTCATTTATAAAACACTGCATGGAATTCATAACAAAAGTGTACATATGTCAAACATCTGCACGCCAAAAATAATCCAGATATAAAACCATGTGTTCACAATATCTGCCCTAAGGGTTTATGTCTAAGACTCCACCTCATGTTCAGTCCTCTTCACATCCAGGGTGCACCGTAAATGGTCCATATAAAGCACTAAATGCATGTCGCTGTGTATTTAAATGGGGCCTTGGGTGGAAAGAGGCATAAGTTTCAGTCCCTGTTTTATGAGCACACAAGCTTAATAAATTAGACCCTGGGTCCTTTTATTCCACTGATAACCGGCTGCTTTAAGGTAACTCACCCATATTGGCCTGAAAAGTTAAAAAAATGTGCTAAGATGTTTAATCTAAGAATCTATACATGCCTAAGTTGACATATATGATGAGAAATGTTGGGCAAACTGGTAAACAAACCAAGCTGATGTTCTCAGAGTCGTACTGATATATAGAGAGAGAAAAGACAGATCTGGAAGATAATCGATGTTTGCAAAGGTTTGAGCTGAAGGTTCAGAAATAAACCCTCTCTAGATGCCAGCTGTTGTTTCTCCGTCTTGTTACGGCAGCGTTGCCGTTGTTAGGTTTCTGCTAGTGATCCAGCCGTTGGCCTTTATTCAGCTCAGATGGAGAACGCTTTGACTCCCGCTGCAGACGGAGCTCAGCTGAATGGAGATCAGGATGTGGGAGGCGGTGATATTGAATCCCTGCTGCAATTCAAACTCAACAGAATGAATCATCAGATACAGGATGCAGGTCAGGCTGCCTTACATGAAGAACTTCACTCATCCCTACAGCTGCTGTGGTTCTGCTGTTTCCAGACACCTCCTGCTTTCTGCAGGCTGTCCTCCACTCCCTGTTGGATCAACTTGATTCCTTCTTCTCTCATTCCTCTCATCTCCTCTGAATGAAGATGCTAACCTTCATCCTGAAGGCTGTTCAACCCCAAAATATCGCTGTTTCCATGGAAACAATCCCCAACAATTTCAAAGATGTATTTAGAAACAACACATGGAGAAGGAGGACACTTAGAAAACTACTCTTTGTTCTCTTTGTTTCTGAGCTCCTAATAACTTTTGTTAATTTGACTTTAATTTTAAACAGTTTTCTCTTCATTCAGAGCTGCTCTTGACTTTAAAGCAATTTAAGTTTGGCTTGAGGGCAAAAATCTGACTGTAGATGCTTCTCTCTGTTCTAAGGTTTAATTTTTTCAGCGTTTGGTTAATCTGTAGACTTTCTGTTCTGTTGCTCCTCCAGCTTTCTCTCTTTCTGTCATTGTAGTCGCTGAATGTGATAAACGTTCAGTTTAATTCACTTCAGTTTATTTATATAGCTGCAATTCCCTAAACATGTCATCTTAAGATGCTTCAGAGAGACAATTCACCCAGATCTCACAGTCAGAATGGTTCAAAGTTTCTATGTAAGGAAAACCAGCTGATTGCATCCAATCCCTTTTAACAGGAAGAAACCTGCAGCAGAACCAGAACCAGGCTCAGTGGGAGACAGAAGCAGGCAGTACCGCGTTGTTTACCTTTGATCCCACCTGTAATTTATCCTTTATGTGTCCTTCATTGTTTCGGGTCTGTTTTACTGTATGTATTATTTCATTTTATATTGAAGTACAACTTTTATCAGATAGATGTAAGTCGAATTTTATTTAGATTAAATTTCACAGGAAAAAGACTCCCACCTGATGGGGACTTGGATCCTGTTGCTAACAGCAACCGCTGCAGATAGCCCTATCCTGGAAATGAAAAAAAAATCAGTCATAACTTATATTTTGTTATATATATCATCATGTTAAATATAAACTTTTTTACACGATTCTGATTCTTTGGCTTTCGCCTATTTGTGTCACAGTTTGGTTGAGGTTTGTGGACCCAAATGCAGAGGCAGGGAGTCAGAGGTGAGTTTCTTGTGGATTTTAATGAAGTGAAAACAAACAATGGAAGCAGGAATCCAAAAATCAAAACAAAGTCACACAAACCAGAAACCAAGGAGACATCTGGGGGAAAACAATCACTAAGAGGAGGACTCAGAGAGATGGAGTTGGAGGAACTTGAACAGAGGGTTTATCTATGTGAGACTGAAACAAGAGAGAGGACTAACGTGCAGATTGTTGGGAGCAGGTGCTTGAACAGAGCAGGAACAGGACAGCTAAAGGGCAAAAAGGAGAACACAAGAGGGAGCAGCAGAGAGGGCAACAAATAAAAACCTGAAAAAAAAAAAACAGAAAACACAACAAAATAATTAAACACTTATTTAATTAAATGATTATTTAATGGAACAAAGTAAAACAGAATACACAAAAGAAAATATAACAGAACCAAGACTATGCAAATTTGAAATTTGTTTATACTGCTTACAATTAGATAACAAAGTTTGTATTCAATGTGTTTAGTTTATGTATCAAGTTAAATGAACTTAAAACGCTTTTGATCAGGGGTAACCAATTTAAAATCAGCGAGAGATAGAATAAAAGATAACAACACAGTAAAGGTTCTGAGACATTTTTAATTATGTAAATCTGTTACTTTAAACAGAATTTAACACTCGAAAATAAAATAAGGTGTTTATTCATCCATTTTATACATTGAATTTTTTAAATAAAAAATATATATTAAAAAAATCTAAAGTAGTATTTTTGAAGTAGAGAACAACAACTTTTTTTTTCTTTCTTTTTCATGGCTTAATGAGAGCAGTGGGCTTTATTCTGCCCTGCAAGGCTTTAAACCTGGGTTTGAATGTGTCTAAAAGTAGCAGCAGCAGCAACCCAGACTGACAGCAGCTCATTGGATCACATGTAGCCTGGAGGACTTTACCATATTAACAAGAGAAGCAGCGCAAGTGAAGTTAGACACTGCTGTTGGACAACATGCAGTAATTTATAAATGTTTTAAATCAGGATAGGGTCCGGATTAGCCAGCAGGTGGGTCTGGAACCGGACCGCGGTCCGTGACCTGTACTTTAGAACAATGATGTCCAACTCCAGTCTTTAATGGTTGGTCTCTCATGTCTATCTGTGTTCAAACACAGCTGATTCAAACAGCTTATTGAGTTCCTCACCATATCAACAGGTTCCATTTGAAATGAGAACATCCAGCCTCACTTTAGATGTATTTTACAAAAGGGAAAATCCAGAAAAGGTTTTCATCTAGGAGGTTTAACTGATTCTGTTTTCAGTAGGGATTCACACTGCAAACGATGAACTAAAAGTTAGCACAATCTTCTCCGCTCCTCCTTTGAATAGGTAACTAATAACAATCTGATAAGGGAAAGAGATGCATCCAACATAACAAAAATCACCTTCATTATTCTATTTGAATTCAGAATGTAGAATAGAAAATCCCTTTATTGTCCCAGAATGGGGACATTCTGGTGTTTAGGGGCCAGAATACTCCTGCTCTTGGCAGATCATTTTACCTAATGGCTTAAATAACGGATAAGTCAATTATTTTGAAAGGTTTACTCATTTTTAGCTTTATTATTTAGTGTAGTTGAAAATGAACTTCATCTAAAACAAAAAGCTCAGTATTTTTCTTTTTGATCCAATCAGCTTTCCTTCCTGTGACTGGAGAAGTTCAGCTGGTAATAAAACACCCTGATGTCTCCTCCTAACTGCAGGTCAGGTATAAGGAGGACTTTGAGAAGATGAAGGGTCAGAGTCGGTTTGTGCCTGGAGCTGAGCTCATCCACTCCAAGAACATCAGCGCTGTGATCTCTGAGGTCTAAATACATGTTTGATTCAATGTCCAAACTTTTAAACCATCTCATCTTTCCATTTAAACCTAATTTGTCTCCTCTTTCAGTCGAAGTACAAGGAGGAGGGGAAGAAGGAGGCGTCAATGTCTCTGTACTCCATCCTGCCTGAAACTCCACAGACGCAGCACGCTAAAGAAGCTTCAGAGCTGCAGAGCGAGGTCAGACATCTCCACATCTGATCCACTTCTATTGCCCCGCTGCAGAAATACTGAGAATAATTCCATCACTGGATGTTATCATGTAGGACAAGGAGATACGCTTT
Organism: Cyprinodon brontotheroides; assembly: GCA_018398635.1. Taxonomy (NCBI): domain Eukaryota; kingdom Metazoa; phylum Chordata; class Actinopteri; order Cyprinodontiformes; family Cyprinodontidae; genus Cyprinodon; species Cyprinodon brontotheroides. The sequence continues at coordinate 1,262,265 of JAGKQL010000056.1, read as the reverse complement.
AATTTCCGAAAGAAATACAATAGAAAACGGAAAAATTTTGATTATTAAACAGGACATTTTGGCAGTACATTAAGGCCACAAGTGTAATAGTATTGCAGACAATATCAACCCCATTATGTGGCTTTAAATACCAACATAGAAACCAGATAGTTACACATCCAACATCAGGGGTGTCAAACTGGTTCCAGAAAGGGACCCTTTCCAATATTAAATCTTTATTAAATGATCTTTTTAATCTCTGTGGGCCTAAAAGGAGGCAGGAGCCCAAATTGGTGTGGAATTTAAAATGAGGCTGTCTTTGGTTAATGAGCTTTTTATCCTCTTATCTGTGGATAATGAAGCTGGTTTTGTCCCAGTAAACCGTTAATATTTCCAATTATTTCCAGCTATAAGTCATGAAGAGTTCAGCCTCCTACAGACTCAAGCTGATAAAGTTGAACTGATTTAAACCCAAACTGTCCACTGGGGCCAATGAAGTTGCAGAATAAATCTAAGTCATCCCTACTTTTTTACCATATCTTCTCAACCAGAGCTCTTTGTTTGACTCTAAACCTGCAGTAAATAAAAGTTTATAAGAATCTAAAATGTGAAACCCTGTGCTGCATTGCCTCATTCTTAAGTCATAAGGAAATCAAATTTAAATCATTCTGACTTAAACATGTATATAAATGAACTCTTTATCAGACAATATCCCAAAATTTAGAAAAAAAAATTCTTTTTTTTTATCATGTCTTAAAATCTGTGTTTTTTTCTCTTTATCTTCTGCAGGCCAATTAGTTATACGTCAGCCTAAACACCTAAATTCGGCCAATCATAAATCAGCGGTCATCAGTCAATCAAATGTTTTCGATCATGCATCTTGATTCATGTGTCACAGCTAATAAACGCAACGGTTGAAATAAGAAATCAGAATCATTTCCTTTCCCATTGAGTTCCGTCCCAGTGTTCACGGGATGGACGTCTGTGTCTTCAGCAGGCGTGAAGCTAACAGAACTGGCAGCGTTGTGAGGCAAGGGCTCAAACATGTGCGGCTGGAAGCCTTCTACACCAAACCAAGCTCCTGCCGCCCTGGCGTCTTCTTCCACAACATCTTCATCCCCGCTTTTCTCCTCTAAATAAAAAATGGATGACGGAGGAGACTCATCCACCACCTCCGACACTAAACTCTCCTCCTCTTGCATGTTTCCTCTGTCCATAGCGTTCCTTGACAGTGTCGTTTCTAAGTCACCAATTTAGTGCTACTTGGTCCCAATGGAATTTCCCATTGGGAACCTGCTAGCACTAAGTTGCTAACTGGTTAGCAAGATGCTTCAGAGAAACCGGCTACAATGAAAAGTGCTTGTGAACCTTCCACCACAACAATCCCGCCCCTTGATAATCGACCATCACATTCACTTTATTCACTCGTGTAAAGTTGTGCACCACTCGGGAGAATTCAGAAATGCAACGGTTGGAGCAGCCGCTTCTCTACGACTTTAATGTCAGTCTCCAGTTCTACGCAGGGGCCAGAAAGGGTCCCTGTGAAGGCCCCTGTGCTGGTGATATCAGTTTTACTACAATCAAATGCTCTGACACAGAAACCATGACTGATTGGTTCCTTGAATCACTTTTATTCTACACGGTAACATTAACCGTGACTTAAATCTGAATCTGTTACACTTTTATAGCTTCAGTGAGAACCAGAAAGAACCACAGTTTATATTTACTTACATTTACTATATTTATAGATCAAACAATAAAATATTTTGTTTAATTTCTTTTTTATTTGATCCATTCCTTCAATAAAACAACACCAGCCTCACTCTGTCTCTCCAGTTGATTTGGTCTAGATCCACCACTGACTGCAAATTCTAATTGTTCTAATTTTCCTTTGCTTTGCAACAATAAGGCGAAGAAGTAGAATAAGCGTTTTGTTACCAGAGCTTCTAGGTTTCAAGACAGGAAACCTAGCAAAGGTCAGTAGATAAAGAAGATCCTGCATAAATGCATCAGGGAGCAATAAGGGAACTTCATAGAGTCTAATTAGGGTCTCTATGGGTTTGCATGAATTCCAGACAGCGGGCTGCACAGTGGTCCGGAGATTTGGAGCGCTGCCTCATTGGAGGAAGATTCTAGCCTTCCGTGGCTGTTACCACACAGAGCAGGAAAAAAATGAATACCAAACTTTTCAAAACTGTTTCTTTAAAATTTTTAAATTTATTTTTTTTTTTATTGTAAAGTGAATGAAGACTAAACTCCAGAGTGGAATAAAGGTGCCAACCACCCGGAGCATTAACAAATAAAAGCAAATGCAATGAAACCTTAGTCAGTTAAATAACCTGCTGCTGTCATTCTGCACATCTCTGATGTTGCTGCTATTTTTCAAATATCCATTACTGTAAAATGTCCATAGCTGGATATTGGTTATTTATTCTCCAGTTTTATATTGTTAAAACACTTTACAGGATTTTATTAACTCTTCCCTAATATATTATTCTTATACATTTTTCAAGGTCCACGTTTGTGTGACAATTTTCAATAATCAGTTTTGCTGCTGTAAACACCAGAATTTCTCAATTGTGAGACAATAAAGAGATTCTATTCTATTCTCTTCTATTGTATAAAAGGGGTAGAAATATATAAGTAAATCTAAACAATGTATGTATGAAAAATATATCAGCAAAATCTCTTATATTCAGCAACAACAAATACTTAGTTAAGCATATTGTGCAAAACAGCAATAAAAAGATAAAAATCCTATCAGATTTATAGTCCTCACACTGCAGATCTATTAGAATCTGTCCTTAAATTATAGCAAAACTCATTTACACAGTAACAGATAAAACCTTTAGATAAACCAAACATTACCGCCACATATCTGACTCTATAACCATTAAACAACTATTTTCATTAATATCAGACGGTGTAGGTACCAGATTGACTCGGGCTGCCAGATTGACTTGGGGGCCTGCGCCTTTTTGATGACGTCACAATACATAATTGTTTTAACGTTTGCACAATTGCGCAAAACATTTTGATTGGTCTGGACAGCTTATTAAAGTAATTATAGCGGGGTGTAGGTTTTATTCGAAAGCGGGATTGCGGTTTGTAAACGGACAATTTTATGAAGAAATTCTCCATGGTCCCTAAGCGCTTCTGATGACGTCACCGACCTTACGCCATGGGCCTTGGCGCCTCCCGATGACGCCACATTATGGCAACGCCACTCAAACAAACTACATTGAGCCCGCCGGTCTGCATTTGTAACGAGAATAAATCCAGGAGAATGAAGCTAAAGGGATACAAAAATAAACTTGTAATATTATAAAAACAAAAATACTACTGAATACAAAGTATATTCAGAGATTAAAGTCCCTCTGATACTGTTTAAGTGACTGAGAAACTGCAGATTCCCCACATTTAAGATGGCGGACGCCTTGACGCATCTCAGCAGGCGCAGGCCCCCGAGTCAATCTGGCAGCCCGAGTCAATCTGGTACCTACAACGGAACTATTCACAGACTGGATTATATTAAACTGAACTAATATTCACCACTGTTCGGCACCAAGTGCCTTTTTCCTCTAAACACAGAGTAGCCAGCTTGCTTGGTATTGCAATGAATCCTGGGATATCCAAGGATAGATAGGATACACTGGACCTGTCCTTCAAATCAGGCAAAAAGAAGGACGCATTTGTAGGCCACATAACGAGGAGTCTTGGAATCCGATCAGGCGCCATGCTATGATGTAATCGGCCTTCGAATCTGGCCTTCGGAGGATGCATCCCATGAACTCGAACGCAGCCAAATTGTCACTTGGGTGCAAAAACAAAATGAAATCCATCTTGGGGATGTAACATAGTTATAAGTGTGTTTGCTGTGTTTGTGCTGTGATGGATGGCCTCCTGTCCACAGTGTTCCATTGCATCCATATCATCCTCTGATTGGTGAAGGATCTAGAATCCACTGCTGTTTATTAGAATTTAAAGAGCAGATGCTACATAATTCAGACCTTTAAAACTTGCTGCCATGGGGTTTCAGTAAACACCATCCATCTTTGCACAAACCCAAAAATCAACCCTTCTAAAGCTTCCCTCCATTTTGACTGTTGGATGATGCAGCTACTGTCTGATTGCTCCAGAGCTCCACCATTGATTCCTTTAACTTATGCCTCTGGTGGCATTTATACACCATGACTGAACAGTCTGCTCACCAGTTGTTGGTTTTGACATCAATTCCAGATGCAATGACTTCACATATAGTTATTGCTGTCATCATTTTGGTTTCCTTAGAGGATTTATTGGATTAGATGTCCTCACGGAATGTGTTAACTGTGTGAGGATGTGACCTACATTAGAAAGCCTGAACACATCACTTCTCTTCCACTAAAAGAAAAGATGCTGCAGAGCAACAATGGAGTATTTATTTAGCATGTACAGATGCTAATCTACAGATAATCTGTTTGATGTGTTAAAGGTCCAATCAATCAGATTATCTGCATAGAATGATTTCACTGAATTGCTGTGCCAAGATATATTGGGTTTTATGGGTTTATTGGTTTTAATAAATCATTTGATTTTGTCAGTTTGTTTGTTTGTTGTTGTTTTTTTTTTTTTTTAGATCAAATACAAAGGAAATGTGAAGACGGAGATTTCATCATCGCTATATTCTCTGCTGCCAGAAACCACAGAGACACAGTTTGTGAAGGAACTGACAGAGATGCTGAGTGAGGTCAGATGGATGGATGGATGGATGGATGGATGGATGGATGGATGGATGGATGGATGGATGGATGGATGGATGGATGGATGGATGGATGGATGGATGGATGGACTGATAATGGACGGATAGACGGATGGATGGAAGGAAGGACGAACAGACGTTGGATGGATGGATGGATGGATGGATGGATGGATGGATGGATGGATGGATGGATGGATGGAATGTTGGATGGATGGATGGATGGATGGAATGTTGGATGGATGGATGGATGGATGGATGGATGGATGGATGGATGGATGGATGGATGGATGGATGGAATGTTGGATGGATGGATGGATGGATGGATGGATGGATGGATGGAATGTTGGATGGATGGATGGATGGATGGATGGATGGATGGAATGTTGGATGGATGGATGGATGGATGGATGGATGGATGGATGGATGGATGGATGGATGGATGGACAGATGGATCATTGCTCCCTCTGTTTCTCAGAACAAGTACAAAGAAGAAGGGAAGAAGGAAATGAGCAGCAGTTTTTACTCTCTGCTTCCTGAAACCACAGAGATGCAGCTGGCCAGGAGCGTCCATGAGTTCCAGAGCGAGGTAACCAGATCACCAACCAGAAGTCAGATCTGAATCAGGACATTAGCTAGCAGAGCGTAGCATCAGGATGTTCAACCAAGAACATTTTGGACAAGTACATGTCCTAACTACAGCTCGGTAATCTGTTAGATCATCTGAGGTGTTTGTTGAAGAGCCTTTGGGATGAAACTGAAACTGTGAATAAAGCTTAGAAGGCAGGCTCTACATGCTTCCTGCAGGACTCGCTGCCACAGGTGGAGTCCAGATCTACAGGGCTAGATTCAACAAAGGGGGTGAAATTGAGAGAAATTCTACATCTAACATTCTGTATACATTACATTGCAAAATACTGAGCAACATAACAAATAACATCTGGATGGATGTTGGCCTTCCTGTTATCTGCTGGAAGTATTGTTCTCTCTCACAGAATATATGAACTAAAGGCATTTCTGCAGAAACATGATTTCCCTTTAATGAGCTTCAAGCTGGACTAATACTGAATGCTGAGCAGCACCACAAGGAACACAAATCATTAAAATCAATGCATACTCTAATATCAACCCCGGTGCTGTGTGGGTACGCTTACCAAGGTGCTACAGTCCACAAAGCCTTTCGTCCTCTGCATCAACCTCCTGGATTTCAATCCCCAAACAGGAAAATTGGCCCTTAGCCTTTACTATTAAAAAACAAGATAAAACAGAAACAGATTGGCTATTAGATGATGAAAGGAATGTTTATATTCACTGATGAGTTTTGTCTGACCACCTCCAGAAAGAGCCTGAACCTATGTGAGCTTTTTCTCTCGAGCGTCGTTTCTCAGCTGAAATAGCCTGGTGCGGCGTTCATTGTGAGGGACTTTCTGCAGCTCAGCTGCGATCTAAGCCCGGCATCATGCTTCTCTATGCTCCTTTAGGACTTCAGGTAAACCTTTCATAGGTAGTAAAAATAAATAAAACCATCAATGGAGTCAAACGGATGTAGAGACAGCAGGAGGTCGTTCCAGAGGAGCGGTCTCCTTCATCCTTAAAACGGATGGACCATAAGCAAACTCTGGTCCAGTGACCTGAGCCTTCAAAAGGACTGAATTCATTTTGGAAATAAAGAGCCTAAGAGTAATCTTCAAGGAGTAAATGTTTACAGAATCAGCGTTAATCACAAAGTTTCTGCTCTCAAACAAGGACCTGGACTTTGGTTTTACCTTGCTCACAATAAATACCTTTAATGTACAGATTTATATTTGCATGGCATCAATCTGGGTCCTGTGGCTGGAAAGTGTTCATCAGAGAGACATCCTGTCACTGAGGTGGATCTTTAGGGTAATTAGCTTTAAGTCAAGCTGACATACGGATAAAATAAACAGTTTGTTTCGAAGAATGTTTGGGGTCTGCAGAGATCTGGACCTGTATACGTCCTGGGAAGAGGGAAGGTCAGCCCTGGTGATCCTCTCTGCAGACCTGAATGAATTTCAGCTCTGCAGTTTTCTGAGCTGGTATTAAGGGAGTTTCTGGCCGATCAAACTGAGCTGTGTCTGATTGTGGTCATTACCTAAAAGCCGTCTACATCTCAGGGCTTAAATGTTTATTCTTAGCTCAGATTTTCAGGGTTTTGCCTTCAGACAACAGGGAAAAAAAAGTTGTGATAAGACATCTTTTCTGATCTGATATGTCTCTCTTTTAGAAAAAGTACAAAGAAGATGGGAGGAGGAAGGCCTCCATCTCCCTGTACTCACAGCTTCCAGACACCCCAGAAATCCAGCATGCCCTGGAGGTGTCCCAGCTGCAGAGTGAGGTACCAACACCCACACAGAAGATGGGGAAGAGTCTGTATTTACGTAACACTTTGATCAAGTCCAAGAACCATTCAGTCCTTCACACACTGATGGTGATTAGCTTGAGTAAGGCCACAGGTGCCCTGGGGCACGCTGACAGAAGTGTGGGCGCCTCACCATCACCACCCCTCAGTAGATCATGTGTAGGAAGTGTCTTGCCCAAGGACACAACGGCTGAGAAGGAATGGGAAGGAACTCCTGAATTTCGCCCACTAGTTGCAGACTAGAGTCAAACCTTTATGTTGTTGCAAATTTTAAGAAAAAATTACACTATGGTTAGATAGCTAAATATTTAAGATATTATCCTAAATTTTAGCCAACCATCCAAATGTCCCAGAACATTCTCACAGGAATAATAAAAACCCAGCAGATCATCTCCACCATTTGGTTTGTTCCTGCAGTCAGGCTGGAGGAAAGTTCAGTCTCCTTCACATCTCGTCTGTCCTGCAGGTGAATTATCGCACCAAGCTGACGGGTAGAGGAGCTCCTTCCTCTCTGTACTCCCAGCTGCCCGACACCACAGAGATCCAGTTTGCCAGAGAGATGACAGAGCTCCACAGTGAGGTACAAGAACACCATGCCATCTGCAAAAGCCCCTTTACAGCACACTTTGATAACATCCAAATAGATGATTTGGATTTGGATTACCAGTCTGTAAGCTGGAGTTAAGTTATGAGTTAAAGGAATAGTACACCCAAAACATGATTAGCCTTCATTTCTTTCTTCTCACCCCCCATGCTGAACAACACTCTGAGTACCTTTTGATATCTCAAATGCATCTGGAGATCTGGGAGGCTTGCGTTGTCTGCTGACATTTAAATAATGGAGGTCTATGGTGCCCGAGACAGAAAAGGTCCATAAAAAAACGTACGTCAATATTCCTCCATACTGCTCTAATGTATTCCAAGTGTCCTTGAGTGGGTAGCGCCCATAATTTACTCAAAACGTAAGTCATTTAGAATGTTTTTAGAGCATAAACAGTAGTGTATAGGATTTCCTAAAAGCACGCCTTCACGAAGCAATACGGAAACCGCTGCAGACCAAACTGGATGAAAGTGCGCATTCAGCTCGCAAAGAACTCATGCTCTTCTCCCTCAACACTGAAGTCCTCAGACATTTTTCTTCGTTGTTTCTTTTCTTTGCACAGGTAAACAGCACATTTCTTCTTCTACGCTTGCATTATTGGCAGAGCAGACGCTGAATGCGCACTTTCATCTGGTTTGGTCTGCCGCTGTTTCCCGTGAGTGCGGAAGCATGCACGCCGCTTTTAGGAAATCCTATACACTACTGTTTATGCCTCTAAAAACATTCTAAATGACTTCGCTTCGAGTAAATTCTGATGCTACCCACTCAGGACACTTGGAATACATTGGACGAGCAGTATGGAGGAATATTGACACGCTTTTTTGTGGACTTTTATGGACCTTTCTGCCTCGGCCATAGACCTCCATTATTTGAATGTCAGCGACAGCAAGAAGCCTCCCAGATCTCCATAGATGCATTTGAGATACCAAAAAAGTACCCAGAGTGTTGTTCAGCATGGGGTGAGTAGAAAATGAGGGCTAATCATGTTTTGGGTGTACTATTCCTTAAGATTGGGGATGACAGAAAGAGGTTGCCTCCATACTCTAGACAAGGGTGAGGGGAGGGTCATGAGAGATAAGAATGAGTTCACACAGCCTCCTTCTTGCTGTGAATGGGAGACCTGTTCTGAGTGTTTATCTGGCTAAAATGTATGTCCTTCTGAATTGAAGTGTTTTTTTCTTTGGAATCACCAACTTTTCGTGTGTGAGAAAGTTCTTTATGTAGGGGGTGGGATAGTTCCAAGGGAGAGTGGGTGTATTGGGAATTGCTGTATAAAAGTATGTGCTGAGCTTGAGAGCCCTGTCTCTCTGCCTGAGGATGTTAAATACATTTGAACCTTATTTCTAGCAAGAAATGCCTCTGTCTCAGCTTCCTAACTCCACAATCTCCTTTCAGAGTAAATATAAGGAGGGCAGCAGGAAGAGCCTCTCTCAGAGTTTCTACTCTCAGCTACCAGAAACAGCAGAGACCCAGTTTGCTAAAAGTGTTGCTGAGCTGCAGAGTCAGGTGAGATGAAGAGGACTGGAAGACCATGCAGATGTTTTAGGACTTTCTAATCCCCATCAAAGGTTAAAAATATGGTGTGTTTTTTTTAGATGCGGTACAAGGAATCAGGGAAGAAAGCTGTGAACTCGTGTCTGTACTCTCTGCTCCCAGAAACCATAGAAACGGCTCGGGCAAAGGAAGTATCTGAGCTCTGCAGTGAGGTACAACACCTGCAGAAAAACATCAGAAAGATGATTTTAATGCCAGTTTGCATGTCTGATCATAAATCTACATTCTAAATGTGTGGAAGTGGAATCTACTTTGCCTGGATTGTTATAGGTTTAAAATGCTTGAATGTTCCTTGAATTACTTGAATGGTAGACGCTCCTCTGACCTTGAACTTCTGCATTTTTTCTATTGTCGCAGCGAAAGTATAAAGAAGAAGGTTTGAAGGACATGAGCATCAACCTGTACTCCGTCCTGCCAGAGACCATTGAAACTAAACACGCTAAGGAGGCGTCCAGCCTGCAGAGCGAGGTACACTGCTACGTCTGTCCCTCGCTCCAAACTCAGAACTTCAAACCTGATATTAAATAATAAACTGTGTTTGTGGCTATTTGAGGATCAAATATTCCTGTTACTCTGCTCTCAGGGTTTTCTCCTTTTCCGTATAAATTTATGATCAGTATTAATGTGTCAGATACTTTTCAATGAATTGAAGTTTTTTCTATTAGAGGCAACTCGTTTTTCCTTTCGTTAAATAAGGGCTAAACTGCACTTCTTTGAAAGACCGTGAGGTGAATTCACTAAGGTGTGCAGTTTGCTCTGTGTAACTCCTGTTTTAACTTCATACCTGCATATAAGATGTTCACATCTGGGTAAAAGAGATTCCAAATCACAATGGATTTATTTCCTGGTAAAACTAAGATTAAATAAATAAAAAAATCAGGCTGTTTGCTTTGATATAATCTAT
>JAGKQL010000056.1:1051538-1243005 GCA_018398635.1 Cyprinodon brontotheroides | reverse complement strand
CATTATCGGACATGCTCTATGCTAGCCATTCTAAAGCAGCCAGGGGGTGATTCTAAATGAGCCAAAAAGCAGAGACAGGACCAATTGTCAAAATTTTGGTGTCGATCATTCGATTTCATCCTGGACACTACAGAAAATGGGCTTAAAGTGTAAAAAACCGAACTTCTCCTTTAATGCTAAAAGATTTAAATGATTCAGTTTAAGGACAAATATATTTAGATTTCATTTGAAAATCTCCAACAATAAGGTGATTAATTTGATGACATCTATAAATGAAATCTGTGTTATTGTAGCATAAATGGGCTAATAAGCTACTAAAATAATTGATGCATGTTTTAGTTTCCAGTTAAATTAGTAAAGAAGTAAAAGCTTGCACTTGTCAGTTGAATGTTCTACTCATTGTCATTGATGCTCAAATATCATCACCAAGCCATGCGTGGTGATGATGATGATGATGATGATGATGATGATGATGATGATATGTTTTCATAAATTTGCCATTTAATCATGATAATTATGGAAAATGTGTTACAGGTTTCCATGAAGCATCGCTGTTGAAATATTTATTGCTCAAACATCACATTTTTATTGGTTTCTTTTCCTTTTATTTCCTTCAATGGTTCATCTGGTTTTTATTCTCATTTTAATTTCACAATTTTTCTGCCACAATAATTTAGTCCTGTGCATGAAGTTGGGTTCAAATACTTTTATCACACCATGTTAAAAGAAAGGGAAATTCCCATCCTCCTATCCCAGGTTAATGGAATAACTATGTTAATATGATTCAAATAAACCAACATAAAATGGGATTGGTGAAGAAATCAAACCAACTTCATGGTAAACACAATACCATTAATATAGAGTTTATGTCTCAGTATCAGTGAGTTATTTAACAAGTTATACCTGCAAATCTTTACATCTTTGTTTTCTGTTAATAATCCATATCTGCCCTGGAGAAATATGTTATACTATTTTCTATTCATTGATAATTGTGTTTCCCATCAGAAGCAGCTATTTCACTTTGTATTAAAGACTTAATGGTCTTTTCCTGCCAACCGTTTTGTCTTTTATTTTCAGACATTTTTATCCAATCAGCCTTTTTTTATGCAGATGGAAAGTGAAACAGCACAATGTGCTGAAGTTAATACCTTTTAGGATATATTGATAGGATGCATCATCTTTCAGGTGAAATACAAGGAAGGTGTGAAGGAGACGAATCAGAGCAGTTTGTACCATCAGCTGCCTGAGACCACGGAGACACAGCTGGCCAAACATCTGTCAGAGCTGCAGAGTGATGTACGCCCATAACCGCAGTCATACATGCAAGCTTAACATAACATTTTAATAATAAACTACAGATTTCTATTTATTTGAAGCTATGAAATCATCTGATCAGATGTAGTGAAAACTTTTTAAATTGGCCTAAAAAGTCTAAATGTGCATCAACAAAGAATGCATTCACGCAGGACTGTGGTTTAAATCTGCAGGTTAAATATAAGGAGGCTGGTAAGAAGGAGATGAAGACCAACCTTTACTCCCAGCTCCCCAACACCATAGAGATACAGCGAGCTAAAGAAGCTGCAGAGCTGCTCAATGAGGTAATGGACTGATCTTCCTCCTGATTCAGTGTGTAAACCACAGCCTGTTTAGCAACAGGAAAGACGCTCATAATAAGGTTTCCATCATGCAAGAGGCGGACAGATCGCCAGTCCATCGCTGGGCAACCAACCATTCATGCACACATTCACACCTAAGGAGAATTTAGAGAAGCTAATTAACATAACAGTCATGTGGGAGAACCCAAGCATGATCAGCGAAAAACTCCATGCAGAAAGTACTCAGGCTGAGAATCGAGCCCAGAACCTTCTTGCTGCAAGGCAGCACACATTGCGCCACTGAGCAGCCCATGAGAAGGCTTCCATATATGATTAATACATTATCATTAATTCTGTCTCAGACGATGGGATTGGCACAATATTGTCACATTTAAGAGATTATTTCAGACTAAGGCAGGAAGATTAATTAAGAACCTGCAGAGATCTAAATGTTACCATCTCAGCCGCAAGCTTTGAAAATCCACGCTTCAAAAAATGTAATCCAAAGAAGCCATTTTTTCTTAAAATAAGTGCATTTTTTTTTCTTTTATTGAGGAGGTAAGTGAGACACTTTGTCAATGGAACAACATAATTTACATTTAGAAAACTAGTGCATTGTCTTTTTTTAAGAGCATCTTATCTAATATATTATTGACCGAAAATATTAATTCCATTGGCAAATCATCTTATTAACCTACTCAAATTAAGGGTAAATACACTTAATCCAAGACATTTTTACTCATTTTTATAACATTTTTACAGTGTACCTAGAAGCTTAACTATACAGGGTTATTGAAAACATCACAAACCGTTTAGTATTTGGACATTTATTCATCTGATACTGACAGGTGGATGAAGTTTTGTTTTACTTTTAAATAGAAAAGTTTGTGCTCAACCTTATGCTAAGTTTAGCTTAATATTAGGACCAGAATAAACCTTTAATATACTCGTTGCCAAGGATCCTTCTTAAATTTTAGGGACCAACAGGTCAAACGTTCTGAGAGCAGGACACACAAAGGTAACCCAACAATCTTAATTAAAAGTTGGTCTTCATTAAAAAAAAAATGAAGATTTCTAATAAGAAAAATGAACAACCATATTGAAAATGTAATGATATCATGTAGAAAATAAAAGAAACGTTTTGAATACTTACAGCCTTTTACAATTAACTTTTTTATTTGATGCTGAATCAAAGCTGTTATAATTCTCCCAGTATACTTAGCTACAAAATGAAGAGAATTGTATCTCTACCAGAAATGGGTGTTTAGAGCCATCATTGTCACAAAATGTATACATTATATGTATTATATTACACTTTAGATCACTAAGCAAGATCTAGACCTATAGAGGTGTTCAGTGGGTAATATACAGTATGTGTGACCTTATTGTGTTTGATTGAAATGAAACTTATTTTTATGGCAGAAATCAAATAAATGGGACTGAGTTATAAACCCTGTGGAACACCACAAGTTAATATGCAGGTGTTATCTAGTATACTGGAAAAAATCAAAATCTAAATGAATAATTTTTTTCTTAAAATAAGTGCATTTGTTCTTGAATTGAGGAAGTAAGTGAGACACTTTGTCAATGGAACAAGACAATTAACATTTAAAATAAGAAAAAAACAATTGCATTTTCTTATTTCAAGTGCATATTTTCTAATTATCTTATTTCAAGAGTAAAAATTGGAAAATAATCGTATTTACCTTCTGAAATTAAGGGTAAATACACTTAATTTAAAAAATGCTGACTTATTTCTAGACCGTTTTGTAGTATATAATAGCATAATATTGTTGGACATATGTTGCTGTTTTTAATGGTGAAGTTTTCTTGTGTAACATGTTTTTTTTTCTCCCCAAAGATCAAATACAAAGAAAATGGGAAGAAGGAAATGTCCAGCTCGTTGTATTCGACTCTGCCAGACACTTTAGAAACTAGCTTTGCCAGAGAGATGACTGAGATGCTGAGTGAGGTAAGCAAAGGCAACACTGGGTTTCAGATGATTGGGAGTGTTTAGTTGATTTTCTTTAACGTTTAATTACTAAATATGGAGTAATTTAATTACTCTGTATTTAAAGCTTCATTTTCTTATAGTTGATGGATTCATCTAATTTTACAATAAAAAAAGGCAGATTCTTCGGTTGGAAGAAAAAAAATCTCCAAATGTGTTAGATTTCTCTTTCTCTTTCTTTGTTTTTTTATCAACTCTGAAAATTATCTTTCAATGAACTGAAACTCTTGTAAATATATATTTTAAGCATCGACGGTCCTACAGGAAACAAAACTGTTTTTTAATTTGCTGAGTCAGGTTTAGTATCCTGAATCTTTGTTTCTCAAATGATTGGATAGAGATAGAATAAACACGAGGTTCCCCAAAACGGTTGGAAGGGCCTTAGAATGTGCTTCATTTGAGTTTATTCCCTTTTTAATAAATATATGATGCCTGTTATTTGACATATAATGTTTACTCAATGCTTTCTGATGGTTGTATTTTAAAATTTAGCATAAGAAACCGGATCAAAGACAAGAGCTTCTCAAATTCAGTGGGGTTTGCTATGATCACACTGGAAAAAAACAAAATCTAGATAAGTTTTTTTTTTTTTTTTTAAAATAAGTGCATTTGTTCTTGGATTGAGGAGGTAAAGGATACATCTTGCCAATGGAACAATACAATTTACACTTAAAACACAATTGCATTGTCTTATTTCATGTGGATGTTATATAATTATCTAATTGTAAAACGACTCATCCCATTGGCAAACTATCTCATTTACCTACTCAAATTTAGGGTAAATACAGTTAATTTAAGAAATTTTTACTTAGATTGTTTTTACAGTGCAGTGACCAGAGACTGTTAGAAAGCAGTATGAGTCTTTAAATCTCATTTTATATTGGTCCCTTTTTTATCCAGAACAAGTACAAAGAGGAAGGAAGGAGGAACCTGTCTCAGAGTTTTTACTCTCAACTTCCAGAAACAGCAGAGACTCATTTTGCTAAAGCCGTCTCTGACCTGCAAAGTGAGGTGAGGAGAAGATCACCCTGGTTAATATTCATTGTTACGTAATGAAAGAAATCAGACTGTCTCAGCTTCATATGCGAAATAAGCTCCTCATCATGCAGGGCAGGATAAACGAAGTCAGAATCCAGTCTCAGTCATCAGTTATGCAGATGACACACGTCTCCATGCAGGAGTTTTAGAAAAAAAACTGCTGCAGATAAAAATGTTTTAAACATGCAGGATCTCTTCTTTTGGTTCATGTTCAGATGAAGTACAGAGAAGCAGGAAAGAAAGAAGCGATGAACTCCCTGTACTCCTCTCTACCTGAGACCCTGGACACCTGTCACGCTAAAGAGGCGTCCCAGCTGCAGAGCCAGGTAAGCTCTGGTTCACCAACTGATGAACAAACCTACCATTAGATGAATTCAGTAATGAGACATACTGTACTGCCAATGATCCAAGAACCTATAGAACCACCTGGAGCAGCAGAACTTTCCCAGCCTCACATCTTTGCAGAGAAATGTTGGCCCACTGTCTTTCTAATTTTCTTCACTTCATTAAAAGTTGCAGCTATTTTCTCTACACAGTTCTCTAAGGGCTCCAGTATTCTAATAAATTTGAAGTCAGTACTTTGACTGGGCCATTTTCAGCACCTTGATTCTTTGCTGTGTTTGGTAGCATTGCCCTGTTGATGGTTTAAGCAAATCTACAGCAGGTTGACACTGAAATCCTGCATCCTCTGTAACCGCTGCCCTCCAGACCTCCTGCACAAAGCAAAGCCTTTATCCTCGGCTGTTCCTCCCATCTTGCTCTGCTCCAGCTTCCTCAAAGCTCAAGGCGAGCATGAGCGACATTATTATTAAATTCATAGGAGAAAAACATGCAGTGATAAACGCTTAACTTAATATAACATCATTAAAATTCACCATCAGCATCAATCACACACATTTCTGCCAAAACATTTTCTTTTTATTGCGTGTCTTTGAAATAGAGATAATTAGGATCATACTAAATGGGTTTGTTCTCTACGTCCAAACTCAGCAACTCTTCATCTATGCCTGCAATAAGAAGTTGATTTTGAAGTTTTGTGATTCGCTTTTAAGCCTCTTGGTATAACATTTATATTTTGATGGAGATGAGAAATCTGCTTCCTGGCATGTTAAAGGCCCAATAGTTTGCATCCAATAATTTAAACAAACGGTCTTAGTTTTTGGGAATGTATAAGAATTATACTCTAATTTGTTGTAACCTATCTGTCATTACTATAATTTAATTCGACAAACCGGATCTCCTTGACGGTGCGATTGCAACTGCAGATGGATCTTATGCAGACGGATCTTATGCAGACGGATCTTATGCAGAAGGATCTTATGCAGACGGATCTTATGCAGACGGATCTTATGCAGACGGATCTTTTATGCAGACGGATCTTATGCAGACGGATCTTATACAGACGGATCTCATGCAGATGGATCTTATGCAGAATGATCTTATGCAGACGGATCTTATGCGGACGGATCTTATGCAGACGGATCTTATGCAGACGGATCTTATGCAGACGGATCTTATGCAGAAGGATCTTATGCAGACGGATCTTATGCAGACGGATCTTATGCAGACGGATCTTATGCAGAAGGATCTTATGCAGACGGATCTTATGCAGACGGATCTCATGCAGACGGATCTTATGCAGACGGATCTTATGCAGACGGATCTTTGCGATAAGACGGATCTTATGCAGGCGGATCAAAATGGATCTTATGCAGACGGATCTTATGCAGACGGATCTTATGCAAATGGATCTTATGCAGACGGATCTTATGCAGACGGATCTTATGCAGACGGATCTTAATGCAGACGGATCTTATGCAGACGGATCTTATGCAAATGGATCTTATGCAGACGGATCTTTATGCAGACGGATCTTATGCGCAGACGGATCTTATGCAGACGGATCTTATGCAAAATGGATCTTATGCAGACGGATCTTTATGCAGACGGATCTTATGCAGACGGATCTTATGCAGACGGATCTTATGCAGACGGATCTTATGCAGACGGATCTTATGCAGACGGATCTTATGCAGACGGATCTTATGCAGACGGATCTTATGCAGACGGATCTTATGCAAATGGATCTTATGCAGACGGATCTTATGCAGACGGATCTTGTGAGATCTCACAGTATTCCTTAGTCTTATTTGCGTTTGTATTGGCTTAGATGTCGACTCCTGGAAAGTTATGGCTTCAGTTATTCCTGAAATTGCCTTTGATTCATTTCCAGGTTGCTGAGAAGCAGCAGTTGCTTCTCTGAGGTTATTGCTGATGTCTTTCTGTCTTGGCATTGTGTTTCACACAGCTGCATGCTTTAGATCAGCAGATCAGTTCCTT
This sequence comes from Cyprinodon brontotheroides, assembly GCA_018398635.1. NCBI lineage: Eukaryota > Metazoa > Chordata > Actinopteri > Cyprinodontiformes > Cyprinodontidae > Cyprinodon > Cyprinodon brontotheroides. The sequence goes on along the minus strand of JAGKQL010000056.1, from coordinate 1,236,021 downwards.
GGCCCCAATGATCGGGCAATCAGTGCCTTTAATCAGCAGCACCTGGTTGATGCTTTCACCTAGTTACCGTAGAAATAACCAATGATGACACTTTCTCACACCCCTAGACTTCATACAGTGTATATTTAAACAGTCTGTCATTTCTCCATTACCATTCATGAACTTCCGTTAGCCTTTAGCCCTTTATTCCACGAGCCTGGTGATTTAGCCTGCAGACACATTTACCTCCAGCAGTGGATCAAACCTGATTCACCGCAGTACGATGGTTGCTTTGGCTCCCAGAGTCACTCTGATCAGAACTAAAAGGTGCAGATTTCAGGTCTTTTCTTTAAACGAAAAATCATTTGATTATAAGAGTGGGAGGGCTGTGAAATACCTAATGAACTGTAAAAGTTGATCAAATTCTTATTTTAATTTTTATTGATCATCTTATTCTTTTCATTGATGAGAAACCCTTATCTTATCAACCTCAAAAAGCTATGTAACGAGAAACCTAAACTGCAAATGTCATGAAAGGGGATGAAGAAATACTTATGTTTTCATTTATTGAATCTTTAATCAGAAAAAGTCCCTTTAAGATGTTAAAATCTCCTTTTCTTCAAAGTCCTGCTCTTACGAAAGCAAATCTTCATTCAGCTTTTTTGTCTTTTTTGGATTTCTTGTATCCCTTTGTGGAGTTGACGAGGAAGCTGAGACTCTTGCAAGAGAAAATTTATTTAACGTCCTCAGACTGAGAGATAGAGCTCTGACCGGGACAAGCTCAGTACGTAATTTTATACAGCAACTCCCAATACTCTCTTGGAACTATCCCACCCCTAGATAAAGAACTTTCTCACACCCGGACATTTGGAGGAAAAACAACTTGAATCATCAAGGTTGTTCGCTGTTAGGTTAATATATCTTTCACGGGCCATATGGATCTCCTCAAAACATCAGTCCTCCCCTTCACACCATGAAGGAAGCTGTGTAACTCATTCTTTTCTCTCATGACCTTCGTTTGGAGCCTGTGAGGCTAAGAACAGACATACTTCAACATTTTTTACTCCACAACTTCATTAGCCTTTAGCTATTCATTCACTGTATTTAGTTGTGTTATTTTTCCTCCAGCTGACATACAAGCAGAATCAGAAGAAAGACGCCTCCAGTCTCTACCACCTGATGCCAGAAACCATCAATACTCAGTTTGTCCGACAGCAGATGGAGATGCTCAGTGAGGTGAGATTGATCAGATTTTCCTGGACTCACCCTGATTCCTGCCTGTTTAACTTCCATGACGAGTGGAAAAGCAGCCTCTGTCTCTCTGACTGTATTATTAACTGTAATGGACGGCCTCCCGTTTTATTCTCTTGTTCTGCACTCGGTTTCCTAACAAGGTCAAATACAAAGAAGACGGGAAGAAAGAGATGAGCATGAACCTGTATTCTCTGCTTCCTGCGACACTGGAGAGCCAGCATGCTAAAGAGCTGATGGAGATGCAGAGCGAGGTGGGTGGACTGATGGGGCTGTGTTAGTGTCACCAGGGCCGCTTCCAGGCATAGTTCTATGAGAAAAGTAAAGGATAAGTCTTCAACTGTGCACGTTATGCTCCATATATGCTCTGGGTTTTGTTTCTATAAAAGTCTGAAGAGCTGAGTAGCTAATTTTCTTTGTATGTGATTTGGGGACAGATGCAAGTTTCTACTCCTTTTCTTTTTCATTAATTTTAGTTGCTTCATTCATTGCTAGTTGTTTATTATTGATCAAATGAAATAAAAATAGTATGTATTAAATTGTTACCAACCCTCCCCTAAGAGACTGCCCAGTAAATGGCCTGTACTTATTTAGCGCTTTTTCTAGTCAGGAGACTTGACCAAAGTGCTTTACATTACATACAGTCATTCACCCATTGATGGTGGTAAGCTACATTGTAGCCACAGCTGCCCTGGGGCTCACTGACAGCACCAAGGCTGCCATACACTGGCACCACCGGGCGTCTGACCACCAACAGTAGGCAATAAAAGCTGGAGTCGGAGCTTGCACTCGAAAACCCTGTCGTCCCTGAAGCAAAGATCCTGCTTGAAGTGCTTTGTAGAACCGCCTTCAGTAAAAAGTTCAGTTTGGATCTTAAGTAGCTATTTTCAAAATGGGCTGCTACAGATGCACACATTATCATAAAATATGAAGGTTTTAAAGTGGTTATAAATGTATAAACAGGGATTTTAAAACAGAACTTTGAGGCTTTTCTCCCATTTACCCATATAAGGACCGTCCCACCTCGACTGAAAAGCCTTTTCGCTTTTGCAACAACCTAATTATGTGATTCTGCCTTTTCAGTAAAAAGCATAGCCTACAAGTGGTCAGTGATAAGCATATTGGCAAGGAAAGACAGTGAGAAGGGTGTGATTACTCTTGTTGAAAGGTTTGTTATTCAGTGATATTATGATATAATGTTGATAAAATGTTGAGTAATATTCTTATGTTAAACAATTATTATGATAATTGAGTTTAAATTAATTTCAATTTGAGTTTATTTCTATAGCGCCAATTTACAAGTCATCTCAAGGCACTTTCCAGTTCACCAGATCATCCAGTCGAAGATTGATTCAAAGTTTACGTTTTCATTATCTGGAAAACCAGCTGGATTGCGCTCGACTCATTGACTCTTCAGCAATCCCTCTGCACTTAAGCATGCTTGTATGGCGACAAATTGGAGAGGAACAACCTCATTTTAACAGGAAGGAAACCTCTAGCAGAACCATAGGCTCAGTGTGAAGCGACCATCTGCTGAGGCCGACTAAGGAGTTCAAGGAGACAGAAGCAGAGATACAGAAAGCAACTAGTAGGCAACATTGAAAATTAAAGGGGATAATGGAAGTCAGACAACATCAGCACGGTACTTGTTGAGGGGGCTGGCATGGTGAGGGTTTGGGAACTACTGATCTACAGCATCCATGCTGGATGTTCAGGTGCTCCCCAGCCTCAGACCTTCTGCAGACCCAAACATGTTTTTCTCTTTGATTGTCTTATATTCAGCTCCATCTTAAATTCTCCTATTTTCTCAGTAGCTTCCCACTCCCTTGTAAAGGCAAGAAGGCCCACAGGATGACGCTGCCACCACCATGTTCCTCTGGGGTGTTTTCAGAGTGGACGTGATTTCATATAGCTTTCTTTTAGCTGCTCTTAGTGAGCGACTAATTTCCTTCATAGATTCTTTCACATGAGCCTTTGATCTCTTAGGCTGCCCCAGATTTATAAACTATAATCCAGGCCTCCTGGATTAGAGTAAAAAGGTTAAGTACACACACATTCAAAGTTTTTATCTCTGAAACATTTTCAAAAAAACTTATTTCTTCCTCCGCTCCACTTTGTCCCATAATTCCTGTTTCTTTTTTTTTTTATGCATTTCTCTCTTTAGCCAGCATTTCTTTGCCCCCGTCATTTGTCTTTCAATGATTAAATTTTTTGTAGTTTAGATTGTAATCAGACTGAATTTAAATTTATGGGGAGCCCAGACTGTTCAGGAGAGGATCATTAAAGTTAAACTGTTTTTACCTTTCAGGCAAAATACAAAGAAGCCAGTAAGAAAGAGACTTCCACACCTCTGTACCACAGCCTGCCGGAAACTCTGGAGACGCAACACGCCAAGGAGGCGTCAAAGCTGCAAAGCCAGGTAGATGATCACTTCTTTGTCTCTAAAATGCTCAGCGCCTCTGCTTCATGTTAGCAGCTTTGATATGAGGGCATGATGAAGGGAAATAAATGAACACCTGACCTGTGATCACTGCATGCTTTAAATTATTACTCTGTTTGATAATCTGGGCTCCTTTGTGTCTCCTAGCTGCTTTATAAAGAAGGCTTGAAGAAGGATCTGCAGTGTCCAGCTTACCACCAGCTTTCTGATACGCTGGAGACCCAGTTTGCCCGAGAGGTCGCCCACATACAGAGCGAGGTACGAGCAAAGACTCAGGAAACAACAATTCATTTCAATCAGCTGATAGACTGTTAGTAGATGGTTTAAAGATGAGGTTTATTAAGGTTTAACTATTTCGCTGATGACTGACGTCTGGTCCAGTAAGGCTGCAGCTGCATCATCACAAAATTCCGCAACAATAACCTGCATCTCGTTTAGTGATAATATTTGAAGCTTAGAGTAAAGTGATCAATAGTTTTACTGCTGCAATCATGAATGTTTTCATTAAAATATGAAATCGGCTTATTTACACACAATCCATCTGTAGGCTGAAAGATTTAGGATTCATCTGTTGGTTGAGGAAGAAACGATGATTTTAGAGTTCATCTAAAATCAGACTTCAGACCCATCAGGTGCAGTCCTTCAGTTTTACTGGTAGAGACAATTAGCAACTAGTTTTTTCCCACTTTGGTGTTTAAACTGGTTATATGGAATCACAATGCAAAAAATGTAAATCTCAATAGGTAATTTTTCTTCTTAGATTTAGTGCATTTTTTCTTGAACTGAGGACAGTATTTGAGACACCTTGAACAAATGGAACAAGGCAATTTACATTTAAAATAAGAAAAAACAATTGCATTGTCTTATTTCAAGTCCATAATACTTGGTTATCTTATTTTAAGGGTAAAATATTATTTCCATTGGCAAATCATCTTATTTAACTAATCAAATTAAGTGTAAATACACTTAACCCTTTAAAGCCCGAACCAAGAATAAAACAAAACAGAAAAATCGTTGTTTTTGTTTGAATTCCTTATTTGCCCTTTTAACAAAAATATGTAAAAAAAAAAAAAACAGAAATAAATTTTTGATATTAATAATTTATGTACTTTATGCGATAAGTCAAGATTATTTTTGTGTGTAGTCTTCTGCTGGCTGTTAATCAGGTAAAACCATCTGATTGTGGTACAATAGGATATTGAGCGAAAGTTTTTACTATTAAATTATGTAAAAAGGTGTCAGGACATAAAACATTTCAGAAACCGTATGTATCAAATATGATACATTTGGCATTACAGGGTTAATTTAAGACATTTTTACTCATTTTAGATCATTTTTGCCAGATTGTTCTATCCTTTGGTTTTAGATTTCTGTATGCTGTTCCATCCGTTTGTAAACTAAAAAATAACTTTTTTAAAAGTAAATGAATATTTTAACCTTTTATTAGTTTTTTTATATATTTTATGAAATTTTCCATTTAGCAGCAACGTTTTCTGACAGACTGGGGCTGAAACTGGTTCTGTTTGAATGGTGACGGGTTGGTTTAAAGCAGTACCCGAATTAAAAGCTTAAAGTGGAGCCAAAAACAAACACTAGAATTAATATAACAATTAAGGTTAGGGGAGAAAATGAATGGAAATTAAATATAAGGCAGATGATAACCAACAAGAAGGAGGAGGGAAAGATGGAGACAGAACATCTGGATGGGCGACCTGACAGAAAATTGAGAGAAAATGTGGATCATTTTACAGCCTTTACATTTTAAGCCTCTGCTGTTTTACCAATCCGTTCCAAAAAAAGTTAAAAAAGAATCCGGTGGACTTTGTTTCCAAGTTTGAAGGCGTTTCGCTTCCCATCCAGGAAGCTTGTTCAATTCAAAACGTCAGGAATAGCGTTGAGTTCGAGGTTTTATAGAGTGGACCAAAAACATTTTGTTTTGGCTTAGAAAACATGTAAATTGAACCGGACGAATCAGTCCGTCCCTTTGGAATGGAGGTCATATGAGTTCTTTGTTAGCCTGTAATACCCGATACCTGCTTCAGCCTGAAGCTGTTGGGAACGAGTCTTTGCAGTCTACATCTTAAATTGAAACAAAGATGGTGCCTATAATCTTATAAACCATCTCCTTTTAATCTCTCTAATTTCCTAATGTTCTGTGTTTCGCTTTGACAAACTTTGCTTTAAATAGATTTTCTGTTTTGCTTTAACCCTAATCTGTCACATATTAAAGTTATCAATTGCATTCGGATCAGAACCACAGTATAAGGTCTTTGGCTAAGAATATAACTTTAATGGAAACATTTGTGTAGAAATATGGGTTTGAACAAACTGACTGAGTCACAAACAAATCGCAGAAGGAAAACAGATGAAGTCAAATAGATGAAACAGCTTCTAAACATGGCAGCTCGTCCTGCATGAAAAAAGATGAATCCTCCACCTGGTATTTCTGCCTGTGATTGTAGAACAAGTACAAAGAGGAGGGGAAGAAGATCTTGTCTCAGAGCGTTTACGCTCAGCTTCCAGAAACCAGCGAGACCAAGTTTGCTAAAGCCGTCTCTGAGCTGCAGAGTGAGGTGAGAGCAGACGGCTGAAGCCGGGAAACTCTGGGAGAGATGTGCAATAAAAAAGATTTGGTTCAACATCTTAATCTGATTCTGCTGCATGTTTAAGATGTTTAAACTCACAGGAACTTTGATTCTCAGACTAAATACAAGAAGTCAGGGAGGCGAGAGGCCGGCAGCAGTTTGTTCTCAGTGATGCCAGAAACCCTGGAGACCCAACATGCCAAGCAGGTTTCTCACATCCAGAGCCAGGTAACACCCACACACACACACACACACACACACACACACACACACACACACACACACACACACACACACACACACACACACACACACACACACACACACACACACACACACACTCACATTGTGCCATTGATTCCCATTGACCTCCCTGGATTTTCAGTCATTTTCAACCCTTTCTAAGCCCTAACCCTAAAACTAACCCATAACCTTACCATTACCAATGCATACATGACTCTAACCCTAACCAATTGACACCTTAGCCCTACATCTAACCATTAGCAAAATAGCATGTGAGGAATGGCAAAATGTTCTGATTTTGCAACAACTGGTCCTCAATTTGATGGTAAATTTGGAAAAATTGTCCTCACTCTGAGGGCTAGACAGGTATACACACACACACACATTCATGCTAATTGGAGGCTGTTGCCTCCAGCACTCATTAAGAAAGACGTTGTGTACGGACTGCCTGTCCATCACAGCAGTCATGAACACACTCACACCTGCAGAGGTTTAGAGGAGGGACTTTTTCAGCCTGTGACCCTAAAAATAATAATGCAGCAGGCTGATTAAGCTCCTGTCACACCTTGCTCATTTATCCAGCGTATGCTGGACGTCCCATAATCTCCTAAAACACTGGCATACGCTGAACTTTCTATGTAGCTATGCAGTTTTTTCTGTATACATAGAGTATTCAGGACGAGTCCAGAACTTATGTCCAACGACAGCCTAACTTATGCATAACGCACAGCAGCGTAACGCCCATGAAATGATGCACAAGCATCATTTCATGGGCGTTACGAACTTATCAATTAAAAGCTTCTCCTGAGGGGAGCCTGTCTGTATAAACAGATTTCTTTTATCACGGTATTAACCTAGCTGCTGTTTGCCACCCACCCAGTTTGTTGGACTTGCTGTGGGCTTGAAAGCAGAGAGGATCCATCACACTCACCTTCTGGCTCACCCTATGATGGGGATGAAGTCTGGATGAGAACTGATGGATTTCCTCCTGTGAACCCCCTTTATACCAAAAAAAACGCTGCCAATACGCCATTAAACAGTAGCTGGAAGTTAGAAACACGTTCAGCTGCTCGTCTGGAACACGTCAGATACGTTGATATGCGATGGAGAGAATTTCTTGAGTTACGCATCAGTTATGCACAAGTTACCCAGAGGTTTTGGATAGGCTAGACGCCACGACTGATGAGTAACTTTCACTTACTGTAACGTATGTCAACCATCAGACAACTGACCTGGAACTTTTGACTCACGTATGACATACGCTGGCATACGGCAGGACATTTTCAGCATGTTCAAAATTCTTCAACGCACTCGCCGTATATCGTCGTGTTTCAGCGTACTTCATTGTGCTCATAACTTATACAAAACATACCCATAACTTATCCAACATATTCAAGCATTTTTGCCAGATAAGCACATGCTGGTCTAAATCGTCAAGGTGTGACAGGGGACCCCTTTAAATGCAAAGGATTATTTCACACTGTATATATATATATATATATATATATATATATATATATATATATATATATATATATATATATATATATATATATATATATATATAAATATTCACGATATCATATACTGCCTCTAAACTGAGATGTGAGATTTCAAAATGACCATGGCTCTAAAAAGAACCACTGACGCCGGATCGATCAGTTGATCCCAGAATACAGCTAAAGCTGCTGTTTCCTCACCGACCAGATGTCGTCCTTGCAGGTGAAATACAAAGAGGACCTTCAGAAGCAGCTGTCGTCCAGCTTGTTCTCCACGCTTCCTCAGACGCTGCAGACTGAACGGGCCAAAGAAGTCACAGAGCTCCAGAGTCAGGTGAAGAAAGCACCATCTGACCCACAGCTAATGAAGAGAATATATGGAAGAACAGCCGATTAAAAGCTGCTTTAACATCGTCTGATAGAGCAAACCTCATGATAACACAAGCTTTAAACATCTGTGCATGAGAAACAACCAGTTTTAAATCCTATAGGCACAGAAAGTCCAGCAGAGGCTTCTACTGAAGCTCCCTCCTTTGGGTCAGTCCCCGTTATCTCTGCTATCCTCTCCAATAGAGAATTACCATTAAACTCTCCTCAGGTCACAGTGAATGATGCATCCATACATCTATTGGGATGTTCTCTATAATCCTTTGCAGCTTTTTCTCTTCAAATGTTCAGGTTTGCAGCTTAAACCAGTTACATGAAGAAATGTGTTAGAATGTGTGTAGAGAGCAGAGAGATGGCTGCTGATAGATGTCAGATAATAACAAGGTTTGAAGCGCCCAACAGGATGTCCTTAAGACAAAAGCATAGGATGGATTTAAGCTGATAAAATATCTAAGTAGTAATTGATGAGGCAGAATAAGGAAAGCAGGAGAGATGAATTCTGAGTTCTGGCTTGGAGACGTAACAAACCAAAACTCTTTGGAGAATTTAAAAGCTTTTTAGCTGTTGCAACATTTAGATAAATATTAAATTTTCTGTTGTGAGGAGGAGCTCTTCTCCACAGCATCCTGCTTTATATCAGCCAACAAAGCAGTGAGTCTCACTTTTATCCACATAATCAGACTATGAGGGTTCAGCGTGGCTTTAACTGGCTGCAACTAAAATTACTTTGCAAATTGTTTAATCTGTTGATTCATTTTTCGATTAATGGATTAATAAACGGATAGCCAAAGGTTCCATAATTAAACCAGGTGAAAGTCAAACGTTTCTGCTTTTGGAGCTCTGGATAGAGAATATTTAAAGGAGAAAAAGTTTTCTATGCAAAAAATGTATATATTTTTTCACAATTTTGTTATAATTCCTGCTCTAACTGGGTCGCTCTGTCGGCTAAAGGCATGTTTTAGACTCTCTATACTCCAGTTAACAATTAGTCGATTACTATATCAGTTGATATTTCAATAATTGCTTAGTTACGATGAATTATTTATTTATTCATTATTTCAGACCTAGGATACTTAGATATTGTCTGAAGACAGTAATCAGTCCATACTTAGATTGATTTTTCATGATAGATTTTTTTATTTTCTAAAATTTTGCAGGTTTTCTGACCCTCTTCAAACTTTTAATAAATTTACTTAGACAAAATAAATAAGACAGTTTTAGGGGACTCATTGTTTTCATCATCAATTATGGTTAAAAGTTTTGATTTTCAACATGCCACTCAGACAAATGTGGTGGCATAAACTACCTTACTAGCATTCATTTTCCCCCACGGAATTAATTCATCTATTTCTGTGTAATCTGAAAATAATTTCAGTAGTTCTTTATGTGCTGTAAAAATAAATAAATAAAAATAAAATCATCCGCATGTCACTCATATAAAACAAACAAAAAATAAGTAAATCTCCCATCCTGTCAGTTGGGTTGACATAAAATTTATTGTGAAAAATTGCTGATCATTCTTTAATAAGATCCTCATCTAACGGACATGCAATGTTTTTGTTTTTAAAACCTAATGCATGTAGCGAACCTAGTGAATGATTTTGTTGTTTTATGCAAAAAAACACAACAAAAACCTAAGTCGCAAAATAAAACAGCATGCTTGAACGTAAGGAGAGCGGAGACAGAGGAAACTCTATATAATGCGTATTACTAAGGGTATGCTGGCCTGGCGCGGTACGCTAAACATCATGGGAGTGGGTGATGATGATTATTATACCTTCAAAGCCCAGATGAAAAATGACCTTTATGGAAATGCTTTCAGATGTGATTTTTAGTTATTTATGAATGTCCAGGGTAACATGTCTCTGAGTTGTGCTTTTAAGAATTACTTTCATGTCTGGAGTTATGAGTTTGAGTGTTTTTTTTTTTTTTTCTAAAGCCGTACTAATGAATTCTTTTCTATGATGCAGGTGAAGTATAAGGAGGGCTGTCAGAAGGAGGCGTCCTCCTCCCTGTACCACCTCCTTCCAGAGACGCCTGAGATGCATCTGGCCAAGCAGGTGTTGGACATGCAGAGCGAGGTGCAGCTACGTTCACTGAAACCCTTTGCTCCTCGTTTCCACCGCCGCTCCTCCATGTTTGCTGCTTCTTTTTCCTCTGCAGGTGAAGTACAAGAAAGAAATGGAAGATCTACCAAACACGCTTTACTCGCTGATGCCTGAAACTCTGGAGACGCAGTTTGTGAAAGAAATGGCGGAAATTCACAGTGAGGTAAAACCTGTTTTACTAATGTCTGTTATCTCTTATTGGAGGGAAATAAAAAGTCTGCTAGAGGATTAAAGATGTGTTTTTATGGAAGAGGATTAGGGCCACTGAAAAAATAAAAAAGGTTAACTTATTTTTAATTTTATTTCAGTATAAGAAAAGTTCTGAGTCAGAGTTCTGACGTTAATCTCAGAATTCTGACTTTTTTCTCAGATTTCTGACAGAATTCCAAAATTCTGAAATTAAAGTCAGATTTTTTTACCTTATTGAGCCATATTGAACTAAAATAATATTGAAAAATCTGTTAACTTTGTTTTATTTTTTTAGTGGCCCTGAACTTCTTCCATAGGCTATATTTTAAAGCAGTTTTAGCTGATATTTCACATTAAATGAATACGTAATATGTTCTTGGATTACCATAAAAAAAATATATATATTCATTTGTTCTTTCTGTAGTTTGTCTGGATATTTATTTTAAATATGGTTTGGAAAATGGTGAAGAAAAAAAGTTTCAGTTCTTTATTTAACTTCCCAAACAAACATGTTAAGTATGTGAGGGCGGCATGCTCAGATCTGATTGGTCCAGAGCTGATAAATCTGCTAGGTGATGTCACAGTGGTTTATCAGCCAGATAAAAAGGCTCCATAGAAAACATGGAAGAGTTCACTGCAGAGTAACTGAGGATGATGGTTAAAGCCTGCAGCTGAGTGAGGCTGCTGCTTTCTCTGCATCAGGTGAAGTACAAGCAGGAGGCGAAGGAGCAGACGTCTTCATCGCTTTACTCCAAATTGCCGGAAACTCTGGAGACGAGACATGCTAAAGAAGTGATGGAGCTGCAGAGTGAAGTGAGAGATCCTCCTTTCATATCTGGTCTTTTTCCTTTCTTAGTTCAACTTTTCTTTACCCTTTTTTTCAGTATAAATCCATGTTATTTACCAGAAAAATAAATCACTATACAAATGAAAGAATCAACATTCACTCATCAAACATCTCTGCAGAATAGATTTCTAATCTGTGTCTCTGGATGTTTGTTTCCATCAGAAAAAATACACAGAAGAAGGAAGGAAGGAGATGATGTGTCCTCTGTACTCCCAGCTTCCTGAAACTGCTGAGACACAGTTTGCACGAGAGGTGACAGAAATCCTGAGCGAGGTGCGGCTCCTCAACTCAACTCAACTTTATTTATAAAGCGCTTTCAGTCAGCCAAAGCTAAAATCAAAGCGCTGTACAGGTCATTTGAGCAGATTATAAAACACAATTATCACCACAACACAGGACAAACTCAAAGATTAAAAAAAAACAGTAAGAGCAAAAAAGTCGAAGTCTCACTCAAAGGCTTGAGAGAAAAAGTGGGTCTTTAAAAGGGTTTTAAAAGAGCTGAGTGGAGTCCTCAGACTGCTGCTCTACTACAACCAAACTATATTTTAACCATATCTAATTCAATTCAGTTTAATTCAATTCAGTTTATCTATATAGCACCAATTCACAACACATGTCATCTCAAGGCACTTTACAGTTCACCAGATCATCCAGCCAAATTGATTCAAAGTTTTCTATCTAAGGAAAACGAGTTGATTCCATCAACTCATTGACTCAGAATGCAATCCCTCACACTAAGCATGCTTGTAGCGATATGCAGTGGAGAGAAAAAACTCCCTTTCATCAGAAAGAAAACCTCCAGCAGAACTAACACAGGCTCAGTGTCAGCTGCCATCTGCTGAGGCCGACTGGGGTTCACATGAGACAGAAGCAGAGATATAGAAATCAACTGTAAAAGAAGAAATAAAAATGGGAGCAAAAACAAGTTATAGCTGATGTCTGTTTTAAATTCATGCTAAACAAGTATATTTAGATATAGAAAGAAAAAATAAAAATGGAAAGAAATAAGTAATCTGGTGTAGGTACCAAATCTGCTCAGGTCCTTCACATGCCTGTGACTAGGGTTGCCAACACCTCGTGTGCCAGCTGACCCGATTGTCCTTACCCCTCCTGGTGTGGTGATATTTTTTTAGCCCTACTTTGTGTGTGATTTTTTTTTTACTGTTTTACTCAAATCTGCATTGGATTAGATGCATATTTGTGAGTGACATGAACACATGAAAAACAAATTATTATCCAGCATTTCACTTTAATACAAAATAACAAACTTTTGCTGAAGCCAAAATAAGTACCTTAAAGGAAAATTCGGTTTTTACACTTTAAGCCCATTTTCTGTAGTGTGTCCAGGATGAAATCAAATGATCGACACCAAAATTTTGACTTGATTGGTCCTGTCTCTGCTATTTGGTTCATGCAGAATCAACCCCTGGCTGCTTCAGAATGGCTTCCATAGTGCATGTCCGATAATGTCCTTAAAACAACCTTAAACGCTTTTTTTTTTAAATATGCTACTTCAATCGGGTCGTCAGCGCCAGTTCAATGACGCTCCAAAAAGTTTCCTGAAAGAAAAAGCCTTTCCTGTCTTGTTTTATTTAGCATTTTGTAAATCCCAGAACAATTTTTTTCCGATACATCACAACTTAGCTTATAAACTTCCGCTTCCCTGCTCGAATCTGAAGCGTTGCACACTCCAGACCACTAGTTGGCGGCGGTATCCTCTAATTCGCCAAACTCAAAGTCCAATATGTCCTCCTCAAGAATCCACCCTTCATATTCCATTTTTCAGAGTTTTTAAAGTGTTTAACAGGAGACGCGAAGCACCTGCTCGACGTCCCGAGTCACGCTAGAGTGAAGCAGAAACACTTGGAGCCTTAAGTAAAAGACTACAACTAAGCGTAAACAGGTCCCATTTCCGTTTCCGGTATGGAGGGATATTGACTATTCCTACAGAACTCAATGGGATTTACAAATGCTAAATAAAACACTACAGAGGAACGTTTTTTCTTTTCTTAAACTTTTGGAACGCCATTGAACAGCGCTGACGACACCGGTGAGTAGCATATTAAAAAAAAAAAGAACGCTTAAGGTTGTTTTAAGGACATTATCGGACATGCTCTATGGAAGCCATTCTGAAGCAGCCAGGGGGATTCTGCATGAGCCAAAAAGCAGAGACAGGACCAATTGTCAAAATTTTGGTGTCGATCATTCGATTTCATCCTGGACACTACAGAAAATGGGCTAAAAGTGTTAAAACCGGAATTATCCTTTAAACATAAGCCTGTCCTGCTTAACATCAAACTGTAAAAATGAATAGAAAACAAATAAATGGTGTACATTTTTGGTGCAACAGCAAACTTGTTAACATATTTGTGTCTTAAGTGCAATAACTGTAGGCTATGGTTGTAAAACAGAAAAAAAATCATTATGAGGATGAGGGGATTCTGGATCGTTACATATGTTATCAGCTCATTGGTCACAACACAGGACAGGGCCCTGTAACAAATTTACCATAAGTTTTGTATCTAACGTGCCCTTGTCTTTCATTTTCCATTAGCTTTTTACTGACTATTTTTTTACTGTCACAGTAATATGGGACAGAGTGTGTTCCTTTTCCACTAAATACGGTACAGGTACTTCTATTTCTAAATGCGGAACAATTCCGTTTTTTCAAGGGGCGGTTGGCAACCCCAACAGTGACGTTACGCTACAGGATTGGCTGAACGTTGCCACATGATGTAAAACATAGCGGTTGCCCAGACAACGACAATAACATCATGCAGCGTCCGTTAGCGTGTCTAATGACCGATGCAGTTTTACCTGATCGATAACAAAACTGTATTGGAAAATGTGACCAACATATGAAATCCCATGTGAAATTCATCTGATATTCATAGGACTTTATTTATAAGGGGAGATTGAAAGAAGAGTTATGGCTGCTCCAGTCTGTAGTCAAAAAGCAAAGGTTTCAATTTACTGGTTCATCTTAGTTAAGACTCTTACCTATAGGTATGAAATACAGATTCTGGATATAAGCTTTTGCAGGACTCTATAAGCGAGGTTTGAAGTGCATTTATGGGGGGATAAATGTAGAGCTGCTGCTCCTCTGTATAGAAAGGATTCATTTGATGAGGTTTAAGATTCTGATTAGGATGCTGCTCAGCTGGAGAGTTGATTCTGGAAGGACAAGGAAGTATGACCAGATAACAGCTTTGGACGGACACACAGATGGATGAGAATTAAAAATGTCTGTCTCTATATCTTTAGAACAAATATAAGGAAAGTGGGAAAAAGAGCCAGACTGTTAGCGCTTACTCCCAGCTACCAGAAACCAGTGAAATCCAGTTTGCCAAAGCTGTTTCAGAAATTCAAAGCGAGGTAAGTTTCATTATTCTGTCTTAGTTGGATGTCCTGTAAACCTTTATTATGTGTCTGTACCTTTAGATTCTCTGCTCACGTTTCAGGTCAAATATAAAGAAGCAGGACGAAAAGAAGCATCCAGCTCTCTGTACTCAAAGCTCCCTGAAACTCTGGAGACTAAACACGCCAAGGAAGCTTCACAGCTGCAGAGTCAGGTATCCCATCTGGTCGCCCTCTCTAAGGACGCCCTCCTTTCTGGTCAAGCTTTAAATGCTGTAAAATCTTTTCTCAGGTGAACTACAAACAGCCAATGAATGGGTCTCTGTATCATCATCTACCTGAGACCTCTGAGACGCGGCTGGCTAAGGAGCTGAGCGACGTTTGCAGTGAGGTAAAAGCTCAGTGAGGCGCCTCTGGTGGCTGGGACTGAAAGTGCTGCAGTCAGCTGTGATGCTTTGTTTCCTCAGGTGAAATACAGAGAGGAGGGACAGAAGGAGATCAGCAAGAACCTGTTCTCACACCTCCCAGAGACGGCAGAGACGCAGTTCGCCAAGGAGATGTCAGAGATCCAGAGCCAGGTCCCTGAACGCACCATCCATCCATCCACCATTCCACCTATCACTATCCATCATCCATTCATCCATCCATACATACATCCATCCATCATTCAATCCATCATTCCATACATCATCCATCCATCATTAATTTGATCCATCCATCCACAATCCACCCAGCTTTCATCCATCATTCATTTCATCCATTAATCCGTCCATCCATTCATTAAAAAAAAGTTCTTATTCATAATTCATCCCAATTTCAGGATTAATTTAGCACCACCTTGCCTGGCATGTATCTAAATATGTTTGTGTCCTTTTCTTTCTGTCTAGTCAAAGTATAAGAAGGACTTGGAGGATCTTTCCAATACTCTGTACTCGCTGCTGCCTGAAACTCTAGAGACGCAGTTTGTGAAGGAGATGGCAGATACTCACAGTGAGGTGAGGACACCTCCATTTTGATTTAGATTTTTTATCTACTTCTGTTATTGTTTTCTTTTATCTGCTTGTTTGTACAAAATTGAGTCAGCTTTAACAGAAAAGACTGTCAAAAGCTGAAAAGCTTCTTAAATGCTCATCTTAGTTGCACTGGTTTTATTTGAAGTTTGGAACAGAAAAGTTTATGGTAAAAATATGAACATCATTCAAACTTCCTTAAGGGCAGAATTAGGACGTATTAGGGTTTGGTTGAGATTTTGGGGGCCCAAATGCAGAGGTGAGGAGGAAGAGGAGAGTTTTGTAGATTTAATGAAGTACTCACAGGCAACTGAAGCAGCAATCCAAAAATCCAACATAAAATACAGGAAAAAAATAGGACATTGGAGACATCAGGGAAAACAAAAATGAGGAGCCAGGAAAAGACAAGGGACCAGCACTGAGGAGCTGCACAGGGAGAGTATATATGGCAGACTGAACAAAGACAGGACTAATGAGCTGATTGGGAGCAGGTGTGGACAGAGAATTCTAGAAGGGAGCTGGGGTAAAGGAGACCAACACAAGAGGGCGACAGAGGGAACCCAAGAAATACCTAAGAACTCAAATACATCCAGAAAACACCACAAAACAGGAATTAAATGAATGAAACTAGAAAACAAAGAAAAACATGAATCAAAGTGAAACTGAAAACCCCCCAAAAAACTTAAACAGAACCAAGACCGTGACAGGACTGAAATAAATATACTTTTTTTTATGCTCTTGCTTTAAAAAAAACTTAAATTCCAAGGTACTTCAAGTAAAAGTATGCAGATAAATGTCTCAAAAAACAAAGGCCCCATTAGAAAGCCCAGAGGAATGCCACTCCAAGATATCAGAATGAAATAAATCAGTTTTAAAACACGGGCAATGTTTTAACTAAGTCTTTATCTTTGGCTTCACATCAAGTCAGTGAGAAAAAAACAACTGAAACATTTTTGATCTAAATCTAAAATAGAAACATCAGTAAAACATCATGAAGGACAGAATAAGCTGCTTCCTCTGAGGCGCTCCAACATGTTAACATGTAGATAAACTAGCTGCTGATTTCTATTCTGGTCTCATTATCTGAGACACTTTCAGAGCTGCTGGTAGCTTCTGCTCCTCACCGTCTGAGTTTGCTTTGTCCTTTCAGAGATTACAGCAGGATCGGCTTTCATCTGTTTGTTCCTGTCTCTGAGAACATGGAGTGATTCTCCCTGTTTCATGTTCTCCCTGCAGGTTAAATACAGGGAAGCAGGGAAGAAGGAGGCCAGCAGCTCTCTGTACCACCAACTGCCTGAAACTTTGGAGACGCGGCGTGTTAAAGAGGTTACTGAGCTGCAGAGCGAGGTACAATCATCTATTATTCACCGTCACTCATTCACTTTTTATCACTGAATATTGGAGCAAACATTTCAGAGACTGAAGCAGCTACAGTTTATTTCTTGTTGTTTTACAGGCTTCTGTTTTCTTTTTTTTTAGCCAATGAGGTTTAGACTTGTTTTTTGTGTAAAGTTGGAGCTGCAAACAAACTCAGTTTTCTCACTTTGCTGCACTTCCTTCAGAAAGAGTCGAGCCAGAACTAAAAGCAAGCTTTAATGACTGAGTCATATCGAGCACTTTGAAGCAATCTGTGAATAACTTCATTTATCTGCCATGCTGTTTGTGGGAGGAAAAAAGCTTCTCCACATTTTCACTCTGAGGAACTAGAGCATTCATGTAAAATAATCAGACATTCTGGAGAAAAACTAGGAGAAATAACCATCAAATTGTTTTCCTGTGGTTTTCTAGACTCACTAAAGGTTAATATGTTCTTTCTGGGATCTAAAATGGAGACGATGATGACACCCTTTGGCTGAATCAAGCTCAGAGCAGAACATTTGTTTGCAGCCACAAAGTGATCCGCAACATTCTGATTTTTGTCTGTTTAGTTGCAGAAAAATACAAAAAGCCTTCAGCTTAAACTTCCTGTGTGTGTAGTGATAAGAAGTCTGCTTCTTTAAGATTGTTTAGTGGATCTTGATGTTGTACTTGTTTATAATTCTGTTTCCACCTCTGGTATGAAATTCCTTCTGTATGATTAAAAAAACGATTTCATGGTGTCACGTAATTAAATCAAGCTGCGTGTTAACAGCATCTGAAAAACTCATATGGAGAGAAAGGACAATTAGAAGAAATTTATTGATTCAATGACCCTAGTCTTTGGCGCTCAGACCTCGGCAGGAAACACAGCGCTGAATTATGATTGATATGCATGAACAGGAGTAAAGAATGTTTCCCCCTCGGACTGGGAACGGTTCGCAGAACTCGCATTTTTCCATCTACACCGGCCCACTTATGGATGCCCAACAATGCATGCAAAACCCCATCATGCACCGCAACATATTTTTGTAAATTTTCAAACTTAAATTCGCCAAATGTAAGAGGAACATCCTAGTTTGGTTTAAACAAAGAAGTTTTATTATGATTTAGTTTGGTGCAAGGATTTTACAGTTTGAAGAAATAGAAAATTACACCATATGCAAACCGTCACAAGGTTGTGCATGACAAGGATGGGCTATATATGCTGTATGTATCATTTAGGGAGTTAACATTATATTACTTCTTGAGCGCCTTGAGTTATTTACTGTCACAGGTAGGAGCTTCGGCCGGAGTGTAAGTGTTGGGTCCAATATGAATTAAAGGAATAGTACACCCAAAACATGATTAGCCTTCATTTTCTACTCACCCCCATGCTGAACAACACTCTGGAGTACTTTTTATATCTCAAATGCATCTGGAGATCTGGGAGGCTTCTTGCTGTCTGCTGGCATTCAAATAATGGAGGTCTATGGCGTCCTCAGGCAGAAAGGTCCATAAAGTCCACAAAAAACGTGTCAATATTCCTCCATACTGCTCGGCCCAATGTATTCCAAGTGTCCTGAGTGGGTAGCGCTCCAGAATTTACTCGAAACGTCATTTAGAGTGTTTTTAGAGCATAAACAGTAGTGTATAGGATTTCCTAAAAGCGCTGCGCCACGCAGTCTACGGAAACCGCGGCAGACCAAAAACCAGATGAAAGTGCGCGCGATTCAGCCTCGCAAAGAACTCATGCTCTTCCTCAACACTGAAGTCCTCAGATTTTTTCTTTCATTGTTTCTTTCTTTTGCACAGGTAAACAGCACATTTCTTCTTCTACGCTTTTGCATTATCGGCAGAGCAGACGCTGAATGCGACTTTCGCCTGGTTTGGTCTCAAGTCCGCGTTTCCGTAGGACTCAGTGGAACGCCGCTTTCAGGAAATCCTATACACTACTGTTTATGCTCTCAAAAAACATTCTAAATGACTTCGCTTTCGAAAGTAAATTGGATGCTACCCACTCAGGACACCGAGCAAATGCCTGGAATCACAGATCACCAGTCCCTGCCTGCCTCTAGGCCTTAAACTGGTGGTGGAGTGGAGATAGATGAAGTTGGTCAGTCTGTAGACTGCTGGTTAGAGAGACGGTCTGCTGAGCTTTATGGGGAGATCCATTTGCCAATCGGAGGCCTTTTAAGATGAACTTTGGATGTTGATTGGCTTTCGTAGAGGCGTGGTTCAAAGCTGATTGGCTGTGTCGCAGGCGGATGAAGGCGAGTAATCAATTTATTTGACTGAACTTCCTCCTAGGCTCCATTTCAAAAACTTATGATGATTTATTGCAAATATACTTCTCTTTTAGGTTATAATATTTAGAGAATACATTTTTTATGTACTTTAGGTAAAAGTATTCAACTATAATTCAGTCCCAAATACAAAGCCCTGAGGAATGCCACTCTAAATATTAAAATCTATAACATACATCATAACAAATCAGAACACTGATTCCTTTAATCCAGAAACAATCTGGATGAATAGATTAGTTTAGTGAGGACTCAGCTGCTGAACCTCTGCTTCCTTTCAGAACAAGTACAAGGAGGGTGGGAAGAAGTCTATCTCGTGTAGTTTGTACGCTCAGCTGCCTCAGACTGCAGAGACGGAGCTCGCCGCCAAGGTGTCTGACCTGCTGAGTGAGGTAAAATACCAGGAAGTGGCTCTGCAGCGGGATGTTTGCTGCTTAGATCATCTCTCCAACAGCATCAAGGCGCTCTGACACAACTTTTATCCCGTTAAATTTGGTTTCTATTTCAGCTTTCTGCTCCATCATCTTTTTCTCCTTTCCTGCAGAATAAATATAAAGAGGATGGTTTGAAGAGCCTCTCCCATAGCCTTTATTCTCAGCTGCCTGAAACCACTGAGACTACCTTCGCTAAAACTGTCTCTGAGCTGCAAAGTGAGGTAAAAGTAATTTGATGTTTTGCTATTTAGTATAAACAGCCTTACAATCATGTTTGGGTGCCAATGCTGGAATTTTATCAGCTTTTTTGATTTATTTCTTCAGGCTAAATACAAGGAGGTGAGCAGAAAGGAGGCGAGCAGCTGCCTGTACCACCAGCTGTCTGAAACCCTCGAGACGCGACATGCTAAAGAAGCCACTGAGCTGCAGAGTCAGGTAGAGACGCAGGCTTGCTGTTACAGCAGAGCGAACCGGCACAGAGTTCTGGGCAAAATTAGAGCTACAAAACAGGATTAATTGGTAGTTGCTTAATCTATAGATTATTTTTAGATTATTAATTAGATAGCAAAATGTGCCTTAAAGATGATTTTATACAGAATTTCACCCAGATGTAGCTTAAACTACTGGATAGAACAGGGTTTTTATTCTAAGCTCTAAGTGTTTATAGATTTTAACAATTTCAGCATAATTGCTGCTCTGGGTGTGTTTTTGTTTAACCAAATGGCATCTCTTAGAGTCTATAATCTCTAGTTAACAATTAATCAATTATTAAATGACATAATTATTATTCTAATATATATATATATATATATATATATATATATATATATATATATATATATATATATATATATATATATTAGGCTGTCAAAATTATTAAAATTTTAATCTAATTAATCACTAGGTTTCTTGAATTAATTTCGATTAATCACCAGCCTAAATATTATTGAAAAATACACATTTTCTGTGTACTGTGTTCAAAACAGAAAGATAAGCAAGATGGGTATTACATTTCGTTTTTATTAATGACAAATAAAAGAAAATAATAATAATTCTCAACAATTTTGCCAACTTAGCCATTGCTTTTTTTTAAAGCAAATACAGGATGGGTGAATGGAATGTTTTTGTTGAAAACAAACAATTTGACTTTTAAACAATTACATGAGGTCATTTTACCTATTATTTTATTCATGTTTTAGCCAGGTTGTTAAGGCAAACTAACTGGTTAACATTTTCTGAATGTAAAGCAGACCGTTACTTAATGCATGTTTATTTATTGTCCCATCTTTGTTTTTTTTGGACTGTCCATCCAGCGGGCCAATGGGTTCTTCTGATTCCTCCATCTCTCGCTCATGTCGGACAATTGAATTGCAGAGATGGGAAGTAATCTAAGTACAAATACTTACGTTACTGTACTCAAGTAGATTTTTCTGATATTTTTACTTTACTTTACTACTTATTTTTATGGCTTACTTTTTTTACTTCTACTCTTACATTTTTACACAAATATCTGTACTTTCTACTCCTTACATTTTAAAAAAATTGGCTCGTTACTTTTAGTTTTGAATCATTTCAATGGAGTTACCGCTATTATTTTTCACGCCATCAATACCAAATTCAATCTAATTGGATGGGAATCTACGTTGCAATTGACGCACCACTACAAGATGAATCCTATTGGTGATTCGGGCGGTATTCATTGGCGGCAAATCTATTGCAGCTTGGTGTATGTGGCGCATAGCATAGTAGCATGGATCGGCTTAGATGATTGAAAATGAACACAACGGAGATCTAGTCCTATTAAGCAGACATCCATTTAAAATGTGTAGGCAACGCATGAAAAAAGTGGTTTCTACTTTTACTTTTATACTTTTAAGTAAATTTACAAGCTCTGTACTTTGTTACTTTTTACTTGAGTAAAGAAGTTTAATCAGTACTTCCACTTTTACCAGAGTATTTTTTAACACAAGTATCTGTACTTTTACTCAAGTATGGAAAGTGAGTACTTTTGCCATCTCTGTTGAATTGTGGGTTAAACAGCGCGGGACTGCGTTAATGCGTTAAAAATAACATTGTGTTATTTCCAGAAATTAATCATCTCGCGTTAATACGTTAATTTTGACAGCCCTAATATATATATATATATATATATATATATATATATATATATATATATATTGCATGTTATAATATATATTATAACATGCAATATATTTCAGCTCATGACTTTTTCAAATGAGAAATACAACAAACACTACATAAACGACAGCATCATCCACTTAATAAAAAGTGACCACGTTTACATTTCAAAGTTAATTAAACTTTCTGTTTACTCTATTTTTTTTTTCTAACATTAGACACAATGTTGATGGGTAACTTAGTCAATGTCTTCCAGTCAGTCAGAGATAGCCAGACTAATGTTACGCTACATACTATACTATAGGATACATCAGCATATTTATGGAATTTTTTGGTTATACAACCACTGAAAGTTAAATTACCTGTGGAACGTCTTCCCACAGCCGCAAACTGCTTGTTTTTGCAGCCAAATGCTACACAGGTAGGCATTTTTACTGCGTGTCTCTGTGGGAGTGGGGAGCACCAATATGGTGGCTGGTGGCTTCACTTTTTTCGGGCAATCAGCAATCCAGTAAATAAATAAAGATCATTGGTCTACTTCCATTGGGTTTTGATTGTTAACCAAAATTGGATTTATCCTGCTGTTATTTTGCTTTCCTGAAAAAAAAAAAAAAAATCCCAGTCAGGGATGGAGTATTTCAATAATTGATCATCTGATGTTTTGATTTAAATGACTAATTAACTTGATATTGTCCATCCATCCAACAACAGCGTCTGTATTTTCTTTTCTTTTTTTTTTTAACCGCTATTCGTCTGAAACATTAAATGAATCCAAAGCACACTGTAGCTGAAAAACCAACCCTTTGAGTCATAAGATGCATGTTTTTCTGTTTAAATTATATCCTGCTTCCATAGTTTATGGCCACCACAGTTTGTTTTCCTGCAAAACACCTTTTTTGCAGACATCTCTGAAGAGATTCTCCTATAATCAGTGGCGGTTCTAGAGCAAATGTACCAAAGGGCAAGGAGGGGGCCAGCGTGTTTTCATGGGGGATTAGAAAAGCATGAAATAAAAAACAGGGCAAGGGATTCAAATATATTAAGACAGCTGCATGAACTGACATTTCTATTAAGTTAGGTTTAATTAAAATTCTTCTTAGGTCAATATACATTCATAATTTAGGAATTCACCTATTTTTGACTTAATTTAAGTTAAAATAACCGTTTTCTATAAAGTCTGAATTAAAACTCAAGAAAAACTGATAAATTCAGCTTTAAAAATTAGAGTATCTTTTTTTATTTGTTTTGAAAAAAAAAACATTTAGCAGATGAAAACTGGGATCCTATCTCAATACTACTGAAGCTATCACCTTATTATTTTCAAATAATTAGTAAAACTGAATTTGTAAAGAAAAAAATGAAAGAAATAGATCCAAAGAATCAGTAACCATGTCTGTTTTGGTGCATATCATCATTAGAATTTCTTTGATATTGTCTTTTCTTTTCTAACTTTCTTTGAGTTACTTTAAAGTACAGTGGCCAGTACATGATCTACAGGGGCACTGGCCCCCGTTGGCCCCTGTCTAGAACCGGCTATGCCTATAATGCAGTAGAAGATTTGTTCCTATTAGTTATAGCCAGTGTTTGCTAAAGTAATAAAAAGTCAGGAGTAAAAGCAGCACAGTGACAGCTGGCTAAATGGTGATATTTGCACGTTACAGATGAAGGACCGGCAAACACTGTGAACAATAGATTTGTTTTTCACCAACGCTGACATGTCCATCATCTCCAGGTGAAATACAGAGACGCTAAAAAGGAGCTTAACACCAACCTGTACTCTCAGCTGCCAGAGACGGACCAGATGAAGTTTGCCAAAGCTGTCATGGAGCTGCAGAGTGAGGTAGGGGGAAACTCCTGTTTTTAATGGGAGTAAAGCTTCATTTCACTCTATTAATGTGATTTTTTTTTTAATCTTGTGTTTTTCCAGAACAAATACAAGCAGAAAGGAAGGCAGGAGATCAGCAGTACTGTTTTCCACCAAATGCCTGAAACCAAGGAGATGGAGTTTTTCAAACAGATCTCAGAACTGCAGAGTGAAGTAAGACACTTAAATGGGGGACGATATTTCTGCTCAGATTCATTTAGCATAAAATCTGCTGTTTGCAAAATGTTTTAATGGTATTAACACATTTTTTCTTTTTACTTTTTATTTGTATTTTTCTTGAAAACAAACAAACAAAGGTGCACTGCTCAAAAGAGCATGACAAATATAAATAACTGAGACTTCAAACCTTTTCTTATATTCATGCCAATAAGACCAACGTTGTATAAAAACATGTCCTCTTAGCCATGGAAAGTAAGTCAGTCTCTCCATTGAATATATATTTTTTTATATATATTGTATATTTTTTATATATATATTTTTTTGCCAGTTTCTTGTAATAAACTTTTTCGACGCAGTCATTAGAATTTTGAAGAGGTATCTGTCATTTGTTGGGAATGACTCCTTGGGTAGCAGACCCAACAGAAAGATCTTGGGATCCTTAGGAATGGCATAAGCAAGATTTCATCTTGTGGGCTTAGAGATACTGTCCCAGAATGACACTATAACAACTATTGCTGCAACTAACAATTATTTTGCAATTCATATAATCAGTTGATTATTTTTAGGATTAATCGAATCAATCGGATAGTATAAGGTTCCTTAAAGAAGACTTTTTACAAAATTAAACCAAGTGAAACTAAAACAATTCCATATTAACATAGTGTATTGACAGAAGAAAAAGCTTTTTTATCCTAAATGCAAAATGTTTATATATTTGTTTTACGATATTGGATGTAATTGCTGCACAAATTACTAAATTAGTTGACAATTAGTGCACTAATCGATTAATCACGAAGAAGAATTTGTGAACTTGTGTTGATTAGCCACAATAATGAAATTAAAATCCAAATACAGGTAATAGTTAAATAAAAAAGTTAATATCATTTCCCAAAATATTCATAAGAATTGTATAAATTGTGCAAAGTATTTTTAAAACATTTTTTTCTAAATCTCGCTCTTGCCACATACAGTGTGTTGTTTACAAATTAATTTTAATGTTAACTTTTGGCTTTTTTTTCTATTGTAGTCAAAGTATAAAAAGGACCTGGAGGATTTGTCCAACACTCTGTACTCGCTGCTGCCTGAAACTCAGGAGACACAGTTTGTTAAAGAGATGGGAGAGACTCACAGTGAGGTATGTTCATACAATACAATTTGATTTAGGTTTGTACGATGAGAAACAAAGAAACTAAAATACTATCATGATGTTTACCTGAGAGGTCTGTTTAATGTAATTAAATTAATGTAATTGCAGACTAAAAAGAATATATAAAAGTATACTACTATTAGTTATGAGTCTCATATCAGTATGAGTATGTACGTATATCAGTTAAACTGCCTTAAAATGTATTCTTTAGGTAAAAAGAGAACAGTGTCATCGGCAAATGTGTTGATATGTCCATGTTTTACTGTTTTATTTATTTTTTATTTTTTTGCAATGAACTTAACAAAAAAAATTTATATTTCTAAGCAAAAAAAACACAAAAAACAGAGACTAGTTTAGTACATGGCCAATTTAAAGTGCTTTACATGAATTAGAGAATACATAAAAAAATAAAAGCAGAATAAAAGCAAATAAAGATAAAAAAAAAAATGAATTGGACCACAACCTTAAACTAATAATACCTCAGTTAACAGTATAACTTCAATAGTCAAAGGCAGCTCTAAACTAATGGGTGTTTAACTTCAAAGAACTCAGCCTTTCAGCTCTTTTCCAGTCATCTGGGAGTTTGTTCCAGATCAGTAGAACATAGATGCTGCTTCTCCGTGTTTGGTTCTAAGTCTGGGTGGACAGAGTAGGCTGGAACTAGAAGACCTGAGTGGTCTGGGAGGTTGATCCACTGACAACAGATGTTTTATGTATTGAGGTGCTGATCTATTCAGTGATTTCTAGACTAACAGAAGGATTTTAAAGTCTATTCTCTGAGCTACAGGAAGCCAGTGGAAGGAGTTCAGAACCAGGCTGATGTGCTCTACTTTCTTAGTTCTAGTGAGAACGCAGGCAGCAGAGTCTTGGATCAGCTGCAGCTGTCTGATGGACTTGTTAGGCAAACCTATGAAGACACTGATGCAGTAATCAACTCTACTAAAGATAAATGCATGAATGAGTTTTTTTAGATTGGAAATTAGTCCTTTAATCCAGTAAATGTTCTACAGGCGATAAAAGGCTGACTTAGTAACTGCCTCTGAAGGTTCAGGTCTGAATCCATCACAAAGACACCAAGACTTCAGCCATAATCAGTAGTTTCTAGCTGTAGTAGCTGAAGCTGTGAGCTAACTCTGGATCAGTGCTCCTTAGGTCAGAAAAGTATTACCTCAGTTTTGTTTTTATTCAGTTGGAGATAAAATGGCTATTTAACAGCTACCATTGTTAAAGTCTGAGGATGTTCAGTCCTCGTCATCCCCTTGGACTCCATCTTCCCCTTCATTTTCCTCGTTGATGAGGCGTCAGGCTCAAACATTTAGGGCAGCAGCTGCAGGACCAGTTCATTGATTGGATTCTGTTTGTCATCAGTTGAAATATGCTCACTCAATGATTCATAAAAAAAAAATCATTGAGAAGTTGCTATTGCTGACCGTTGCAGTGTGTATATCGGCCATGTTGGCTAGCCAATGTCCCAGAATGACATCACACTTCCAGGTTTGTTAGGACAAAAGAGAATGAAGCAGAAAAACCTTTTTTTTTCTTTAAAAAAAAGTTTGTTTTTAATCACTAGTATCTGAATATCTACCAACTCTAGCATAGATCTCTTTCAATAAAACATTTCACTCCATTTTTAACTATAAAATTATGTCTTATTTTGTCCTTGTAACCAATGCAGGTAAACAACAGTGAAAAAAATTAAAAACAGTATTTACAGTATTTCACATTAAAAGATAAATTTTTGCTCCTGGTGGTATTTTAGCATAGCTGTCAAATCTCCTTGTTTGGCTGGAAAATACCGTGTTTTTCTCCTGATTCCCGCACTCCTCACATATTAGCAGTCTCCCTTAGATTTCCTGCATTATTGGATTATAAAATTATATAAAAAAAACATTGATCTGCCTAGCTAGCTTCTGATCAAGTTACGGTAGTTTGCAATTCATTGGC
Organism: Cyprinodon brontotheroides; assembly: GCA_018398635.1. Classification (NCBI taxonomy): domain Eukaryota; kingdom Metazoa; phylum Chordata; class Actinopteri; order Cyprinodontiformes; family Cyprinodontidae; genus Cyprinodon; species Cyprinodon brontotheroides. The sequence continues at coordinate 1,208,780 of JAGKQL010000056.1, read as the reverse complement.
AAGTGTTTATTTTAGATTTGTTGTTCATGTCTTGAAATATAATGGATACTATAGCCTAGATGCGTTAGTCGGACGGTTCGCAGCGAATGTCATATAATGTCCCTTATTTTCAAATCTAAACCATGATAGGTATGAAACGTTTTTTGTTTGTTTTCTTTCAGAATAAGTACAAGGAGGCCAGTAAAAAGGAACTGGTTCAGTCTCTGTACTCCCACCTTCCTGAAACCAAAGAAACTCAACATGCAAAGCAGCAATCTCAGCTGCACAGTGAGGTAGGTTCAACCCACGCCTCCTTTCCTCATTCAGTTTTATATCTGCTATTTCTATTTGTCCTTTATTGTGTCTCACATTTACATACATTTTCAGTCATCTCAAATTCTGTGACTAAAATGTTTCTGTTTCTACTCAAACTGCTGTAAAAGGGATTCATAATTATATTCTGCACTGCAAAAAAATGTGTAAATCTCAATTAGTTATTTTTTCTTAAATAAAGTGCATTTTTTCTTCAATTAAGGAGGTAACTGCAACACTTTGCCAATCAAATAAGAAAATTTACATTTAAAATAAGACAAAAATTATTGCATTGTCTTATTTCAAGTGTGTAATATTTAGTTATCTTATTTTAAGAGTTAAAATACTCATTCCATTGGCAAATCATCTTATTTACCTACTCAAATTAAGGGTAAAAACACCTACTTTTAGACTTTTTTACTCATTTTTAGATCATTTTTGCAGTGTTTATTACGAGTTTTTTTTTATTAAAAAAGTGGAAGAACATTCTAGAAATAAGTAAAGATTTCTTAAAATAATTGTATTAACGCTTAATTTGAGTAGGTCAATAAGATGATTTGCCAATGTAATTATCATTGTTACTCTTAAAATAAAATGCACTTGAAATCAGGCAATGCAATTGTGTTTTCTTATTTTAAGTGTAAATTGTCTTGCTCTATTGGCAAAATGTCTCTTTTACCTTCTCAATCCAAGAACAAATGCACTTATTTTAAAAAAAAAAAAGACTTATCTAGATCTTGATGTTTCCAGTGTAATAGTGATGTTCATCACCTTGAGGGAAAGATGCTGGAACCTTCCAGGTCATCAATGTGTTGGTTTGTTGCAGAAAGCTTACAGGGAGGAGGGGAAGAAAGAAGCAGGTCACTGTTTGTACGCTCAGATGCCCCAAACCATCGAAACCGTCTTTGCAAAGGAGGTGACCAAAGCCCAGAGCGATGTAAGTCCCTGCAGCACTTCACATGTTTCAGACACACGATAAACATTCAGGCTTTATCCTTTGTTATTGATTAAAGGCATTTTTAATGTGCTGGGTCAGTTTTGAATAAACACAGGGATTAGGTTGGGATTTCTTCTCTGTTCTCTCACTTCTCAACTAGCAGATCTTCTGGATGTTGGTGGAGAGGCTGCATTCAGTCTAAAACATGAAGATGGCTAAACGTCTGACCCAAATTAAACATGTGAATTAATTACAAGCTGCCGTACGCTCATCTTTCAGCTCTATGCCTCATTAGCTTCCCCTCCCCCACTTCCAAGGAGAAAACAATCAGAAAAACAGTCAGAAACTCAAATATTTAAAATAGTTTATAGGAAGCAAACCGGACGTGAAGTTCTAAGGAGTTTGTGTGAATAGTAAGAAGTGAAGAAGGTTGTTAACGAGATGGGAGAGACTCACAGTGATGGAGGGTCTTTAAACAGCCCCCCTCCCACTGCTGGGGGGTGTGATATGAGCTTTGGTGTTATTTTATCTGGTGAAGCTTGAACAGAGGGAGCAGCTGCTTCCACAGCCTGGAGCCACAGACGGTGACCTACTGACCAAAGCGCCCACGGAGAGCAGACACTAATGCACAGATTCGTACACATCCCTTTGATTCAGCAGCTTTTTGTTTGTAGTTGTTAAAGCACTGCAAAACTGATTGTTCCAGGGAAGATCAGAGAGGCCAGAATTATTGGCATCTCTAAAAAAAAAAGTAATATAGTGAAAGAATAAAATCATGATCTTTTTATGTCTAAAACATTTTAATCGATCACCTATGACTTCCTATGACAGGATCTGACACATCATGAGTTTTTCCAGTCTTTAAAAAGTGAAAGGCATGAAAGCCTAATGATCCTCTTTATTTATTTATTTATTTTATTTATCACCACAGCACAGAGATGTTAGTAATGATCGGAGCTTCTGGTCCACACATGAGGACAGCTGTTTGGTGTCGCCCAGAGGCCGTGATATTAAAGCTGTTAAACTGGGACGCAGGCCTGATGCTTTACTGGTTTCATGTCACCTGACTGAGCAATGCAGCGCTAACTGGAGCGTATAACGGCAGTTCAGACAGCCCCACTGTCTGCTGCAAGAAAGCTTCTCCTAAATGATTTCAACAGGGGTTTCTGCTTAATGTAGGAGCGAATGCTCCTCAGGTCTAATGGTTGCAGCCAAACTCTCCTCAGTGTTTCAGTTGGTCCCCCATGTTTTCCTCACTGTGGTTAATACCCTCGTTATTTCCTTTCTTTAATGCCTCCTTTTTCTGCCTCACTGCAGAAGTTCTATAAAGAGAAGTATAACCGTGAGAAGGGGAAGTCTGACTACAGCAACATGAAGACACTGCCTGAGGTGGAGCACGCCATGGAGGTCAACAGGAACCAGAGCGATGTAAAGCTGCTGCACACCCACGCTGCATTAGCCATGCAGAACCAGGCTGTTACTAAACAGGCAGCTTTTTATTTAGCCCAATAATCACAGATCAGAAAAATACTGCCATGTTTCTATCTTTCCTCTGCTACTGTAGCCTTCTAATATCTTTGTTTTATGAGTGGATTCAGCGACTCACATTTATTAGAGCACAATTTGCAAGGAACGGTTCTTTTATTGTAGCGGCTCAGTAATTTTTTTTAAATTAAGGAAATCCATCTTATGTTTAGAAACAAATTTCATTGATTATCTCAGTACTTGTGAATCCTGTAAAGTTGATATACCTGTAGTGATTTTGTTAGTTCTATATGTCTTCATTGACATTAAGGTGATTCATGTCTCTAGGAACTTTTCATCAGTCACCTAGGATTTCTCATTTGCCTGGGGAATGTAACACAGAGGCTCATTTCTCCTCAGCACTTCTCACAGTAGGAAAAAATCAATGCAGAGGCAGGAAATATAAGAGTTGCATGAAAGTGATTTGTAGCTTCAAACTTAAAGTGATTGTTTTTTCCATTATTGTTGCAAATAACACTTTTTGTGACTGAAAATTTGAAAAAAGGAAAAAGGCAACCTATAAATGGCCCTTGGAAAGGCTTTCAGAGTCACTTTGCTGTTTTCTTAGACATAATTTTTTCATTTCTTTTTCAATTGCCATTTTCAAACTGAATTAATTATATATATTAGAGGGAGAGGTTGCTCACCCTCAGTAGGGCAGAGTGGCACAGGAAGAGAGGCAAGGAGAAGGCCCGCAAACGCAGGTCCTTCATCGCAAACCCATTTGGATTTGCAAAGAAGCTGCTGGGAGAGAAACACAGTGGTCAGCTCTCATGTCTGAAGGAAGACATCAACCACCACTTAAGGAACACTTACAGTGACGGCATGAGAGACCAAGACCTTGGCCACTGTGAAGCCCTGATATGCCCACCTGAACCCAGTACTCTTTTTGACACCAGAACACCCACCTTTAAGGAGGTCAAAGAGGTAATCAAAGCATCAAGAGCGGCATCAGCACTAGGCCCCAGTGGAGTCTCTTACAAGGTCTTCAAACATTGCCCCTGCCTGCTGGAGTGTCTGTGGAAGATCTTCAGAGTGATCTGGAAAAGACGGAAGGTGCCCCAGATGTGGAAGCATGCAGAGGGAGTATGGATTCCTAAAGAGGAGAACGCGAGGAACATCGAGCAGTTCAGATCAATCTCCCTCTTCAGCATGTAGTGAAAGGCCTTCTTCAAGGTAGTTTCCACCCGCCTCATGGGATTTCTGCTGAAGAATACCTACATCAATACATCTTTGCAAAAGGGGGGTGTGCCAGGAGTCCCGGAGTATAATGAGCACACTGGTGTAGTGACACAGCTGATCCGGGAGGCGAGAGAGAGCAGGGGCGATTTGGCAGTTCTTTGGCTGGACCTTGCCAATGCTTATGGATCGATTCCGCACAAGTTGGTGGAGTTATCCCGGAGCAGATATCATGTCCCAGAGAAGGTGCGGCATCTCATCCTGGACTATTATGGAGATTTTAGTCTCAGGGTGTCCTCTGGGGCATCTACATCGGACTGTCTTGAAAAAGGAATAATCTCTGGCGACCTCTGTCTCCCTGTTTTCATTTCCTTGAATATGTTGGTGAAGTTAGCATAGTAGAGTGCCGAGGCCCATTATCCAAATATGGTACCAGGCAGCCACCAATCCGAGCTTTTATGGATGATCTCATGGTAACTACTACATCAGTGCCTGGTTGCTGCAAGGCCTGGATAGACTAATCTATTGGGCAAGGATGAGTTTCAAGCCTGGAACGTCCAGGTCCCTGGTCTTGCGGAAAGGGAAGGTGACGGACCGCTTCCGCTTCAGCCTGGGAAATACCACTATTTCATCCGTGTCTGAAAAACCAGTGCCTTGGAAAGCTCTTCACTGGTGATCTAAAGGACTGGTTGCTGCACAGCAAGCAACCAGCACCAACCTTAACCAGTGGCTCCTAGCTGTTGACAAGTCTGGACTTCCTGGGAAGTTCTTCATCCAGGAGGTGGTTTGGGCAGAGGTGGAAGAGGCTCGCTTCAGCAGGGTGGTGGGCATGAGCAAGCAGGAAGCCTGGATCAAGTGGGAGCATGTTTCCAGCCATAAGATCACCTGGACTGATGTATGGAGCCACATAATTTCAGGTTCCTCGTCCAAGCAGTGTATGATGTCGTCCCAAGCCTTACTAACCTGTTCACCTGGGGCCTGATAGACTCACCTGTGTGTCAGCTCTGCCAGAGGAAAGGGTCTCTTGAACACATTCTAAGCTGCTGCCCAAAGGCCTTGGGAAATGGCAGATACTGCTGGCGCCATGACCAGGTCCTGCGGGCAATAGCAGATACCATCTGCACTGGCATAAACACCAGCAAGAGTCAACCTCTAACCAGGAGTATAATTGCCTTTGTTCAAGCAGGGGTGAAACTGCAACCCTCCAGGAAGACCCAAGGGGACCTGCTCATGACAGCAAGGGACTGGCAGCTCTTGGTCGATCTGGGGAGGCAGTTGCGATTCCCGGATTACATCGCAGCCACGACACTCCGCTCGGACATAGTGCTGTCATCAACTTCCACCAGGCAGGTTGTGCTGCTTGAACAAACTTTTCCTTGGGAGGACAGAATACAGGAAGCCCAGGAGAGGAAGAGGGCTAAATACGCAGAACTCATGGCTTAGTCCCGGAGGAATGGCTGGAAGGACAGGTGCAAGCCTATTGAAGTGAGCTGCAGGGGCTTCGCAGGCAGATCTCTACACCATGTCTTTGGACTCCTAGAGATATGCGGTCTGCAGAGACAAAGAGCCACCAAGAACATCTTGGAAGCAGCTGAAAAGGCTTCACGGTGGCTCTGGTTGAGGAGGGGGGGAGGCGTGGCGTAGTGCGCTACCTGGACACAAGTCGGGGAACTGATAATCCCCGGCTGGGTGGCCTGAGTGAGGGTGTATGACTAAGACCTGAAAAACCCAGTGATCCCGGGAGAGTCACTGAAGATGTTTCCAGGTTGCACCACTAGGTGTATTACAATTCTTTTCAAATTGGCTGCACATGGATGCAGTGGGTAGCACTGCGATTTGATTATTTCTGCATGGAGTTTGCATGTTCTCCCTGAGCATGTGTGGGTTCTCTCCGGTATTCCAGCTTCCTCCCACAGTCCAAAAACATGACTGTTAGGTTAATTGGCTTCTCTAAATCCTCCTTTGTTGCGAGTGTGTGCGTGAATGGTTGTTTGTCCTGTGTCGCTCTCTGTTGCCCTGTGATGGACTGGCGACCTGTCCAGGGTGTACCCCCCCTCTCACCCGTAGACAGCTGGAGATAGGCACCAGCAGCCCTTGTGACCCTGCTTGGGATAAGCGTGACGGAGGATTTTTTTAAATTATTGCTCTTTTTCCGATTAAGGGTTAAAGATTACATTATCTTCACTTCAGCGCCCCCACATTGCTCTTGACCAATGAAGACCTTGTTGCTAATGTCCCTGCAGACCAATAGAAGTGGAGAGAATAGGATCTTTGAAATGCAATATGAAAAGAAGGCAATTTGTAAAGAGATATTGTTTTTCTAAAAAGTAATTTGAAAACAAAATAAAAACAAAATATAAAAAAGTTAAATAAGAAAAATGTGAAACATTACATTTGAAACAAATCTAAAGTAATGCAAAAAATAAAATGTTTTTATTAAATAACTTGAGAAAATAAAATCCAAGAAAAAAAACAAAGTTACTCTCAAAACCTTTTTCTTCAGTCAGATATTTTTAAAGTTTAATTTCTCTTTCATATTTCTATTTTGAAAAACTTGTTCTTAGCTTGCAACAATAATGCAAAATGCACTCAATAAATCTGTCCATTTCCACCCTTTATTTTCAATCAGCCTCAGACTTTTAACATTCAGGTCTAGACGCTTTAAACACTCTTCAAATGTCTTTAATTATTGTTGCTCCATTTGGTTGTTTTATTTAGCTTCAGTTTTTCATGCACTTCCACTGCATTTTATTTGTCGTTTGTTTTTGTTTTTCTTGGGCTGCTGCTGCTGCTGATCCCAGGTCAGCTACAGAAAAGGTAAAGACGATCTTCATCACTACAACCCAGAGCCGGACCGACCCGACATCGTCAGCGCCACCAACGCAGCCAAACTGGCGAGTGATGTGAGTCGTCATTTATCTGCGCTAAATATACCTTAGAGCCGTGCATTAGTTTCCATGACAACGGTTGTGTTGAGAAGCTGCTCTCTGAGAGGAGGTGCTGATTAATTATAGAACAATTTCTGCTGTTAACACTGAGCTGTGTTCACATACAGTGGGTCCATAAATGATTTACAGAACCGATCTGTATTCTGGTAGCTTTTTATTTAATCATCTGATCCAGGAACAGCAGGTTTGTTTCTCCTGTGATGTTTGCAGACAGGAGCTCGAAAGACAGGATTAATGAAACGGGAGATTTCACGGTGGATTGTATAGTTTTAGTGACACTTTAACAGCTATTTATGAGCAGACTCTTTTATAACTTGTGATTGACAGGTGGCTTATAAGAGTAAAGCAAAGCAGCAGGTCTGCACCGATGAATCCCTCCTGTCCAGAACCGACCTCCTGCACGCCAAAGAGGTTTCCAAACTGGCCAGTCAGGTAACAGACAACTCCCCACCATTATTTAGATTCAACCAGTTCAATTAGTACGAATAAACACCTGTCTGTCCTGCAGGTGAAGTACAAATACCAGCATTTAAAGGGCCAGAAACCATGTTACAACCCCATGGACTGCGTCTCTTTCAAACACTCACAGGCTGCTGCTGCTCTGGCCAGTCAGGTGGGAGTTTTATCTCTGAGTAAAAACCTTCCTTGCATGTTTTCTGAGATCTTAGAAGATCTGAAGCAGATCTGTTGATTTGAGGTGAAATCCAGAAAAAAGGAGGGTTTTCTACTTTGTTTTATCCATTTAAGCAGAATCAGCTCCACAGCATCATACAGCCACCACCATGCTTCACAGTTCTGCAGTTTTCTTCATGTTTGGAAGCCTGAAAGAGTGGTTCCAAAGTGGGGGTCATAGGACACCTAGTGGTGGTGGAGGGGGATGTGTGTGTGTGTAGTGGGAGGGGGGAGTTTGTGGGGGTCACTGTGATGTCATAGGTGAGGTTTATGGAAAGTCTAAATATCTATATTTATATATATGAAATTACTAGATGAGACATTTATTTATATATATTTTTTATAACAGTGGGGTGATCGTTCCTTTTTTAGTAACGCACCTAAATTGTGGACCAACCTGCCCCTCGGTCTGTGGGTTCTCACAGATCTGCACCTCTTTAACTCCAGATTAAAGACTCTTTTTTTTAAATGTCTTTTAATACTTGGGACACATTGTTTTATGCTTATGATTTTGGTCTTTTTTGGGGTTTTTTGCAATGTTTTAATCTTTCTGTGAAGCACTTTGGTCTTCCTGGTGTCGCTGTAAAGTGCTATATAAATGAACTTGATTTGATTTTATCAAGTAGATCATTGAAATATTAAATATACCACTAAGTTTTAAAATGCTAAATTAAACGATTCAAAATACATTTAAAATGCTGAACTAAATAATAGAATGTCATTAATTAAAGTCGTGGGGAATTCATATTTAAATGTCAAATCATTCTGTCTTAAACATGTATATAAATGTACTATTTACTATATTGTCCCAAAAGTTAGAACATTTCTATAAAAAAAAAATCCTGTCTTAAAATCTGTGGGGGATTTTTCTCGTTATCTTCTGCAGGCCAATTAGTTATACATCAGCTTGTACACCTAAATTCAGCCAATCATAAATCAATGGTCATCTGTCAATCAGATTATTTAGGTCATGGCATCTTGCCCAGTTCGTATATTGCAGCTAATATCACATAATGGTTGAAATAAGAACTAGAATAATTTCCTTTTCCCATTGAGTTCGTCCCGAACATTCCGCGAGGGGATGGGCGTCTGTGTCTTCAGCAGGCGTAAGAGCTAACAGAACTGGCAGCGTTGCTAATTCGCAATTTAGTGCTACTTGGTCCCAATGGAATTTCCAATTGGGAACCTACTAAGTTGAGTTGCTAACTGGTTAACAAGATGCTTCAGAGAAACTGGCCACAAACAAAACAGCTTACCAAACTTCCGCCACAACAATCCCTCCCCCTTGATAATCAAACAATCACATTCACTTTATTCACTGGTGTAAAGTCGGGCACCACTCAGGAGAATTCGGAAATGCAAGTGTTGGAACATCCGATGTATCTATGAATAGAATTACCTCACTATATATAAATAAATATGGAGGTAACTATATATGTATTTTTTAGGGGTTGCCTGTTTGTTGTATTATCATTTTTTGGGGTCATAGAATTAAATAATTGAATTGAAATGTTTGGTTTAGAGCATCATCTAACCTTTCTGTCCATGGTGATAAAAACTGGAAGCATTTTGTGTTTTTTGCATCTCTTCCCCCTAATGTGGAGCAATCCTGTTTGTTTCTTCCATGTAGATAAAAAAATAGAGAAATCTCGATGGCTATCAAATTTGTTCTAATCTTTCAATTTAAGCCAAGCAACTTTTATCTGATAGTTAAAAAAAAAAGTTAAAAATAGTTAAAAAAGGTTCCCAACTTTTTAGCTTATAACTTAGTATATTGTTTGGATTATAATAAATAAAAATAAACTGTTTACCATTGGTATGGTATTGATAAAAAAACAAACAATGTTTCTACTTTTCTCTATTTCTACTTCATGGTTTCATCGGTAAAGACTTAATAATTATTATATTTATTGTTAGCTTAATTCTGTGGAGGATCTTAAGCTCCTCCACAGAAAGTGTGACCCAACTTTGGGAATCAGTGATCAAAATAGTAAAACTCTGTTTTAGAAGCACAAATCTTAAAATAAATACATAAAGTATTAACTCTGCTCATATATTATAGTATATTAGAGGATTAAGTTTTTATCTTATTAAACCTCCCATAGACATACAGTTCTTATTTAAGTTTCTTGCTTTCAGGCAAGTTTTGAGACTTTCTGAGTGCTTCATCTAAACTCTAATGTGGATGTTATGAAGCTGATAATCCCTTACATGGAGGCAAACATAATCCATCTTCAGCTCCAGATTAAAACATCGAGGTTTTCTGAGAGGAAAATCTCCCTCAGGTCGTTGGGTTTTTGTTCAGACGTTCTGTGTTCAGATCACCTGCAGTTTTCTCTTCAGCTTCAGAGATAAACAAACCCAGGAGGAACAAACCGCGTCTGTTGGTTTGTTTTTCGCTCTCTGACATCCAGCATGTTGCGTGGAAGTAACCATGGCAACCCTTTCTGAGGCAAATGAAGAGGGACTGTGGGATGGAAAACAGGAAAAGGTGAAGAGGTTGCAGGCAGACACACAAACATGATGGCTGAAAACTCTTTCCTAACTGGACCTGTGATCCCAGCTGTGATCCTGAACCCGGAAAGGTCCTCCGTGTGGAAACGTCTCACCGTGACGCTTCACGATGAGACGGCTCCCACACTAACAGTGCGCACACACCGCTTCGCTTTCGCTGCCCACACCGCCACAGCGTTACGTAACGGCTTGTTGCTGAACGCTGCCTGGTGTTCAGGAACGCCGGAGCTGCCTTTCAGTAAATCTGCTGCTTGAAAGGAGGCCTTCACCCCTGTGGGCAGACCGACCGACCCGATTCTGGTTTCAGGAGGGACTGGCACCGGTTAGAGCTGAGTTTGGCACAGAGGAAAGAGAAACCTGTCCAGAATTCAAGTTATGATCAGAGATGGTGCCGGGATTAAAGCTTCATGACATTTAAACCAGAGTTTTGGTTAAAATGGTATAAGAAGAGTCTCTTCGTTTACTGTTTGTCATTTTTCTTCCTAATTCTTTTGATAAATACAACAAAGAAGAGACGGCCTGCATTTTTGTTGAACTCAGCTCTTCATCCTGATGTCTGCAACTTTCTAATTATAGAAAAAGATTCAGTTAAGATATTAAACAATACAATTTGTCTAAGATGTTGTGATATTAGAAGAAAATAAAATGATTTATTCATTCCTAAATATTTTGGCACTAAAATATTTTGCTTATCTGAGTCCAACTAGTAAAGGGCCCATAATCTTTAAAACTCAGCTCTTCATCCCGTATCTTTAGGAGCTTTTCTGTGACTTATTTGATGCTCTTCTAGATTTTGATTTCTGACTTTCATATAAACCGCTGACTTATTTCCAAGAAGTTTCAAGAACATAGCTTGAACTTTCTAGAATCTGCCTGGAAGTCCCCTGATACTTTCTGAGGATTTTCCTTTTACTTCATAGTGCATACAGATCTCTTCACTCCCATAAACTCTTCTGAAAGTTCTAGGATCTCATTCAATGCTTTTCCAAAAGTTAAGTTGGTTTTCAAAATGTGTTTGGAAATGATTGAGTGCTTTCCTCATCTGATTACTCACAGGAACAGAAATCAACAAGTAAAGTCTTTCAAAAGTGAAGTTCTGGGAAGTACCTACAGAACCTTTTAATATTCTGATGGTTTCAGATCCCTAACACATGTTTCTATTAAAAATTAAAATAAATGTTTCAGCTGTGAATAGAAAAGTTCAGAGCTGCTCCTATTTCTCATCTGTTGTTCTTGAAATTCTTCTTAGTCTGACGTCTGAAATGAAGTTGTTTACTAATCAACAGTAAAAGGCTTCAGTACTTTAATGTTAAACTGTCCTTTATTTCCCAGGTGAAGTATAAGACCAACCAGAACCAGAGACCCGAAGGCTCCTCGGATGTACCGAACCTCCTGCAGCTGGAGCACGCCCTTCATGCCAGCAAGCTCCAGAGCAATGTACGCACTCTTTATATGGCTGCATGTGGGACCAGCAGATATTGATGGCTGGTGCAGAATTCTGCTTTTGTCTTTAATTTTACTGTAGAGGCATATTTAGAACCTAGCTTTCTGGTTTTTAACCTTCTGGTGTCTGTGTGTTCTCAGCTTGAATATAAGAAGAAGTACAAACAAACGAAGGCCCACTACCACAACACCCTGGATACGGCAGAGCAGCTCCACCACAGGGAGAACGCCGTGCTGCACAGCCAGGTTCCACTGTCAGACTCTCCCAGTCAGGCTTTGGCTTTGATGTTTTTTCCTCTTGTTTGAGTAGTTGTTGCTCTTTTTAGGTGAAGTACAAGGAGGAGTATGAGAAGAACAAGGGTCGCTCCCTGATGGAGTTTGGAGACACTCAGACCTACAAAGTGTCCAAAGAAGCTCAGAAGATGCAGAGTGAGGTAACCCATTACTCTTACAAAATAATTAAAATGTGGTTGTGCATGGCAGGAGTCGTGTTACTTTAATTTCATGTTTAAAAATATAGGTTTCCTAGTGGTCAAACAGCAAACTGAATTATCACCTCTACTGCTTTTCATTAGCATTAAACCCATGGCCTAGCTTATTTAGATGATGGTAATATAGAAAGAGTTGTAATCGACATAGAAGAACCTAAAATATCAATCTATGCTGATGACGTGTTATTGTATTTACCAAAACCTGGTCAGCAATGCTATATTTGATGGACCTTATTTCAGAATATGGGTATTATTCAGGATGTGAGGTAAATGCATCCTGTAGAAAGAAACGGTACAATCCCAGATAATATTAAAAAACTGCAGTGGATTTAAATGACCAAACTATTTTTCAATTCAGTTCAGTTTATTTCTATTGCACCAATTCACAACACGTCATCTCAAGGCACTTTACAGTTTAACCAGATCAAAGTTTTCTATCTAAGGAAAACCAGTTGATTGCATCTACTCTTTGACTCTTTTCAGCAATCGCTCACACCAAGCATGCTTGTAGCGACTGTGGAGAGGAAAACCCCTTTAACAGGAAGAAACTCCAGCAGAAATCCACATATTAGGTTAGTGTGAGCGTGCCATCTGCTGAGGCTTTCCACTGGGGTTCAAGGAGACAGAAGCAGAGATACAAAAGCAACTGCAAAAGACAAGCTCCCAGCCAGCTCCCCATGTCAGAGGATGAAGAGAGCACATCCAGTTAGTCACAGTCAGAGAAACAGGACTACATTCGAAAACAGGCTGATCTCCAACATCTATAAACAAAGGTGTTGATGGCAGCAGCACAGCTGATGGAGTCACAGCCAAACAGGAACAGACCAGATGAAGCTACTATGAGAAAATCAGAGAGAGCAGGACATTAAACAAGATATTAAATATCTTAGGATTTTAAAACTCTATCCCTAAACAATCTATAAAAGGTAAATTATAGTACAATAAGTAATGATCTGGAACAAACACGCTCCATCTCTATCTGCCGGGTCGTATTTAAACCATCTGCATGAATGTTCTGCCAAGGCTCCAGCACCTATTTCTGATGCTGCCTGTAGAAATACCTTAAACTACTTTTGACAGTCTGGACAAAGCTATTTCAAGATGCATATTTAAAAAAAATAAAGTAAAAAATGCCCCTGAGTCAGACGTAAAGCCTTCAGTTATCCAGATGGAGGCATTAAACTGCCAAACCTAAAATATTCCTCATGAGCTGCACAAAAAAAACCATGATAGTGTGGATTGAGGAGAGTTTTTACACCCGTTGGCTTTATGTTTTAGAAATATTTCCCTGGAGCTCTTGACAGCTTTACCTTTTATAGATATCTATGTAATAGAAATGGCTATTTGGATTAAAGTCACCCTTAAAAATTGGAAATAAATATCAGCTACTAAACTAAGAAAGTTGATCTGATCACCTAAAGGTAACAGATTCACAAAGACTTCTATAAAGACCTCATCCAGATGCTGGTTTTAAAAAGTGGTTAAAGACATGCATTATGTTCTCACTGGTAATGATTACAATGAAGCATGGAGGTGATGAAATAATTAGTAAATGATGGAATCTGTTTGTATATATGGATAACCACAACTCACTGCAAACAAAGGAGAGACAGGAGGTAAAAATAAATTAAGCTTTCTTAATACCTGCAATAGGTGAGGCACTGAGGCACACTTGGCCACAAGGGCAAACACCTGTAAAGAATTTAAATGGAAACACAACACAAAACTGCATAAATGGGACAATCTAAATACAGATTTTTCTTGAAAGAAATGCTTTATGCTCTCCAAATAATCTTTAGGCAACATACCTCACAAACCCAGTGAAAGAAAAGGCAGAAAAATCCATTTTCAATGTATTGTTCACAGCAGACCTAAAATGTATAAGAATGGGGGCGATGTTCATGTTGCTGCGGTCTGCAGTCTAGACGTTAGATGTCGCTGAAAAATTACACACTGTAGCTTTAATTTATATGCATGAACAGGAGCAAAATTAACAAACACAAGTATGAAATAGACAGAGAAATAAAAAGAAAAAAAAAAAACAATCCGCAAACAATTTGCATCATTCTTCCAATTTCCTTCATAGTCTGAGAAATTTGGCCAATGGTGACCATAACTATTCCCTTTCCTCTCACAATATAAATTAGTCGCTCTAGAGCCATAAACGACGCCATTTCCTTCGGCAATATATGACATACTTCTCTGATATAAAACAAATGGATATCTTGTTACTCTATGTTTATAATGATCTGTTAAAAACTGTTTAAATTATATCCACAGGTGTTAAAACAAAGAAGGTATCTGCATGAAATGTGCATTTTGTTTAAAATATTTATAGCAGATTGCAGCCAATTTGACATGTGTGTAGTAGTTTGTAGAGAAATATCAGGTGAGCCATTGAGCAGAGATAAAATGAACCTTATATGTTTGTGTCTCTCAGAGGGAATACCGTAGGGACTTCGAGGAGCAGGTGAAAGGTAGAGCTTTGCTGGATGTGGATCAGACTCCAGGATACCTGACTGCCCGAAACGCCAGCAGTCTGCTGAGTGAGGTACTTAAAGATTGAAGATGTCTGTGAAGTTAGGAAGCTGATACCGAGGCATTTCTTGCAAGAAATAATGTTCAAATTTATAACGTCCTCAGACGGAGAGATAGGGCTCTGACTGAGGCATTTCAGTACATACATTTATACCTTACCAAATCACACACACACTCTCCCCCCAGGGGAACTATCCCACCCTCTGCATAAAGAACTTTCTCACACACAAACCTTTGGAGGAAGTCCAATGCCATTCCCTGTTAGGTTAATATATCTGGATCTTTTCAAAACAACAGTCGTCCCTTTCATGCCATGAAGGAAGCTTTGTAACTCGTTCTTATCTCACATGACCTTCATTTGATGCCTGTGAGGCTAAGATTAGACATAGCTCAACATTTTTTACTCCACAACTCTTAGAATCCAACTTCAAAACGGTTACTAGAATGCACATAACATCTATGTTTTATATCAATGTTTTCAGCATCTTTATGTCAATAAACTGAAAGCAAACTGCTAAGAAGTCAGAAAAAATAAAAACTAGATAATTTTTTATAATGAAATCTCAAATGAGTTCTGTTCATTTCTTCTCTTTTTAATCATCCTGAACTTACTAATCAGCCCTTTTGGTCTCTTTGCAGAAGGTGTACAGGAAGGACCTGGAGCAGGAAGTGAAGGGGCGGGGCTTATCTGGTCTCGGTCTGGAGGAAACGCCAGAGCTTCTCAGGGTTAAGAAAGCCAATCAGATTCTAAACCAGGTGAGAGCAAATGTAGAAATAAAGCCGCGTTTAGAAATAAAAGTAGATTTGTATTTCACTCCAGAGGTGTCGCCTTTGGTTCTGCAGAAGGAATACCGCCGGGACCTGGAGACCGAGATCAGGGGTAAAGGAATGGAGCTGAGCACAGACGTCCTGGAGATACAGAGAGCCAAAAGAGCTTCAGAGATCCAGAGCCAGGTATCCAGAACCAGCAGCTGGTTTATTATGATTAAAGAGTTATTGGTGAAATATCAGACAGTGGTTAATTTTATTCTGAAAATCCAGGTGTTTTCCACGGTTACTAACTTAAACATGTATACCTAAAGGTATTCACTTTGCCTTCATAACTCTTTGCTTTTAATAAAATGTTAATAGATGTTAATTAGAACTAAAGTCCACTGAAGGTTTATGAATGTAATAAATATGGAATCAGAAAGCTAAACATCTCTCCCTGTTTTAAAATTAATTCAGTAGAAAAGTTGATCACATCCAAACAAAACGTTTGTAAGTTTCAGGTGATCATTATTCCTATTTGGAAGAGGATGCACACATTAGTTATAGCTTCTGTTGAGAGCCTTTAAAGCAACCAAGACTCGCTGCAATATAAACAGTCCACAGCAGATAGATATAAGAATGGGGGTTAATGACACAGGAAGGCAGAAAGCTTCAGATCCACCTGCTGCACGGGTTTAAAGTCGTAGGGAAGTCATATTAAAATGTCAAGTAATTCTGGCTTAAACATAAATGTACTCTTTATCAGAACTATATTGTCCCAAAAGTTAGAAAATTTCTATTTAAAAAAAAAAAATAAATCTTGTGTTTTTCATTATCTTCTGCCAGGCCAGTTAGTTCTACGTCAGCCTGAAAACCTAAATTTGGCCAATCATATATCAGTGGTCATCTGTCAATCAAATTTTTTCGGTCATAGCATCTTGATTCATATGTCGCTGCTAATATACGCAACGGTTGAAATCAGAAATCAGAATCTTTTCCTTTCCCATTGAGTTCCGCCCCAGTGTTCACGGGGATGGACGCCTGTGTCTTCAGCAGGCGTAGAGCTAACAGAACTGGCAGCGCTATGCAGGCAAGGGCTCAAACATGTACGGCTGGAAGCCTTCTACACCAAACCAAGCTTCTGCCGCCCTGGCGTTCCTCTTCCACAACATCTTCGTCCCCCGCTTTCCTCCTCTAAATAAAAATGGATGATGGAGGAGACTCATCCACGACCTCCGACCTCACTAAACCTCTCCTCCTCTTGCATGTTTCCTCTGTCCATAGCGTTCCTTGACAGCGTCGTTGTCACTGTCACCAATTTAATGCTACTTGGTCCCGATGGAATTTCCCATTGGGAACCTATTTCAGCACTACGTTGCTAACTGGTTAGCAACATGCTTCAGAGACACCGCCACAGCCAAACTTGCTTCTGAACCTTCCGCCACCTTGATGAACAACCAATCACATTCACTTTATTCACCATGCGCCACTCTGGAGAATTTGGAAATGCTATAGTTGGAACAGCCGTTTCCCTACGACTTGAAGGTTTTTCATGCATGGTTCTCTTGCCCCTACAACTTGATTAAATGGAGCCTAGGTGGAAGTTCGACTGAACAAACTCCGTCTGCTACCTAGTGGGCAGGCAGTGGTTGCTCTGTGTCTGACTTCATTCAGATGACACCGTTTAAACCCACCTCCAGCCCGCCTACACCAACTAAAGCTTCATCAGAGTTTTATTCCTCCCGGACTCTTGCGGTGTTCGGCATCTGATTTCAACCGGTCCGGCAGAAGACCTACATGTTGAGCCTGGTTCTGCCAGAGGTATCTTCCTAATAAGGGGAGTTTTTCCTCTCCACTGTCGCTCCATGCTTGCTCATCATGGACGGGTTCTCTCAACCTGTGTTATCCAAACTGGACTTCCATCTTCCAGTTCCCTGAGTGAAGCTCTAGTAGACCGTCTCGCTAACCAGCAGTCTACAGACTGACCAACTTCATCTATCTCAACTCCACCACCAGTTTCAGAGTTCTTTACTCCTGTTCATACATATCACAGAAAATTCAGTGCTATGTTTCCTGCTGAGGTCTGAGCACCAGAGACTAAATTGTATTAATAAAATTCTTCTAATTGTCTTCTTTTTCCATGTGAGTTTCCTTTTGATGAGACACCATCCAACATTTGGATGCTTTTTACTCTAGGAAGTTCCTTCAGTCCCGCTGTAATATTTGTGTTTATGTGCTGCAGAAATCATACAAACAGACGGAGCAGCTAAGGGAGAACTCCTATGGGACGCTTACAGACACTCCTGAGCTGCTGCATGCCTCCTACCTCAAAGACATCTACAGCCAGGTCAGTCATCATCATACACTTCCTCTCTGATGGGGACCAGCTCTGTATTCTCTAAAAAAAAGTCATCTTTATCTGCAGCTCTACTTTTGTCATTTTCACCATCTCTATATTTTAATCATTGCACAACATCCCAGAAACCTTGCATATTAGTAAGGCCATCTTGCAGACTTCCCCTCTCACTGCTACCTTTTCTCTCACTTCCTCGTGTTTACATCACATTTGACATGAAAACCCTTTGAAATGTTGACCCCAGGTTCTTCAATTGATCCTTTTTAGAGGTTCCTCCTGATGCAGCCCAATGTACCACCCTGCTGCTGTGATTACTGAAATATATTTCCTCCACTGAGAACTTTGGTCTGTTTGTTTCTGCAGAAGAAGTACAAGGATGAGGCTGAGCAGCTGAAGGGCCGTTACAGCCAGGTTCCAGAAACCCTGGAGATGGAGAGGGTCCGAGCCAACCAGAGACACATCAGCTCTGTGAGAACTGAAGCCTGGCCGCTCTGAGAGCACTTTATGCTGCAATATTCAGAGATGAGTATCTGTAACACAGCTCTCTGTCGCCACCTAGCTGCGGTATAGCTGGGACTCCAAACTGATGCGAGGCCTGATGGCGTCGGTCACGGAGACGCCAGAGATCGTCCTGGCCAGGGAGAACGCCAAGAACTTCAGTGATGTATGTTTACCAGGACTAATAAATGAAGATAAATACACTATAACGTTTTACAACACAGCTAATTATTTATAATTAATTAATCTATTACACTGTGATCATGATCCAGGAAAAAAAACATTTATTTTTTCACTAAAAAGATTCATGCATAGTGCTTTTCACCAGATGTTTTTATACCTTTTAATGTTTTGTACTTTGCTCATTTTAACACTTATGTTTTTTTTTACAGTTTGGTTGCAGATTTCTCTGATTAACTTCTTCTTGTTTTAACAGGACCTATATATCATGGATGTATGTGATTAAAATCTAGAACTAAATCAGGGTTTTTAAACATTTGCTGTAGAGATGTTCTGTGTGCAGCAGCTGGCTGACCTCAGGTTTGTGTTCAGGTCCAGTACAAAGAGCAGGTGGGTCACGGCACTGCAGTCATGGACACACCTGAGATGGAGCGAGTCCGACGCAACCAGGATAACATCAGCTCAGTGAGTAAACGGCAGGCAGAGCCTGATGACCGCCGAGGTCAGATTATGACCAAACCAGACATGATGATTCTGATAGAATCCATTATCCATAAATTAACTTGTCTCAAACTCCATAAAGTGTTCAGATTTCTCACCAAAAAATCTTAAAGTTTGTATTCAGACACATTTTCTTAAGGAATGCTTAGCAGGATTTCCCTGGGTTTCATTTACCCAGTGGCGGCCGATGGGGTTTTTTCTAGAGGGGGCTATAAATTCAAAATAGAAGTATACCAAAAAATAATCAAGCATGTACTAAGTTATCACACCAGTATATTTATATGAATCCCAACAACAAAAAACATGAAAAAAATGCTTTAGAAAAACAAAATATAATTTCATGAACAGATTTACATTTTGTACATAAATGTTGCCCTTCTGAGGCTTTGTTAAGATAAATCTGTGTTTTGCATGCTCCAATATTGTGTCACAAACCTAAAAAAATAATGTACCAGTTTAATAATGGAGAAGCTATTAGACAACTTTATACTTTTTGTATTTTAAAACTAGTTTCTGAGAATGTGTTTAAGAGTTTATTTGTGGTTGCAAATGAACAAACTTCTAGAAAAAGTAGACTATATTCTATTATTTTCCTTGTGAATCCCAGATTGTTCATTATTCTTTGCCTTTTCTTTAAATCAGTCCCAGCTGTCAGAGAGGTGTTTTAAGTGTGTCTATCCAGACTGTGTCGACGTCTAATCACTGCGGTCAGTTTTTAAAAGAATGCAGGAAAAAACAAGTGCATTTGCTGCTCCACAGGCTGTCAGCCATGACTTATGCTGGAACCAACTCCTGCTAAAACTCTGGTTATAGGATTTGGTGTCAGGTTTGGTGGAGGTTTTGAGGACCCAAATGCAGAGAGGAGTAGGAACAGATGAGTTTGGATGGTTTAATGAAAGTCCAAGGGAAACAGAGGCAAAAATAAAAAAAACAAAATTACTGAAAACCAAACAAAACCAATAAACATCAGGAAAAATACCTGATGGAAGCAAAAGACTAGGAAAAAACTAACATCTTCAATACACACAAGAAACCAGCACTGAATGAAGGCTCTGGTGCTTTTTTAAATTATTATAAAGATTTCTTTCACCTGTGTGGGCTACCCAAGTTCTCCACAAAGATCCTCTATAGTAGAGATGCACAACTTGCATTAACCCACACACATGAACCCTGACATTTGGCTTTTTCTTCGGTTTGCTGCGTTAAATGTATTTCAGGCTTGTCAGGTTCCAGCTCCTTTACATGGATTTTTTCCACCATCGTCCTTCTCGTGAAAGGGGAACTAAAAATCTCACTGAATTGTGTGAAAGCTGCTCTTCAAGTTAAACCGTTGTCGCCATATTCTCTACCTCACTGCCTGCCCCCTATGGGTCAGCCACCATTGACTTCATTCATCATTAGATTTAATTTCTGCTTTCAAAACTTTTAAGTGGAATTAAAAAGAAGAAAATACTTTTTTTTCCTGCTGCTTAAACTCTTGATTCATCAGAGCTTAAATTCCTTCTTTATTCTGTTAAATAAGCTTTTATTCCATTGATTTTTATTGATAATAGAATGATGAAGGCTATGAAGAAAGATTCCCTCCCATTTGGTCTTCTGAGGGCTTTTCTCCATCCAACGATGTAACATCCACTAAATGCAACCAAACACATTTGGACACATGTCATGTTCCTGCCTCTGCACCCTGCAGGAGGCAGACAGCTCCCAGCAGGGCGGCTCAGTGGTGTGCAGAAGACAATAAATCCATGCTTGTTCTGATTCTGTGTCACTGGGTGTTTCATCATTAGATCCCAGCTAGAAGCCATGTGTCTGAGCAGAAATCCGTGTTTGATTTGGTTTACTGTCCGTCTTCCTGACAGGTGAAATACAAGCAGGCTGCAGCCAAGGCCACCAGTCTGGGGGTGACTCCAGAGGTGGAGCGGGTCAAACAGAACCAGGAGAACATCAGCTCGGCAAGATGCATGCACTCAACAGTCCACACACACATATTCCTTCTGTATAACCTTAGATCCATCTGTGTCGTACGCCGACAAAGGGTCAAAAAACAAACAAACAGTTTTGTGAAGGCCTTGACTGCAGCTCTGAAGTGAATTTAGCAATTAGGTTAAAGGATAGAACAATAAAAACCTGAGCTTCAGCATTGATGCAAAGTTAAATCAGCTGTGAATAAACAGGACACGCCTCTGTTATCACCTGCAGTCTGTCCATGCTGCATCACATAGCTAAAGCTGGTCAAGTTAGCATCGATCACACTTTAAAAATGGCTAATCTCAGTGAATTAAAACCCTAATTTGTTATTTAGATGTATTAAATAAACAGTGGTGATTCTGTTCATAAATTCCCTCCATCCAAAGGGGAAAACCTTTGCTAGCAATAGAATCAATAGAATTTTAACCACCATAGAAACAAAAGTTAGTTCTCTGCATAGCTTCCATAAACACCAT
This sequence comes from Cyprinodon brontotheroides, assembly GCA_018398635.1. Lineage (NCBI taxonomy): Eukaryota > Metazoa > Chordata > Actinopteri > Cyprinodontiformes > Cyprinodontidae > Cyprinodon > Cyprinodon brontotheroides. The sequence goes on along the minus strand of JAGKQL010000056.1, from coordinate 1,187,514 downwards.
CTGTTGATCAGGGGTTATTTATCAATAACTCAAACTGAGACCACGATAGCAAAGATATGATATCTGTGGTTTATTTCTTAGAAATCAATGGAAACTCCCTAGATGTTCATAATATAGTTTATGTAGAAAATATATGTTTCTTTTAAGGGACAGTTCTACAAGTTCTTGGCTGCTTTGGTCATTCAGAACAAACCACTTAGCTTAGAAGGTTTTATATTCAGTCGATTCTCGCCTTAAACCCAAATTTCATTTCCTCTCATGTTGATGGAGGTCTATTTCATAGAAACACAAACAAGGAAAGCAGAACAGTTTGAGCTACATTCACACTGCAGCCTGAAGTGACCAAATTTATTCAATTCAGTTTATTTCTATAGCGCCAATTCACAACACATGTCATCTCAAGGCACTTTACAGTTCAACCAGATCATCCAGCCAGATTGATTCAAAGTTTTTTATCTAAGGAAAACCAGTTGATTGCATTGACTCATTGACTCCCCTTTCAGCAATCCCTCACACTAAGCATGCTTTTAGCAACAGTGGAGAGGAAAAAACTCCCTTTGAACAGGAAGAAACCTCCAGCAGAACCAGGCTCAGTGTGAGCGGCCATCTGCAGAGGAGACAGAAGCAGACATAGAAAATGATCCTATTTTTGCCTATAACTGACCTGGATCTGATCCATTCATGACAGTCTGAACAACACAGATCTAATTCTTTCCAATGCGACCCAGGCCCCTTGGCTCTGTGGTCCTGAATCCGATACATATCTGACCTTTTCTAATGCAACCCGTGTCTGAACAGCCAGGTCACATTCATCCCACCTGAATGTCATTAATACATAACGAGGGTATTGTTGCTACGCAGAAGCAGGAAGAAAAACAACAATAATGTGGAGAGCAGTCTTTATTTTCAACCCTCTTGAATAGATTGTGTGTTTAATGTTGGGAAAGAAATGAAAGTTCATTAGATGCGCTCCAGCACTACCATCCATATTTACTACCGTAAAAACAGAGCGCACTCGCTTGTGATGTCATTGCATCCTCTACTGCGCATGCGGGAAACTTACGTTTTGTGAATGCAGTTCAGACAGGAGATCACATACAGTCACCTACATCTAGAAATGTGAATGCAAAAGAATCAAATTTCACAAAAAAATCAGAACTGAGCATTAAAGCCTGCAGCGTGAACGTAGCCTTAGATTCCAGCAGGAAAGTATCTGTTAGCCATGCTGTGACAGGGATCCATGCTGGCGCTCCCACTGTCAGAAACCAAACTGATTCTTACCTGTTTAGGAAAACTGACTGATTGGATTAGGAACAGGAAATGCTTTGACCAAATAAGGGAAATAATAATTATGTTGTTGGTTAGAAGGACCCATGAGCAGAGATAGACTGTGGGAGAACTCAACGAAAGCAGATCGGTTAAACCAGAGGCCTAAATACTGACATGGAGGTGAAAATGAGCAAAGTGAACTAATTACAGGAGATATGGAACAGCTGTGGCAGGAAGAAAGCAGGGTAGCTGAGGGAGAAATAAGGCAAACAGCTGTGAGTCATAACAGTAATAAATGTTTTCCTGCTAAAGCCAAGCTCTGTGCTGCTCAGTAACGTCATGTAAACATGTGTGTGAACAGGTGAAGTACCAGCGCGGCCTCCAGGACCTGAGGGGGCGGAGCTGCACCGAGCTGGACACGCCCGAATACAGGCGGGTCAGAAGGACCCAAGACTCTGTCTCCATGGTAGCGGCATGGCTCCTGTGGTTCTGAGCTCAGCCGGGGGGTGGAGCTAACATGATTGGCACAGAGGGTGGAGCCGCTGCACAGATACTAACCCCCACCTGCAGGGAACGAGGACGCCGCAGCCGCATGTGTCTGAGTGTGTTTGGATACATGGTTCTATGAAGGAGAACATTTTATTCAATAAAATCTGATGTTTGGGTTTGATTTGCTCACTGACCAAATGCACCCTAAGCCGTCTGTCTGTTTGAACTCCTCGTTTTGTGTCTGTTTGATGTCCTCTTCAGTGGATCACCAACATCTCTGTGTTCGTTTCCTCAGGCCAAGTACCATGAGGACTTTGAGCGGACCCGCGGCCGAGGCTTCACGCCAGGATTGGACGACCCCAGCATGGAGCGCTACCAGAGGGCCAATCAGATGATGGGAGAGCCGGCCTATGGCAAGGGGATCCACCCCCAGGCGGTAGAGATGGACAGACGGCCCGGAGGCATCATCGTAGGTCAGTGTCGTTTTCATTTCACCTGCTGAGGGACTGCCTTTGTTCTTCATGACTCTGAGCTCTGTTCCCCTTTACAGGTTTACTTCATAACTCCTCACTTTGTCTTCATTTCAGCTTTTTTTCCCCAGGATTTATTTGCCTTTAAAATTCTTGGTCTGACTTTTTTTTAGCTCTGATCCATGAACACTGATTTTAGCTGAAACCTTGGAAAATCTTAAAATAGGAAATAGTTTCTGATTTATAAAATTTTGCTTCAGTTTTCCTGCAGAAATCTTCTACATGTTTGGAATCTGGAAGTTATTTATTTTAAGTTTCTGTGACGTTTTGTTCTGAAAGTTAATTGTAGAGTTTTGTTAGTTTTTTTTCTACATCTTTTTGTAAAACTCCTTTTTAAATGATTCACCGGTTGTGGTTCCCAAGAACTCCTGTTTTTTAGGGACAGATTCAATTCCATTCATTTCAGTTTATTTATAAAGTGCAAATTCATAACATATGTCATCTCAAGGCACTTCACCAGATCATCCAGTCAGATTGATTCAAAGTTTTCTATCTAAGGAAAACCAGTTGATTGCATCAAATCATTGACTCAAATGCAATCCCTCACACTAAGCATGCTTGTAGCGCGCGACAGTGGAGAGGAAAAAACTCCCTTTAACAGGAAGGAAACACTCCAGCAGAACCAGGGTCAGTGTGTGAGCAGCATCTGCTGAGGCCGACTGAGGGTTCACAGGAGACAGAAGCAGAGACACAAAAAAGCAGCTGTAAAAGGCGAACTCAGAGCCAGCTCCCATTTCAGAGGATGAAGAGAGCACATCCAGGTTAGTCACAGTCAGAGAAACAGGACTACACTGAAAAAGGCCAGCTGCGATCTCCAACATCTATAAAACAAAGGTGTTGATGGCTTGGCAGCACAGCTGGATATTTCTCTCAGGATGGATCTCTCACAGCCAAACAGGAACAGACCAGATGAAGAAACTACTATGAGAAAAAGCAGAGAGAGCAGAACATTAGAAGATTGAACTAACAGATTCTGCAGAGTGGGAGAATAGAGGCAGAATGAAGTAGCAAAGAAGGAGGAAAAGGGGTCCCTATGTCCTCCAGCAGTCTAAGCCTATAGCAGCAAACTATAGAAATAGCTCAGGATAACAGACGTTTATCTGTCTTCATCCATAACCATTGATCTGATCTCAGTCTGTTTGTGTTTAACTCAAGCAGAAATATTCAGCAAATTAAATCAGCAGAATATTTATTTCAAACTGCAGAATTTTTTACAGGAATTAAAAAACCAATAAACAGTTTCCTGAAAAACATTAATGAACTCATGTTGGATTCTTATTATGATAGTTCTTATTAATAAGGGTTTTTATTTTATGATTTTCTGAAAAGATTATTTAGTTTAATTTCAATTCAGTTTATTTATATAGCGCAATTCCCAATATATAAATTATCAAGGCATATGTAGAGTGTAGTTTATTATGTGCTCATATTAAATCATTCAATGGATAAATTACGCTTCTGAGTTAATTTTTAGATTTTTAGATTTTAATTATTTAAAATCTATTTATTACTTTTTGTACAGACTTTACTCCTAAGACTGCTCCTGAAAACATGAGCTGCTTCTTATAACTGCAAAGACTTTATCTGGAAACATTAGACACTTTTATCCTCTGCTCACATCTTTTTTAAAGGTTCAGTAAGAAGATGGTGGATTCATTTCTTAATTTTCTTTTATCTGCTTAAAACCTCCTATTTCTGGGAAAGAAAATACAAACTGGGCCAATATTTGACCCTCTTGTTCTTTTTCATGCAGATAAACACTGTTAGATCCAGTTTATTATCTGAACTGTTTTTGTCCTCCTCTCTGAAGACCTGAAGGTGTGGAGAACAGATCCAGGCTCCATCTTTGATTTTGACCCTCTAGAAGACAACATTCAGTCCAAAAGTCTCCGCAGGATGTCTGGTAGATCACCTGAGAAAAATCTTCACTTTTGTATTCACAATAAATAACTATACATAAATATTTATAACAAATAAATGAATAACTAATGTATGGAGAAGCTACTTTACACCAACTCATCAAACTGCTAACTGTTTCACAAATTAGATTTTGTGGTGCACAAAACAGTGAAACAGTGAAATGTTTTCCTCTTTATGTATTCAGTCAAATCATGACATTACCTGCATGACTTTTTGTTTTTGGTTCAACTTTAATATTCAAAATGAAAAAATTGAAAATTCAATGAAATTTCCAGCACAAAAACAAGTAGTGAAAAAATTGTTTGGTTAGAAAAGAAGAAAAATTTCCTGATTCATCTGACATTTTGATTCCTCAAATATTAATCATAAATCAGCAATGAAAACTAATTTCTCACATCAATATCCTAACATTAAAGATGACAAATGCAATTTGTCAATTCTGCTGATTTTAGAAATGGGTTTTGTATTTATTGCGGAAGATTAAACAAAAATATCTACTAAACCTTTATTAGTGTGTATATTATACAACAAAAGACAGAACATATATATATATATGGATAGATATATTTTTTTTTGCATAGGATTCATCAAAATCTATTCTGAATTCTGACCTTTTTGGTCCCTGCCTGGACACCATTGGCGGTTGTAAACAGGGGCCAATGGGGGCCAGTGCCCCCAACTTTATTCTCGAAATAGAAGGAAAAAAATCTCTGGCCCTAATACTCTGTCGTAGAACAGATCCCAGCCCTCTTTTATTTTACCACCTAAGAAATAAAATATTTTCATGTACCCCTTGCAATGCACTCGCGGACCACTAGGGGTACGAGTACCCCCTGTTGGGAATCACTGCTGTACATAAAATCAGGTGCTCTGTTAGTTAAAACTATGTTCAACTGTCGTACCTGTTAAAATACAAATTATACAATACGAATACTTTATGAAACAGAAACTGAAATAATATTCTCAACTAAAGTACATCACATTTCAGAAGTAAACCTGATTCTGTAATGTAAGACTGAGCAGCGTTAACAGAACCATGAATCAAAATGACTCTTTCTTCTTTGTGCTGAAAGGTAGGAAGAAAAATACTGAGAATCACTTTCCTCTAGATCCAAACAGAAACAGTTTATTTGAATAGTGTTTATATTTATGAACAATAAAACATAAATAAAATCTTATGCATCCCTTCAGGAGCAAAGTTTCCTAATATTGACCTAACTAACAGCTGTTTTTCTCCAGTAATCAAAAATCTTAATTAAAATCGTTTATTTGTTCTAATGAGCTTTTCTTTTTCTCCATCCTGTTTGACTGGCGGCTTTATCCCTGCTCTGTGCTGCCATCTGGTGGTGGCTGCCTGTCAGAGCGAGCAGGCCGCAGGCTGAGCAGGCAGCACTCCCAGCAGTCTGCCAGCTCTCTGACCTCTGACCTCTGGGACCGCAGCAGCAGCAGCACTCCTGGTATCTGTTCCCGTGTTTCTGGAGTGTTCAGTGTGTTTCCCTCAGACTAACTCACTGGTTTTTGCATCCAGGTCACTGAGTTTTTCTCACGGCGATCAGCAGGTTCACTAACAGAGGTCAGGTGTCTGCTGACTGCTGACCTCCTTTCTCTTTTTGTGTTTGTCTATCAGCTCCAGTGCTGCCCGGAGCGTACCACCATCATCATCATCAGGGCCACCAGATGCAGCAGCATCAGCAGTATCATGGTTACATGCATCAGACCAGCATGTCGTCCGTCAGATCCGTCACCTCACCGCCACACTCTGCCACATCGGTACGCCCCCACACAGCATCAATCACACGCTCTTTGTTTCTAGCAGGAGCATCCTGCAAAAAGGGTTTAAACCCTTAGAAATATTTACTTATTTTATGGTTATTTTGTTTTAAATGTACAACGGAGTATTAGGACCAGGCTAGAGATTTGTTTTTCTCTCTGCGCCGAGACCTAAAAGTTCTTAACATTGTGAATAGTCATAAGCTTTTAGAGAATAAAATCATGCCTTCATGAAAATAAAAGTAGTAAAATTATGAAGTTAAATTTTCCAGTAAAAAATTAACTCTGAATACAATTTTGACAGCTAGAGAAACAAGTTTAAATTTTATGACAACTCTAAATAAAATGAAATGGTTTTAAATCTGTTTTTATTGTTCTATTTCGTAATCAACTTTATCTCTATATTTCAAATGTATTTAGATTTATATAAAATCTGAGATAACGATCAGAAAACCATCACTTAGAAGGTACGGAGCAGTTTGGAGCTCTGGGGGGCTAATAGTAGAGCTTTTTTAGCCTCAAAATGGCCTCTAACACTTCAACCTAGATGTTTGCATATTCTAAAGTAAAACGCTTTGGATACCTGATGGAGTCAAAAGAGATGAGATGCTCTGTTCTTTCTGTGTTTGTAATCTAGAGAGTGTTGTTGCTTTATTTGCTTGATGAGGGAGAAAAAGGGAGAAAAAGTAATAACTACCCTTAGTTATTAATTGCTGTAACAACAGGGTTTATACAGGAATTAGTAACTCGAATTTAATGTTTTTTAATGCTCTATTATATTTTTAACACCATCAACAAGTACCCATGTTCTCTTGAAATTTGCATTTTCACATTCTGTAGCTATTTCTCTGCCTCGAGATACTTTCCCGAACATACGGCTTTACGATCAACCGGAAGCAGTTCCACGCAAACACAGAGAACCAGTTATATCTGATATAGCTGATCATATTGGTTTTTACAGACTTGTTATTTTTTCCTTTTTAATAAAGTATTTAAATGCCACTAAAATCACATTTAAATGATTTTTGAATGCCAATTGAAGGTCTTAATTTAAAAAAAATAATTTTTTGACTTTTAATGATTTTTAATGACCCGCGGAAACCCTGAATAAAGAAATAAGTAACTATTTCCTAGAGATCAAATATATCTCTTTTAATTGGATGCGTGTATCACAAGTAACCTTAACATTTTAACATTTACAAATGGAAATCTTACCACTTTTTAATGTGGCCCTTTTTGGCTTTCCATACCTGCTCCCATCACAATTGATCCTCATTACAGATTTCTGCTTATGTGAAATTCTTCAATTTGAGCAAAAGAAAATTGTCAAAATAGCTGTTGATGTCATGCAGTAGGATTTTCTGATTTTTCACCTCCACCACTGCAGCTGCATGATCCTGATGGTGGAAACGCCTGATAGTCACCTCAGTCCAACTTCTAGCAGAGCTAACAAACAGATCCCTGACAGAAACTACTTTTTAACAGCCTGCACAGAGACCAGGCCGTCTGCACTCAGAGTGATCTGATGTTAAACTCTACCAGCAGCTTGATGCGTATTAACAGGCAGGTTTTAATCAGGGGAATCACAAAAAATAATCCTAGCAGAACGATAGGCAAGATTTCTGATCAGTAGACCTTCAAGCCCCTTTAAGACCTGCTGGTGAACCTGCTGCGGCTGGTTCCATGTGTGCAGTGTTACCCAAAAGCAAGAAGCTTTGAAAACAGCCCTGAGTGTATGTCTAACTGTTGATCTGTTTTACCTCAGCGTGTTTATAGAGCGCTGTACGACTACGCGGCCCAGGATCACGACGAGGTGTCCTTCAGGGACGGAGACGTCATCATCAACGCCCAGCCCATCGACGAAGGCTGGATGTACGGCACCGTGCAGAGAACCGGCAAGTCCGGCATGCTGCCGGCGAACTACGTGGAATGCTGCAACTGAAGAAGAGGAGAAGGAGGAGGAGATGGAGGACGAGGAGGAGTCCTGCAGGGCTGAAAATGTTCTCAGTGTGTTTAAAGCAGATGATGGCGATATTCTTTAGTTTTCAGGAGGTTTTTATTTTCCAACACCTGCAGAAATAATGTCTGCATGTTCTCAACCGATCCTGTGAGTCAGAGAGAGTGACAATAAAAAGGTTTTACTCATTTGATTGACAGATTCATTTAGGAAGGAAGGAGGCTGCTCATTTAAAACGTGTGAGATGAGCTTCTAATGAAAGGAGAGATGTAGGCTCCTCTGAGGGAAAACATCACTTTTTACAGCAGGGAAGGAAAAGGAAATGAAGCTGGTTGGAGAATAAAATAGTCCTGATAGGTTGATTAACCTCCTTTGCTTCAGGTTAACGCTCTGAAATATTTTATTTAGTGTTGTTTTTCTCAGACCAACCTGTTCTCACTGATACATTCAAAGCCAATTCTGATGCTTTGGTTTTTGACCAAATTAAAAAATAATCCCACATTTCTCATTATGATCACAGCTGGTTTTCATTCCTGCTGGATCTACAGGCTTTACCTGAAGGTCTATTCACACAATGTTGGATTATTTCAACTAAAGTTCTCTCATTTTACCAACTAATATACATCATACTTTGGTTTTTAAATGTTTGCTTTTTTTCATTGGCTTGTTTGTTTTTGTTTGTTTTTTACGTAAATCCTAAAGAATCTGTGGATCATAATAGCTCACATTTCACCCAGACTTTTATTTTACAACTTCAACCTAATCATCTTGTCAGAGCTCAGATCTTTGGACCCAGAATTCAGGCAGATGGACTGAAGTGATTGACAATAGCGTTCATTGACAGTTTGTTCTAAGAACGTCTCAAAAGCAAGGACTAGATAGCCGGAATCTCTGTAGAGGGACAAACACAGTTTAATGACCATGTAACTCTGACGGAAAATTACAGCGAGCATGTGAGCCACTAGCCTGCTTATTAGGTTCAGCCCAAGCCCAGAGGAAGGAGTGGAATCCAGTTGAATGATTTTTCACAGCAAGCGGCAGATGCCTCCTAGAGAGTTCCAGAAACTGAAGCTAAGAAGGCTGCTGAGCAGGCTGACAAGCAGAAGCAAGCAGACAAGAGAGAGCAGGTGTTTCCAGAAGGAGAAGCCAAAGCCGGTGTCGATGAGGTAAACAGTCCAGACCAGAAGATCAGAGATCCGAAGAGGTACCTAAGGGGAATCCAAGTAGGCGTCAGGAGACAGAACCAGGGTCGTAAGCAGGCAGAATGCAGCAGGTGTCTGAAGACAGGTCAGGCAAACAGATCAGAACAGGGGCAGGCTCAGGGGTCAAGGAGCAGAAACTAGTCAGGTTAAGGTTATCAGAACAACACACTTGGTACGCTAGAGAACTCGCACCTACGGCTCGAATAATCTGGCACTGATGGCTTGGAGCAAGCAGCTTAAAAAGAGGCAAGAGCAGGTGGATGAGATGTACAGTAATGAGAGATCTGGGCGGAGCTTGGCAGGTGAATGGAATGAACAATGAAGCCAGTTATCAGTGCCAAGATCATGACACCTCTAAGTTAGAACGATTCAATTAAAAATCATTTGACAACATATTTCATTAATAAATGTATTATTAGATTCACTAATAAAGATGCTTTTAAATTGTATTTAAGTAACAGATATTTTGTAAATCAAAGCAACATTTACAATAGTCCTTCTTTAACATAGGAAGGACCAGAAAGTATCCTATCATAGCAGACATCTTTACCTTCAGTCCTAAAACTTCCTGAGTTAAACCGCTGCTAGTGAAGCAGTTTGATCCAGGCATTGGACAGGAGACACCTCTAGATGTTTCAGGACCCCGTCCTTCAAGGACAGGAGACACCTCTAGATGTTACAGGACCCTGTCCACCAAGGACAGGAGACACCTCTAGATGTTACAGGACCCGTCCTTCAAGGGCAGGAGACAGGACAGGACCCCGTCCTTCAAGGACACCTCTAGATGTTACAGGACCCTGTCCTTCAAGCAAGGACAGGAGACACTTCTAAGGACCCCGTCCTTCAAGGGCAGACACCTCTAGATGTTACATTGTCCTTCACAGGACCCCGTCCAGGACCCCGTCCTTCAAGGGCAGGAGACACCTCTAGTTGTTCCATGATACTGCCCTTCAAGCACAGGAGACACCTCTAGAAGTTACAGGACCCCGTCCTTCAAGGACAGGAGACACCTCTAGATGTTACAGGACCCCGTCCTTCAAGGGCAGGAGACACCTCTAGATGTTACAGGACCCCGTCCTTCAAGGAGCACCTCTAGATGTTACCTGTCCTTCAAGGACAGGAGACACCTCTAGATGTTACAGGACCCCGTCCTTCAAGGACAGGAGACACCTCTAGTATGTTCCAGGACCCCGTCCTTCAAGGACAGGAGACACCTCTGAATGTTTCAGGACCTCCTTCAAGCACAGGAGACACCTCTAGTTACAGGACCCCGTCCTTCAAGGGCAGGAGACACCTCTAGTTGTTCCATGATGCCCTTCAAGCCAGGAGACACCTCTAGAAGTTACAGGACCCCGTCCTTCAAGGACAGGAGACACCTCTAGATGTTACAGGACCCCGTCCTTCCAAGGACAGGAGACACCTCTAAGATGTTACAGGACCCCGTCCTTCAAGGTTGAGGAGGCACCTCTAGATGTTAGATGCTACAGGACCCCGTCCTTCAAGGACAGGAGACACCTCTAGATGTTACAGGACCCCGTCCTTCCAAGGACAGGAGACACCTCTAGATGTTACAGGACCCTACAACTTCAAGGACAGGAGACACCTCTAGATGTTACAGGACCCCGTCTTTCAAGCAGGAGACACCTCTAGAGTTACAGGACCCCGTCCTTCAAGGACAGGAGACACTTCCAGAGGCTGCAAAGCAGGACCCTGTCCTTCGTTTGAGATATTGCGAGACACCTCTAGATGTTGCTGAGCAGGACCCCGCCCCTTCAAGCACAGGAGACACCTCTAGAAGTTACAGGACCCCGCCCTTCAAGGGCAGGAGGCACCTCTAGATGTTACAGGACCCGCCCTTCTTCAGGACAGGGGAGTACACCTCTAGAAGCAGGACCTGTTCAAGGAACATGGACCCCCTCTAGATGCATACAGGGCCAGCGAGGCGAGACACCTCTAGATGTTACAGGACCCCATCCTTCATAGGGCAGGAGAGAGCACCTCTAGATCTTACAGGACCCCGTCCTTCAAGGATACACAGGGAGACACCTCTAGATGTTACAGGACCCCCGTCCCCTTCAAGCAGAAAGGAGACACCTCTAGATGTTACGCTAGGACCCCGTCCTTCAAGGAGACAATTTCTGGATGTTACAGGACCCCGTCCTTCAAGGACACAGAGACACTCCCAGATGTTACAGACCCCCAGTCAAGCAGACAGGAAGGACACTCTAGATGTTACAGGACCCCATCCTTCAAGGGCAGGAGACACCTCGAGACACCTCTAGAGTTCCAGTACACTGTGAGCAGCCTATGTCAGGAAGGTGTTTGTTAATTGGTCTTCATGTTAGGAAACATCCACAACGTCAAAGCTTCCTACCTAAAGCTGCATCTAGTCAATAAAACCATGGGGGCTTTGGGAGGACCATCATAGATACTGGAGTTTTGACAGCATGGGGGGGCAATAATTGAACCACAAATAGGTTGGTATAATACGGGGAAATGTTTTGTTGGATTTCAATACTTTCGTTGAGCTTCTGCTACTTTAAATACAACTTTGCAATGAGGGCCATTAAAAGTGGCATTATTAATCAGGTTGGCTGCAGTTAAACAGACGTTACAGTGAACTGAAGAGTTTTATCACAGTTTAGTTAGATCGAGTCTTTATGATTTACCAATCAGCTGACCATGAACCAAATTTCCGAAGCTGTCTTTCATTAAAACTGTCTGAGGATTTATTTTAGTGCATTTTTCCTCTTTAGGGTTCAACAGAATGAGCTTTTTTTCTCTTAATGACATCCAGACAAACTGAATATGCAATTGTTTGGTTATTTGATGGTGAGGAATAAAATGAGCCATAATGAAGCATTTCAGGATCAACAGTAGATTTAGTCACACACAATAAACACTCATTTTAGAGCTGCAGGCTGATCACAGATTAATAATCTGGACAAGCCTGACATACTGATTATGATTTTGACCATTATATTTATTTTTTTTTTATATCTGACGCTATCAGTTAAAATTCCCACGAGACAATGAAAACTTCTCAAATAAATGCTCTGAGATATAAAAGCAAAGTTTATAGCATCAACAGATGGTGAGTTTCAGACCTTTACAGAAGAATTATAACACCAGAGGATAAGATGGATTCACATCGAAGCGTCGGTTAACCCCTTTATACAGTTTTGGGAATTAAAGCTTTTTTGGTTCATTTATAGATTTTTAAAAAAGTTCAATATTAAGCATGAAGCAATAAACAGAATTTAACCAGAGACTCTGGAGATTGCAGAGCAGAATATCACTGTCAACTTTAATATGAAGAAAGATAAATTAATAAACAAAAGTCTTTTTACTATTATTTTATATGATGATTTGATGGGAGGGTGTTTATCCTGAGTTAGTTTGATGATGGATTATTGTTTCTTTAGTCATTTCTGTGTGGAATAATTTCTCCAGAGAATCCAGACAATCAGTCTATCCTGTGATTTGGAAATATTTTATTATTATTATGAACATTTTTACGTGAAGATGGTTGGATTTTAATATTTGTTTGTGTGGACTTAAAGCTGCCCAGACTGTGAGGAAACTGAAAAACATTTCTGTACATCTCAGCATATTTTCACACCTGACTTTGAACATGAATATTTGAATTTGTCTGCAGTTAAGTTGTATTTTTGGGGCTGTTGTTGTTTTGCGGGGCTGAATGCATCCAGTCGTATCCAGAATAAAAGCATCATTCTGACTGGAGAGGGTTTGTAATGATTGGAGTTCTGGAAAAGCTGCATTTGATGAATATCTGTGTGTTGATTTTTGGAAAAGGCACTTCAAGTTTTCTTTGTCTTGTTTTTTTTTGCTTGGAGGATTTCTGGGCTTCTGATGCCTTCTCTGTATTAATCGTTTTTCATTAATAGTCTGTATGTTAACACGGGTTATAATCAGATTATTTAGATTTTATTTGGAATGATCAATCACTCTGTTTTAGTTTTTATGTTAACCGTTTCATGTAAGAGAAATAAAATCAGATAAAAATTAACAGAGACCTCATTCTTGTGAGGTGTATGATCCATTTCTTCTTGATAATAGAAAGTAAAAAAACATGTTAAGTATTTTTATCAGGAATTTTGGTGTTTAGGTATTTTATTCTTGTTAGATTATTCAGTTTCACTTAAATTCATATTTGGCAGATAATCATTTCCACAAACTACTTATTGTTTATGTTTTCAACCGTCAACTGGCTCTTCTTTCCATCCAGGAGGAACCACATCCATCACCATAGCAACATCCTCCAGCTTATTCTGGTCAATCCCAGATTAGATGAGTCCCTGTTGGCTTCTCCCAATGGGAAATGTCCTGAAAAGGAAGTCATCAGCTCCTCGTTGGATCAGTAAAGCTGAAGAAAGCTCACTTTATCCGCTTGTATGAAGGATGTGGTGCTTTCAGTTATGATCCATATTTAAAGACCAGTGATGAAGATTTGGACTGAGGCCAATAAAAGACCCTGGGATTTTTGGTTGTGGCGGCCCACCATGATTGGTTATATGTTATAGGGAGACATGGGGCACATTAGAGGACATCTATGCATGTTAGGAGGTTTCAGAAGTAAATATATAGCAAAAGGAATTAATAAAGGTTAAAAATAAAACCCTTTTGTAAAAAGACTATTTGAGTACTGAGTAAATGATCATATCATCTGATTTCTTATTTCAAAAATATTTAATCAAACAAATTTGTGGGCAATTTCTAATATTGTAAAAACCAAAATAGAAACTATAACAATATATATAATACATATACATTCAGAAGAAACCAAATTCTGATATTTACAGTAGCTAAAGTTATGAAGTACTAGTTAAGTAGTAATAATAGAACATGATCCTAACACTGAATAAAATAGTCTAGCCTACAAGTAGAGAAGAAAAACAATGTTATTTATGGAAGAAAAACTGTCTCATTGAAATCTGCCTTTCGTATTTTAAAAACTGGACTTTTATAGCTCTGAATTTTAAACACATTCTTTTACACATTAAATTCCTTACACATATTTTTTTTTTTTTATCTGGTGAAAATTCAGCTGCAAAAAAAATCAGCTGCAAATAATTCAGCTGCAACTGAATTTTTTTGCAGCTTAATATTTTGTAAGAGAATTTTTTGCAGGCAATTTTTTTACCAGATAAAAATTCATTGTAAGGGATTCAATATGTAAAAAAAAAAACTGTGTGTAAAATTCATTGCTACAATAATTCATTGTTTAAAATATGGTATACAAAAAAGGCAGGTTCCGATGACACTGTTTTTCTTCCATATTCAAGCATCTTCTTAAACACTCGTATAGCCACATGTGATAAATAAAAAACATCAATCAATGGCACCTGCAGTATATTCCAATAAACTACGCAATAAGAATAAAATAATTCGTTTTTATCCTAGCACTTAAATACAAACATTTGAGCTGCTCATTGCAGTCATGCTGTAATAAAGTCAGTGAACAGTAGGGGGCAGCCCATAGCCATCACCAACCCGGTCAGCTTCCTCTACCACCTCAGAAGAAGTTAGGTGGCAGGGAGGCGCTTCAGCCTTGCAGTTTGACCGACACTGAATGAGAAGCCACTGACTCTGACTTGAAAATGATGAAATTTCTACCTAAACTGCTGCTGCTCCTGCTGTTAGCCTTCCCGGTAACCATCCTCCTCAAAGGTGAGCGTCTGAAGTGTCCGCGTGGAGAAACGGAAAGAAAACCAGCTAGCATGCTGCTGTTAGCATCGCTGATAGCTAGCTGCTGAGAGCTAGGCCTTGCGCTGGGTTATTACTGGAACAAAGCCTGGCATTTTCACATATACAATACATCTTTGTTGAAAAAAAACAAGGTTTTAACACATTTTAATCATTTATTACACCCTAAATGTTGGCGTTTTTAGTTTGAGTGTATTTCTTTCAGCTAAAATGAGAGCAGTTTGTTCTCCTGGTTAGACTGACGTGTCCTTACTGTTAGCCATTAGCAGGAGAGCAAACTCTCTCTGAAACGCCTCTCAGACAATTGATTAACTACATCAATGCTAAATAAATGTAATAAGTTAATAAATGTATTAAATTCTCATAGTAACAGTTAAAACTAGCTAACTCTGTTAAAGTCTGGACCCCTTCAATACTGGATAGTTTTATGCTGATCAGCTCATTTAATGAAATAAACTCAAAGTGTTTAGGTTAAAATTAATGAGTGAGAACTTTGGTTTTTCTAGACCAACATCTTAGGAAGTGATTTAGTTTAAACTTACTATCATAGCTGTGTGAGGGATGTTGAAATAAACATCCGGTTTGACTTGAGATTAAGGATAAAATGGAGGATATTGTACTAGAAGGCTTCTCAATATTCAATGATTAAAGTCACGTG
The DNA here is from genome assembly GCA_018398635.1 of Cyprinodon brontotheroides. Classification (NCBI taxonomy): domain Eukaryota; kingdom Metazoa; phylum Chordata; class Actinopteri; order Cyprinodontiformes; family Cyprinodontidae; genus Cyprinodon; species Cyprinodon brontotheroides. The sequence goes on along the minus strand of JAGKQL010000056.1, from coordinate 1,171,992 downwards.
TTTTAAAATGACACTTTGGGTTGTGATGCTAAAAATGAAAAAGGGAAATGTATTGTTGGTTTTTTAGCTGAATTTTTTCCCCTATTTCTTGTGATATAATTATAACCAAAAGTAGTTTTTTGTGTAGATTATATGTATCTCGTAATATCTATGTTAAATTATGGGCATAGATTTTGGGTTTGTTTACTAACTCCCTCATCCCAGAGACAGAAAGCTGAAAAATGTATAATTATATGGATCATGACTGAAAATTTGTGTTGATTGTGTTTATTTTTCCAGTTTGGACGTGACTTAAAAGGTTTACTTATTGAACAGAACGTTTACCAGGCCAGCTACAAATGATCAGGTCGATTCCTTATCATCCCTGATCAAGTTAAAGGCATCAACAGAACGACCGGCTTCCTAAATGTTGATGGATCCACAAGGAAAATATAAACCCTATTGAAAGCGTTCGGGTTGAGTAGCTGTAGGTCCATCAGCCACCACCCTTAGAGCGCCCCCAACAACTTTGATCGCAAAGTTACACCCTTGCTCCACACACAGGCTCTAGCCACTATATTTCATTTACCCGCCATCTTTTAGCTCCTGGGAAAAGTTGCCTTTCACTGAGGCAACATCTCTCTCCTCCCTCTTTGTTTCCTGTTTTAAGCTCCTGAGAGCTTCCTTTGATTTGACTCCATTTTAGCACCACTGCTCCTCCATGGAAACACTCTCCAGTTCAGTCACGCAGTCTCAGGCGGGGACCAAGGAAGCAAGAGGGGGTTTGTGTGTGCGGGGTAATCTGTAATCTTTATAATTTACACATGCAAAAAGGCTTTTATATACGAAAATAAAAACTTCCCTGAAGACTACTTACAAAATTAAACCAAGCAAAACTAAAACTTTTACACTTGAGGAGTTGTGACAAAAAAGTTGTTTTTATCTTGAATTCAAAAGGTTTATGTATTTTTATTTTTATTTTGATATAATTGCTGCTCTAACCTCCATTTGTAATGGTTATACAAGTGATAAAAATGGTAACTTCCCCTATAAAGGGTTAAAATGAGGTCATTATTGCTGACATCAGGTCCGTTTGTCTCCCATCAGTTATAATGAAGCAGAGAACATCTTTTCATTTCATCCGTCTGCTGCAGTATTCACCATAGCGTTAAGGCTAATTTATGCTTCTGACGCATAGCCTCTGCAACCGTCAAATCTGTCTCTGTGCATTAAAATCTGCTCGGCACAAAGAGCTTTATTAGCAAAACAACGTGAACATTTGGGTTTATTTCTCTGTTAAACAAGCAGAAAGTCGTATGTTTAATGTCCTGATGTTGGTGCTGGACCCTTGATCTGTGTTAGATTAGAGCTCCAACTGTTTAACTGATTAATGGAGGCAATCGATGAAATGAACCAATCCCCAGCTGCTGCTCTGTTCTAGATTCAGGTAGTAACAATCCTCTCTATGTTCATCAGGACCCGGGGTCAGCGCCCAGGATATGACCGAGGATGAGGAGGCTGAGGCTGTGGAGGAAGATGTTGTGGACGATGCGACGGCCGAAGATGAGGATGACGAAGCTGAAGTTGAAGACGATGAAAACACAGAACTGGTGAGGATCTGAAGGGCTTCAGGATCAACAGAGTTGGCTGAAACCAGATCAGTTTATCCGACCCTGTAGGTCTGCTGGTGGATTCCTCAGAACCTTTTTAGATCTTTATCCAGATGATGTTGAAGCGTTTTGTTGATGCTTCTCATTTTATCAGCTTTGATTCTGATTTTTATTTCCTGTTTTCTGCTCAGACGGAAGAAAAAGATGAAGAGGAGGAAGCGTTGGTTGGGGAGGTGAAGGCTTCTCCCAACGCTGACACCACCATCCTGTTCGTTAAAGGAGAAGGTGATTGGTTCTCCTCCCTGTTTCCTCTCTTCAGCACATTTCTGGTTTAAAAGAAAAGTCCAGTCAGCAAGGAATAATCAGTGGATCATTATTTATACCTAAAACTAATACGTTCGCTGTGAATTTAATGAATTTAGCCTTAATCAGTAAAAAAAAAAAAACTTAAAGAGGGAAGATTTGCCTCCAACTTCTTGCCAAAGAAAAAACGGAATGTATCGCAAACATTTCAAAGACGAATGTTTTCAAGATGAAACTTGGATAATGGCGCGTTTTGACAAAACTTACCAGATACAGCACTGGGACTTGATCAACCGCACCGTTGAGTCACAAACCAGCAGGTGGCAGTAGTGTACTTTGACAAACATGGATGCCTCCAGTAAAACACATTGAAATGAAAATTACTCTTAATTAAAAACACGTATCATTTATTGAACAGCATGTAGTCATTTCATATTTAAAGTTTTAGGGAAATCATATTTAAATGTCAAATCTTTCTGGCTCTTTATCAGACGATTTTGTCCTAAAATTTAGAAAATTTCACAAAAAAAAGAAGAAAAAAAGAAACCCTTGAGGTCTACAAGCCATATGTGAATCAAGGCCAGTTATCGTCAGCCTAGACACCTAAATTCAACCAATCATATCAGCGGTCATCTGTCAATCAAATTTTTAGGTCATATACATCTTGATTCTAGCATGTAGCAGCTAATATATACAGCGTTTGAAATAAGAATCCTTTCCTTTCCCATTGAATTCCGTCCCCAGTGTTCAAGGGGATGGATGTCTGTGTCTTCAACGGTAGAGCTAACAGAACTGGCAGTTTTGAGCAAGGGCTCAAACATGTGCGGCTGGAAGCCTTCTACACCAAACCAAGCTTTACCGCCCTGGCGTCCTCTTCCTAACATCTTAAGTCCCCTTTTCCTCCTCTAAATAAAAAATGTCTGATGGTGACGGAGGAGCCTCATCCGCGACCTCGACACTAAACTCTCCTCCTCTTGCATGTTTCACTCTGTCCTTAGCGTTCCTTGACAGTGTGGTTTCTAAGTCACCAATTTGAGTGCTGCTTGGTCCCAATGGAATTTCCCGTTGGGAACCTACTAGCACTAAGTTACTAACTGGTTAGCAAGATGCTTCCTACAAACCGCCCACAACCAAACTTGCTTGCAAACTTTTCCTACCCCAACAATCCCCCTTGATAATCGACCATTTTTATTCACTTTTATTCACTCTTATTCCCAAGTCGGGCACCACCAGGGAGAATTCGAAATGCAAACGTTGGAATGAAAGGCTTCCTTCTGCTTACTCTTTTAAAGTACTTTTCAGAAGCTTGAATTTCGAATATGTCGGACTTTAAACCTCAAGCTTCTTTTTTTTTCTCCCAGACTTCCCAGCCAACAACATCGTTAAGTTCCTGCTGGGCTTCACCAACAAAGGACAGGAGGACTTCATCATAGAGTCTCTGGACGCTTCCTTCCGTTACCCTCAGGTACAGAAAATCCCAGCATCCCCCAGGAGAGCAGAACCTCCTGATCTCACACAGTTCTGTTGATCTTTCAGGATTACCAGTTCTACATCCAGAACTTCACCGCCCTGCAACTCGGTACCACCGTCCCTCCCAGCAGACAGGCCACCTTTGAGTACTCCTTCATCCCAGCAGAGCCGAGGAGGTCGCCGCTCGCCTCGCTAACAATCTGAACTACAAGGACAAAGCAGCTGGAGCATCCCAGGAAACCGGATCGAATCCAGACGCTAAGTCCTCCATCCGGTGAGCCTTCTAATCCTCCTTCCGCTTCTCTCTTCCCGCAGGTGTGCGCACGCTTCCAGACGCCGCTCTTCAACCAGACCGCCACCAATACCGAGAGAAGACGGGCTGGACGGAGAAACGTAAATATATCTGCAGTACTGGGCTCCGTCTATGTGCTGGATCCGTTAGACTCATTTCTGATGTCCTCCTCAGCATCTTCATGTACATCTTCCTCGGGGGCCTCGGCATCCTCGTCATCGTCGGACTTCACCAGCTGCTGGAGTCCAGAAAGGTTAGATGCAGGAAGTTTTCCCCGTTTTACAGCAGATCTGTAGAACAATGCTGCCGGTTCCTGAGGGGTTAAAGGTCATCATATTTGGGTGTCTGCTGTTTACAGCAGCAGCCTCTGTTCGAAGTGGGGGCCCTGTCACACCATGGCGTTTTATCCAGTGTATGCCTGACGTCACAGAATCTCCTAAAACGCTGGCATACACTGAACTTTCTAATTATTGTTTTAAGTTTGGGCGAATACATAGAGTATTCACAACGAGTCCAGAACTTATGTCCAACGACAGCCTAACCTATGCCTAATGCAGGGCAGCCTAATGCCCATGAAATGATGGACAAGCATCATTTCATGGGCATTAGACTGATTTATAGTAAGAAACCAGGTCGTCAGTGGACACTCTGCTGCACTTCTCCAAAACTGTAGGTGACCGCAATCAGTGCTGCAGACAGGAGGCCTCTGATTGGTCAAATCTACATCTGCTCTACACTATGAGTATTTCCTGTTTGGTTCCTTACCAGCTTGTTTTGTTTTTATGAACGCCATTGTGGAAAATGACTTGTGAAAATGGACCAGCTAGAAGAGTGAGGCGCTAAAGAACGCTGGGATCCTTTTTTCCACCTGGATACCCGGTCATTCTTTTTCACCATCATGTCCTTCTGTTGTCGGACAAACTTGCCTCCACTTCCTCACCGCCTCGGCCGTATCTAGACCCACAGCTAGTTCTTGGTTGTCCCTCTTGCTTTGTGGCGTGGAATAACATAGCACAGACCACGCTTCAATATTGAGTGCAAATCAAAAGTGTCTGCCATAAGCTCACTGAGACACACTGCTGCGGGAGGATAACCAGCCCTTTACAAAGCATCAGTTAAAACTGCTCCCCTCCAGTGCATCGCTGCTCCAAAAATGAATAAATAAAAAGAAAAAAGAAAATTTGCAGTCGCAGCAGATTCACCATCATGTTTTCTAGGAACGTGAACTCAGAGAGGATCCATCTCCCTCACCTTCTGGCTCACCCTATGATGGGGATGAAGTCTGGAGGAGAACAGACGGTTTCCTCCTGTGAACCCCCTTTATACCAAAACGCTGCCAATACGCCATTATACAGTAGCTGGAAGTTAGAAACACGTTCAGCGCTCGTCTGGAACACGTCAGATACGTTGATATGCGTTTACAATAAGTTCTTGATCAGTTATGAACAAGTTACTCATAGGTTTTGGATAAGCTAGACGCCATGACTTATGAGTAACTTTCACTTAACGTATGTCAACCATCAGATAACTGACCTGGAACTTTGGCCCACGTATTAAATATGCTGACATACGACGTACTCGCCATATGTTGACGTGCTTCAGTTTGCTTATCCAACGTTTTCCAGTTTTTTCTTACATCAGACATACGCTGGTCTTTATCGTCATGGTGTGGCGGAGGCTGTAGGAAGTGTTAGAATCCATTCAGCTCAGATGGAATCATAACTTTTTCTGAAACTCTCCGTCTGTCTGCAGAGACGAGGGCGAACGGCCCCCAAGGTAGAAACGGGAACGTCGAGCCACAACGACGTGGATCTGAGCTGGATCCCCCAGGAAACGCTCAACCAGATCAGTACGTTCTCTCCTGTCTGGATCAGCCTGAAGCTGTACCGCTGCTTTGATCTTTCTGTGTCGTATCTGAATGATGTTGGATCTGTTTATTGTTCTCTAAGTCTCTCACTTTCCCAGTTAACAGTCAACAGCCCGTCTGTTCCTGTTCTCCTCCTGCTCACCGGTTTCAGACCTGATGATCACTCACCTCTCCTGTCTCTCTCTCTCTGTTTCCTTGCTCTCATGTTTTCCTGCGTCTTCAGTGCAGAGTCGCAGAGGTGAGGGCCGCTGCATGTTTATCCGTCTGGATCCCACCTTTCCAATCTTTGATATGATGCAGATTATTTTTACTGTTTGCATGAAGGAACCAGAGGGTGAAATGAAAAACCTCTCTGAAGCTGTTCCTGCTGCTAAATCAATTAAGCTCTGACTGATTCAGCTTTTCTGGTTTGATTTACAAGGATTCCCTCAGTTTGACTGAAGCATGGGGATGTTACTGGCATGGTATCAGTATTGGCCAATATTGGCTTTAAAACTAGAGATCAGACATCGACCGTTCACCTAAATTAACTTAATGATGGAGAAAACTGTTTAGTGACCAAAAGGTGAAGATTATTGCTGCAGCAACAGTAGGTCACATGTACACAACCAGCTATGATTCAATTGGATTAAGATGAATTAAGATTAGAAACAAAAATAGTCAGAATGTACCGTTTATATCAACTGATCATGTGTGATGTAAATGTGCCGGTTGTAATATTCAGAACAATTAGCCGCTTAAATGCTGGGGGAGGGGGGGAACTCAGGTAAGTTTACCTCAATAATTTAATCCTGATGAGTGATGACAGGGATGATTAGATCATCAGGCGACATTAACAATCCCTCTCAGAAGGGTTACGGTTTTATTGGCATCCTGCTGAATATTCTGACTTTATTTGACACATTTTCAGTCAGATCAGATGTTCTGATTATTAATACCCATGTAAACATCTGTACTGATGCCTGAACCTGCCAGAGGGCAGACGCTGAAGTAAAGATCTCAATGGTGTTGATCTAAACATTTCAGAAACAGAAAGTCCAGCTGATTTTTGCTCTGACTGCACAGAACAGGACGGAGAAAAACTGCATAGATTCTAAAAGATCAGGAGGAAAAATGTTGGTTTGGTTTGTACAGGGTTTCCACAGTTCATTAAAAATCACAGTAAAAATTACCGTAATTTTCGGACTATAAGCCGCGAATTTTCCCCCATTTTTCGACCTTGTGGCTTATATAACAATGAGGCTTATCTATAGACTTTTACAGCTAACGACCACTAGGGTAATACCTAAATCTATGGCTTTTACCATCCACTATGTTTACGTCACATATGCTTCCGCATACACAAGTACACACAAGTACGGTGTGCGCGCGGGAATGCGGAGGTCCTCCGGAAGCAGACTTCTACCGTGAGTGGTACGATCCAGAAGGACAGCGAGAAAGACGGCCATTGCGAGCGCAAGACAGTTTGTGTGACACCCTCATTATGGAAAACAGACGTACCGGTTAATAAATGGGAGCTTCTATTGCACTAAATTGTAACAGTTAACGTATGCAAATTGTGTTGAAATGTTAATAAATAGGAGCTTCCCCAAACAGTTAGCTCTTTCCTGACAATCCTCTCTGTGCACAAACCATATGGTAATTAAACATAAAAAATATATGTTCAAATCATGCAGTTTAGCTTCTGCGGCTTATATTCAGGTGCGGCTTATAGTCTGAAAATTACGGTGAATTATTTTTTTATTTAAGGCCTTAATTGGCATTATAATTCATTAAATGTGGCATTTAAAATGCTTAAAAAACATTTATAAAAACAATTTTGTCCAATATATCAAATATAACTGGTTCCCGGTGTTTGTACGGAGCTCTTCACGTTGATCGTAAAGCTTTATTTTTAAAAAGAAGCTTGAGGCGGAGGAAAAGCTAGAGAATGGAAAAATGCAAAATTGAACAAAAGTGGCTGGAAAACTATGAATTCTGGACATGGCTGCAGCCTGTCGACGGTAAAGATTGTGAAGGATTTTATGCTGTTTTTTTATATATATATGATAGTCATGGGTACTTGTTGATGGCATTAAAATTATCTTAATTATAAATGATTAAGCATTAAAGTAGAGTTACTCATTCCTGTATAAACCCTGTTTTAGAATTTCAGCATTTAATGATGATCAAACTGCACTGATTTTAGTCTGATATGGAAGAACTACTACTGGTAGAAACTGGCTCTTACGTGGTGCAGTATTAAAATATATAAATATAAACTGTATACATTGATTAAATCTAATGCAGTCAGATGAATTGATTATTCTTTAACATGATCAAAACCAAAATGACTTTAATCATTTCAATCCACCGAGCAGTTTGTCATTAAAGTGGAAACAAACAGCCGGTAAACTCAAGACATTGACTTTAATTCCTTTGATTGATGGAAAAATGTTTGATTTAAGGGTTTATGAATCAATACTGGGCCAATTAAACCCTGCCCTATAAATTAATGTCTTCTAATGACAGAAACTTCATGTTTTCACCTTTTTCTTCCTGATATTCAGAATTCTGTGTAAAATCCAAATCTTTTTGGCTTCAATAGAGAATTTGAACAACTGCAGATGAAAGGAAAATATAACTTCACTAGAATTAACATAAAATTATTTAATTTTCTACATATTTGTGGTTAAAACTTTGATATTCTCTAAACTTTAAATTGTAAATTAGTACAAGATACTAATTCATGCTTTAAGGATCATTTTCATTAATCTGAAGTCCTTAGAAAATAGAATAAAACTAATGATTGAAATGAAGCAAAGAGACCAGAATGGCTGAAAGGTGATGAAGGTTAATGAAGGAAGCAGAAGCCAAACGCTGGAGCTGCTCTAAAGTTCTGAAGGTCAGATCAGACTGATGTCTGAAGGCCATCAGAAGACATCAGAGGCCGTGTTGCTTCAGACCCAACAGGAAATGCCCTTATATGGTCAAAAGGCAAACCCAGAGCAGAGTCTCAAGATGAACAGGCTTTCATCAGTACTTTAACAGGGTTTCCGCAGTTCATTAAAGTCATTAAATAACATTTTTTTATTAAAATTTTTTGATTTAAAAAAAAAAAGTTGGTAAAAATAATTTAATCAGATATATTATAGCGGAACTGCTTCCAGTTGATCGTAAAGCCGTACAAAGCTCAAGGCGGAGAAAAAGCTAGAGAAAAGAAAAATGCAAATTTCAAAATAAATATGTATATATGAGAGAGTCATGGATACTTAATGGCATTAAAATCATTTCTCTAAAAGCATTTTAAAGCTTTACATTAGTTACTCATTCATGTATAAACCGTGTTTAAGCCAGTGGAAGACCACCACGCCTGAAGCAGGACCAGGAACCATCGTCATCCTGGTCACTTTTTACAACTAACTCCTGTTTGAGCTCAGCCATATGTTTGAGTAAAACTGGAAGATTATTTCATTCCAATAATTATAATAAAGCCTCAGCTGTCATTACTAGGAGCCATATAAAGAGCTGTATCGATATTTGTAATCGGCTTAAAGAGGAACCTCCTGCATAACTTAATCTAAATAATTTTTATTTTACGTTTCTTCTCCAGACAAAGCTTTTCCCCGCAGATCTCCTCGCAAACGGAACCAGAAACGCCCGGCTGCGGCTCAGGCGAGTGACGGGCGGCGGCGGCGAGCTTTCATCTGGCGGTCATCGCAGGACAAAGAGGAGGAGTGTGAGCTCCATCTGAGCGCTCTGTCTGCTGAGGAACCTAAACCAGTGCCAAGCACAGCCTCGGCTGGCTCCACCTTCAGCTTAGGAACTGTCGAACAAAAACACACACAGACACACAAACACACACAACCTGACTGCTTTCATTTTAAAAAAAAGTTTTTTGTTTTTTTTCCAGCAAGGAGATTTTTCTTTTTTAAGCCTTAGTGAGAAACTGCTGAATTTCTCTGGGAGATGGCACTGATTGTCTTTCTGTTGATTACGTCTCTCCGGGTTTTTGCTTCTGTTTGTTTTTTTTTTTACTTTACAACCATCTTTTTTAAGGAAGCATCCTTTCTGGACTCCATAAACAGTTTATCCTGGACAGGAAGCCGCTGATAAAACACTGGTTAGTCGCAGCTCTGCTCTGAACCGTAACAAGTGCAGTTTTTATTTTGGGATTGGGAGTTTTGTCTGCAGCATTCGTTCACATCTTGCATTTGAGGAAATCTCTCCCAAGGAATCATTTCTCTGCAAATGTTTACAGATTAGTTTCTTTAACCTGGCATTTCTTTCTTTTTTTAATTGGTATTAAAACTGTGATCAAGTAAAATATGGCGGGCTGGAGCTCTGCGTATGTGGATCAGTTTGGTTTTTTTCTATCTTTGTCAATAAGCAGCGATCTTTCGATTGATAAAAGCTGTTTTCTCTCTGTAGATACATCCTGATGAATTAAAAGCAGGTTGAGCTCTAAAGTTTTGAGTTTTGAAAAAAGTGATTCTGTTAGCTGTAACTCATTAAAATCATGATTATCTGGAATCATAACCGGTTAAAGCTGCAGCTGCTAGAGATCTGCGGTGATGCGTTCAGGGTCACTTTTTTAAATTTCATGATTTGTTTCAGCGGCTGCTGCAGGCCTGAGGAGGGGATACAGATGTTTTTCACCGTAGCAGTCCTGGTTTGAAGCTGCTGAACGGTTTTTCTACCTTCTGTTAGTAAATTAGTTTGGTCTGAAATCAGAAGGTTCGCTGAGTTCAGACTTCAAAGCGTCTGAAAAGGCTGAACTGGCTGAAGCACTGGTTTTTCTAGAATAATGCGGCTAATTTATTGGAGCGTTTGGTCTTAAATGGGCGGGGTTTGTTTTCTGTTTGGTTTACCACTGGGGGCGATCGATGCTTCTCCTGCAGAGCGATGGTTGTGGTTCAGTTTGGTCCGAAGTTTTTTGTGTCTGTTTTTTTTTTTTTTTTACATTGAAGAATTGCGAGCTGAAGCTGAACCCCTCCCACCTCAGCAGCTGAACTCTTCCGTTTCTGAGGAATTTCATGCAGTGATTCAAACTTCTACTTTAATTAGCTTTTAAAGATGCAGAAAAATAAACTTTGATGATTTGCTGTAAGACTGGCTTTGGCTTTTCTTTCTTTTTTAATTACAATCCCAGTGTTTTAGAATTAAATCAAGATCATGTTCTAAAAAAGAAACATCCTGCAAATTCTGTATATTTAAAGAAGGGTTTTGGTTATCGAGACAAAATTTAGTTTGCAATCTTCAACTGTCCACTAGATGTCACTATCATTCTTTAAAAACAAATGATTAGCATTAAATGGAAAGTAATCATCCAATGGACAATATTTCTGCCTTCCAGAGGCTGGAAAATGTTAGCTTTAGCACCTTTTTCATTCATTGAAGGTTATTTTTTTTTTGCTGTACATATATTTTTGCAGCTTTGAGCTTTTCCCATCATAAAGGTGCAACAGAATAAAGAAAACTTAACTTAGAGTTAAATCTGTATTCAGGTGTTTATTTCTTTCTAATTTTGCCTCAATGCTACTGAAATCCCAATTAAAGCTCTTTAAATTTCCATTTATGAGGGGTATTCAAGTGATCAGAAACACTAACTTGCCCTATAAAGGGTTCATTTAGACAGGTGGGTGGTAACTAGTTACATTTACTTGAGAAGAATTTTGGAAGAAATGTACTTTTAGTAGTTTGACAGCGCAATACTACTGACTTGCTTTAGTAATATCTTTGTACAGTATAACTAGTCCTAAATGAAGTGCCTGATGACTTTGTCCTCAGGTAAACTTGCAGGAAACCTTAACTATGATCAGTGGAAGTTATTTACCATTTCCTAACATTTTTTTCAGTTCTTACAGTAAGGGTTGTTTTTCTGTTTTATATTCTTCCATTTTATAAATATATATATATATATATATTAAACATATTTTATATTCATTACATTCTATAAAGCAACAGGACTTGCACATAAAGTTTCTAATAAACATTAAATCAGATCTTGGTATCAAACTTTACTCAATACTCAAGTAGCCTTTTTACCAGAAAATTTTTACCTGAGTAAAAAAATTTGAAGTAGCATTACTCTTGAGCAGAGGTCCTCTGCAGGGGGTCCACAGAGGTACTGCATGGGGGTCTCGAAAGGTTTGGTTGATTACTTTTTTTATATTCCCCCTGTAATTTTTTCCACTAATTGAAATGTGTTTAAATCCACATTAACATGAATTCAAAACACTGTAATAAACAGATAAATGGAGGCGGAAGATGTCTTTCAGTCATCAATGCTCACATTCAGAGACACACAGGAGCTCTTTGAAGGTGGGCACCATTTCATTCACAACACCTGTCCCATCAAGGAGGAAACAGAATCAGAAATACTTTGATAATCCCAGTGAGGAATTACTTTCATTACATTACTCCATCTGTAATAGAATGACTATAGGAACAGTCTGATATAACACAATTTCATACAATATATATATATATAAATAGGGGTGTCTGCTCCATCTCACCATTTTTTTTTTATTTATTCCTTTATTTAACCAGGAAAAGTCCCATTGAGATTAACAATCTCTTTTTCAAGGGAGTCCTGGCCAAGACAGCGGCAAAAGATTACATTACAGTTTACAATTACATCTATCTATAATTAGAAATTCATAAAACAGTCACAAACCATAGATCTCATTTCCAAATCCTTTGAGCAATCGTTTAAAATGTCCGATTGGAATCAAATCCTTCAACTTCCAGTCTTTCTGAAGATTGTTCCATGCTGTGGGGGCAGAGTACTGAAAAGCTGTCTTTCCAGCTTCAGTGCGGACACTTAGGTACAGACAGAAGCAAAGACTCCTGAGAACGTAGAGAATAGAGTCCAGCCGCTCTTGGTTGAATGTAGCCACCGTTTGGGGTCCTTGGCCTGGAAAACGTTGAAGCCCCCTGCTCTTGAAGATAATTGTAGGGTACTCTATTAGCCACCTCTGGTTTAAGACCTTGAATTATAAATGTAAACTTCTCAGTAGCTTTGTTCATCTAATAATAGGCCTATTACAGCACTCAGTCAGTGCTTTTGTTTATTGCATACAGTGCTATTTATTGAAAAACTGAGGTTTTACTTGGCTTTTAGCTCTTTAAATTAGATCAGTCTGAGTTCTATATCTATATATCTATTCATAAAGACTTTCAATTTTTGAATAATGCCATAAACATAAATTGGCTTTTTAAAGTCATTTTAATTAATTGTAATGGATTTTAGGACCTAAAACGATCATTTCCACGCATCAGCTGATAAACTGCAAAACAAACAAAAACATCTAAAAGTGAGTGACACTTTTTTTTAAGAAATATTACTCATTTTTAGATAGTTTTTTTTTTTTGTAGTATATTTTCTTTAAGTTTCCTAAAATCATCTTATTTCATTTGCAAATAGTTATACCTAAATGCTTATATTAAGTGAAAATATGCTTTATTTTAAGAGAAATTGACTTGTTTCTTTTTTTGCACTGTTAAAGGAAACTATAAAGATGTAACGTTGCTCTGCTCCAGATTAGTCTGGACAAGTTGGAAAAACTTCTGATCTGTTTCAGAGCATCATCATCCTGAGAACGGAGCATTCACACATCAACACAACAACTATATCTAAACAGATAACATGATAGATAGCAGGGGTCAGAATTTTAACTTCTTTTATTAACAGCAAACAACAGTAATTTGTGATGAGAGAAGCAAACTTTCTTGGACTTACGGTAAATAAAAAAAAAAGTTTAAAAAATACCGAAAATTGTTCAAAAAACCAGAGTGAGTAATTCAAGTCAGACAAGACAAGGTTTCCCTCAAGCTACAGTTTGGCCTGAAATGGTTCTGTGAAGTTAAGCTAAAAACTGCGATCATGTTCCAACATGAACAGACCAGAACCAGACATTCACCTTTTCACACTTCACTTTACACAAGCACTCTCACTGTAAAGTCAGAGACATTTCAAGTCACATTACACAAAACATAACAAGCACAATATTCACAATAATGTTCAATTACACAGAAAAAAAAACAGCAAATATTATAAACAAGAAATGGACCTGTACATTGTAGAAGTGGTACTTTCTGTAGAACTTTCACAGTACCTTCAAAGGAAGTGGCTCTGACTGTTAGTGGTACCGCTGTCTCCCAACTGAACTATTTCATTGAAGTCATAGGGAAATCATATTTAAATATCAAATCATTCTGGCTTAAACATGTATATAAATGTACTCTTTATCAGACTATATTGTTCTCAAATTTAGAAAATTTCTATAAAAAAAAAAATCCTGTCTTTTTTTCATTATCTTCTGCAGGCCAGTTAGTTATGCGTCAGCTTGAACACCAAAATTCGTCCAATCATCGATCAACGGTCATCTGTCAATCAATTTTTTATGGTCATAGCATCTTGATTCATATGTCGCAGCTAATATATGCAAAAGTTGAAATAAGAATCTTCGCAAAGTAGTGGTGGTCCCTACAACTTTAAACTTGTAGAATTATCTTCTCTTGAATTTTAACTCTAAAAGCCAAAATCCAATATGGCTGCCTCCTGAATAAAAGGGGGTAAAATTCACAGTAATACAACTTTATTTCCATTTCTGATGGTCTGTGGCTCATAAATCAGCCATGAAAAAACCCATAGATATATTGCTAGCTAATTTAGCTAACATCAGTTAAACTGGTGGGATCAAGTCTCAGGGTTTTTCTGATCTGCAGCTGGAAACCATTGATGTTACACTGCGTTAGAACCAGAGTCTTAGAGTGGTGTATGCAGTTCAATGCAGTGAGGAATTCATTGATCTTTATATTGGAGAAACCAAACAACCTCTCCACAGACGCATGGCCCAACACAGAAGATCGGCCTCCTCTGTACAAGACTCCACTGTCCATCCGCACCTTATGGACAAAGGACATTCGTTTCAGGACCAGAATGTTCACATTTTGGACAAAAAAAATAGTTGGTTTTAGAGGGGCTTGAAGAAAGCCATCTATGTTAAGAGAGAAAAACCAACCATTTAATCCCTTCTAGCTATAATCTCAACCCTATTCAGCCAGGCCAACAATCCCCTTTAAGGACCTCCCTCTCAGACACTTAGACAGGTATGGGGCATTACAGACTAACAAAGAAGCCAATCGACCCCTATTCCAAAGGGATGGACCCGTTCATCCGGTTAAATTTGCGTGTTTTCTAACCAAAAACAAGCCTTTGTTGGGCTACTGTATAAAACCTAGAACTAAATGCTACTCCTGACATTTTGAACTGAAAAAGCTTCCTGGATGGGAAGCAAAATGTTTTCAAACGTGGAAACAACGTTTCTTATTTGGAATCAAAGTCTCAATTTCTGATGGGAATAAATGACATTGTAATGTAGTGAACACTGCCCCCTGCTGTCCACTTCAATATCAACAACACTCAGTCAGAGGACGCTTCAAGATTTTCCATTAATCCAGACTACTGAGGGCCTGTCCACAAGGAGACCAGAAGGAAGCACCAGCAAAGGTTCTTTTTTTTAATTTAAACTGTGCATCCAAGCTCCTACAACATGGCGCCCAAAAGGTTGATCTCCCTAAAGGATTTTAAAGCTATGGTCTCAGAGTTTACCTCTTTAAATTGTTTGTGCTTTTCATCCTGTCTGAGGTCATCTTATACAAACAGTTCTTGTTTTTTCAAATAATCTTTGTGAATGCGATTTACATATAATGATTTATGTGTAATGTTTTGTAGCTGGATTGTTTTTATTTTAGTAAATTTTTCTTAATTGAAAAAGAGATGGTTGGTCTCAGTGACGATGTCTGTTTAAATAAAGGTTTAATAACAATAAAAATGGATCCAGTGTTTGCGGACAGCCTAAAACGATTGTTTTTGAAATTGTCTTTCAGAGCGAAAATGTTTTTCTACATAAAGGCATCATAGCTTCACTCCTTCTGAACCTTGCATGTGCTGTCAAATGTGTTTTTGAGTCACAGCGCCACCAAAAGGCCTGGCATATGTAGTACAGCTTTGATAACATATTATAAAGCCATCTTGGAGATTTCCTTAATATCATTGCTACCTGCTGCTGCTGCTGCACTTGTCATAAAGTGTTTTAAGTTCAGAAGTTTTACCCCAGGCTCACACCGACTCGGTCTTACCGCTATGGCGGGTGGGTGCGGCGCACGCAGTGATTCCAAGTCATTAAAAAGACGTAAACCTCTCTCACCGGCTGCTGAGCTGTCCGCTGCGGGTTACCGAGACACTCCGGGCGCTGCAGAAAATTCCGCTAGCTAGGTGCTATCCTGGGCGGGCGCGCCGAGCCCCTCGCAACAAGCTCTCGCGCGAAAATCCTTTATTTGGGCCGTGTTATCGCTATGGAAGTTACGCGGAACTCGCGAACTTCTGCTAAATCTCCGGACCTGTTGCCGGAGCCGCGAGAGCCGCACCGCACCGTAGTCAAAAGGGCGGTGTGAGAGGGGTGTGCGGGAGTTGCGGTCTCCGGCCGGCTCGGTAACTGCACCGGAGCCAGTGTGAGCAAGGGGTAAGTTTTCTTAGGAATCACACAAATTGCACAGATGCTGATTTTTTTTCTTCTAAAAAGGGGAATAATGTGTTACTAACAGTGAGAGAGGAGTAGTCAAGTCCTAATTTTAAACCTTCCTATGATTTACAAAGTAGGTTTAAGATTTAAAACATCACCATGGCTCATATTAAAAGCTTATTGTACAAAAACATTTTCATTTCATTGATGCAGATGTTAAAAACAGAAGCCTTCAGGGGCAGGAGGTTTAAAACATCAGTGCAGACGAGATTCAGATCTGTCCCATTAAGTCTCTGAGGTTGGCTTTGTCCTGGAGCATTTCCATTTCTATTTTAATTAGCCTCCCTTTTTAAAGTTTTCTGGATCGTTTTGGCGGCACTTTTCAAAGAGTTCATCCAGTTAGGTTTTAGTAGGAGAACTATGAGCTCCTTCTGTTCCACTTCTGTAAATTAATCCCATCAGATGTTAAATCAGTCAGACTAAAGGTGAACCAAAGTTTGCATCAAATAGCTCGTGTCTGAAGGTGTGAACGCTGCTGCCTCCTAGCGGACAGGAGTGTCCGCTACGCCTCCCAGTCCCAGGTACTCCAGGTTCTCTGCTGTTGGGAGGAACAGACCATTCCCAGTTAAAGCTCCAGTCTGAGGCGGGAAGCAGGCCTGGTAATCACAATTATCCAGGCTGTCATTGGATACCAGGGGGAGTGAGTTTTGGGCGGTGTTCAGGTACTCGGGTTCTGAGAAGGTGGTCTCTGCCATCAGGACGGACGGGCCTGTGGGACCCCAGCAATGGTTCAGGTCTTCATAGTTTGGATTGCAAACGTCTGACAGCCTGCTGCTCCGCCTGGTTTCACTCCAAATCTGGTTCATGTACTCTGGAAGACAAACACCAGCAAGATTGGATTATTTTGTAATTGGTTTCTTGGAGTTCATAGTAAAACTCCTTGTGACCTCCATACATGTGTCATCTTCGCCACGTGTTTCTATACGGTTGTCACTTTGAGACGTTTTAAAAAAGGTAACTTTATTCCACATATATGCTATTAAGTCTAATGCCACCATGATGGTCTGATGATCTGTGGAGGAATCTGAGCACAATGGAAAATAAAAACTACCCTAAACTTTAGTTCATCTTTCATGTTATCCTTGCAGGAACCCGCTGGATCCATTTTAATTTCATTTTCTAACTTTCATGGATTCATTTCTCTCAGGATATTATCAATGATCAGAATCTCCTACCATGATCGATGAGGTCTTTATCCAGAGGGTTCTGAGTTGGATCAGTGATGTACCGCATGGCGATGGTGTTCTCTCTATCTGGATACCCGTTCTAAGATGAAACAGACAGGTTAGAAGGATCAATGTTCATGTTGGTAAAATACATCTAAAAATAACATCAAATTCTATTACTTTATGTACTCTACACCCTTGTGGCCAGCAGTAACATGTTATCTGTGCCAAATACATTTCCTTCACAATTTTCAAGTGAAAGCAGATGTTTCTAACCTAAAGTTCTAATTCTAAACATAAAAAAAGTTCTCACTGAATTTATGGTAGAAATGGGAAGGAAGGAACCAAGGAAAGAACCAAGGGACCAAGGTAGGAACCAAGGAAAGAACCAATGAACCAAGGGACCAAGGTAGGAACCAAGGAAAGAACCAAGGAACCAAGGAAAGAACCAAGGGACCAAGGTGGGAACCAAGGAAAGAACCAAGGATAGAACCAAGGAACCAAGGAAAGAACCAAGGAACCAAGGAAAGAACCAAGGGACCAAGGTAGGAACCAAGGAAAGAACCAAGGGACCAAGGTAGGAACCAAGGAAAGAACCAAGGAACCAAGGAAAGAACCAAGGGACCAAGGTAGGAACCAAGGAAAGAACCAAGGAACCAAGGAAAGAACCAAGGAACCAAGGAAAGAACCAAGGGACCAAGGAAGGAACCAAGGACCAAGGAAGTAACCAAGGAAAGAACCAAGGAAGGGGCCAAGGAACCAATGAAGGAACCAAGGAACAAAGGGAGGAAGGAAACCAGGAAAGAAGGAACAAAGGAAGGAACCAAGGAAGGAAGGAAACCAGGAAAGAAGGAATAAAGAAAGGAACAAGGGAAGGAAGGAAACCAGGGAAAAAGGAACAAAGGAGGGAACCAAGGAAGGAAGGAAACCAGGAAAGAAGGAACAAAGGAAGGAACCAAAGAAGAAAGGAACAAAGGAAGGAAAGAGCCAAGGAAGGAAGTAACCAAGGAAGGAAGGAACAAAGGAAGTAAGGAACAAAGGAAGTAAGGAATGAAGGAACAAAGGAAGTAAGGAATGAAGGCTACGATATTCAGATATGATGGTCCAGGGATGTTTTGTATCCTGTTGTTACATCAGTGAGTTTTTACCGTCGTGACGCAGGGCTGCCCGTTTCTGATGGCCAGCTGCTTGTAGGGCAGCAGGTATTCCTCTGCATCGACCACGTCTTCATCTGAACTCAGCAGGCGGGAATAAAGCCTCCTGTCTGATGGACTCGGCAGGTTCCCCTAAAAAACAGGTCAGACCAGTCTGATCAAGCTCTGGAGCAGTCAGATGTAGTTTATCATTGCATTATTATACATTCTAAACGTTTAATGACGAAGATTTACCAATAAACACACCGCAAAGATGGAGCATCATATAGGCTGGTAATACAAACAATTCATTTTGATTTGGACCCTTTAGATTTAATTCCATTTATTAGTGTCAAACCTCTGAGCCACTGCCTGTTAAAAGCTACGATTGCAGAACTGATCTGTCCAAGTTATTCCATTAGTTTTAAAGCTATAAGGTGTGTTCAGCTGATGCCTGGTGTACCTGTATGACCAGGTATCTGGACGGGTCCCGCGCCATCTGGGAGAAATCCCTCATCAGCTCCCTGAACCTGGGACGGCTGGAGGGGTTGATCATCCAGCCTGCAGAGAAACGGCAATCAGAAAACAGGAAACAGGCACATGAAGGAATGGATCAACGGCATCATCAATAATCTGTGCACCCTACAGCGCCACCTGCAGGGTCTGCCCTTACATTTCACCATGATCATGTAGACATCAATGGTGCAGATGGGGGGCTGAGGCAGCCGTTCTCCTCTCTCCAGCACTGAGGAGATCTCATTGGCCGGGATGCCGTCGTATGGTTTGGAGCCGAAGGTCATTAATTCCCAAACCGTCACACCTGCAAAAAAAAACAACAACATCAAATGAAATGACTGCAGCTACACGAACACAGCATTAAGAAGCCATTATGAGAAAACCAGCAGCCGGGTTTTGTCCGTGTGAACATATCCTGTTTCCTGTTTCTTTCCCTTTGGATCCTAATTTTAAACTCTGACTTCCTATTTTCTGTGGGAACAATAAGCTTAACTCATGAGGATTACCAACTTATAGATGTCCTCTCAACAGGTTTTTCTAGCTGAGTTAAAGATGTCCGAACTCCTCCTGAGTTACCATGGAAACAGAATAGCTGAGGTTACACAACTAGACTAAGTCATCTGATGGTCATTTGTTGCAGTTGATTTGGAGTTTCAGAGTAGTTACACTGAATATAAATGCAGCTTACATCAGTTCATCATCCATTCATATTTAATTAATGATAGTTTTGGACAAAACTTAGAATTCCAAATGTTGGGGTCTCGTAAAAGAAAATGAATAAATAATGGCTTCATGAAACTTTATTTGATTTTTTTTCATTTTATTTACAAAATTTAAAATATTTATTTTCTTCTTTGGTGGCCTTAGGATTGCATTTCTGTAATTTGCAGATGATATGGTTCTGTTGGCTTCATCAGGGCGTGATCTACAGCTCTCACTGGAGCAGTTTGCAGCCGAGTGTGAAGCAGCCGGGATGAGGATCAGTGCCTCCAAATCCGAGGCCATGGTCTTTAGCCGGAAAAGGGTAGAGTGCCTTCTCCGGGTTGGGGAGGATGTACTGCCCCTAGTGGAGGAGTTTAAGTATCTTGGGGTCTTGTTCACGAATGAGGGGAAGATTGAGCGGGAGATCGACAGGCGGATTGGTGCGGCGTCTGCTGTGAAGCGTGCGCTGTACCGGTCTGTGGTGAAGAAGAGAGAGCTAAGCCAAAAAGCAAAGCTCTCGATTTACCAGTTGATCTATATTCTTACCCCTCATCTATGGTCATGAGCTAAAGAATGAGATCCCGGATACAAGCGTCTGAAATGAGTTTTCTCCGTAGTGTGTCTGGGATCTTCCTTAGAGATAGGGTGAGGAGCTCAGTCATCCGGGGAGAACTCAGAGTAGAGCTGCTGCTCCTCCACATTGAGAGGGGCCAGTTGAGGTGGCTCTCGGGCATCTGGTTAGGATGCCTCCTGGACGCCTCCTCTAGTGAGGTGTTCCAGGCTTGCGTCCAACCGGGGGAGGGAGGCCCAGGGGAGACCCAGGACACGCTGGAGGGACTATGTTTCTCGGCTGGCCTGGGAACATGTTGGGATTCCCCTGTAGGAGCTGGCCCAAGTGGCTGAGGAGAGGGACGTCTAGGCCTCCCTACTAAAGTTGCTACCCCCCACGACTCGACCCCGGATTAGCGGAAGAAGATGGATGGATGGATTGGTCACAAGGCCACAGTTCTGTCAATCAAAACAACGGCATGTTCCAAATATTTTGAATCATTAAAGACACTTAAACCACTGTGGATGTGTGTCGGTGATTGTGAATCGGTGCTATCTGAATAGTGCTAGCGGATAGGAAGAAGCTAAGACCAGGAAGTAGGATACTTCCTAGCACCAATGTAGTCAGCATAAGCAAATATATTCTAGCCACAGTCACTACCCAATCCGTCCCAGAAGCACGATCTGTCCTGTGTGTGCTGCACAGGACAGGGTAGCTGAAAAACTACGTAATAATGGTACTGAAAATACTTATTTATATACTTAAAACATTAATGAAAGCTAAACTACATTGTATTGAAAATATTGAACACTTCTCTGGAAGAAATGGGTACGTTTTACATTCTCTCTATTGTATTGAGTGATGTCATCATTGGCCATGCTCAGAGCAGTCACAGTAACCTTCGAAAGGCTATTTAAGTGTATTGCTTTTATGTTTGTTTTTAGAATATGCAATATTTACGCAAATATACAAAATATTGAAAATGAACCACCCAGACAAAAGAATAAAAAAGTAGGAAAAACAAAGTATTGCCTACCCAGAAGATATTCTGTTTGCGCATGCGCAGGACGGATTGTGCTTCCGGATCCTTCTGGATTCTGCGCATGTGAGAACAGATATACCTCCGGGTCTTTTTATGTTTTAGGACTTTTGTGAGACAATTTTGATGCGTTTTACATTTCCTTTGTTAAACTGCTTCTCTGATGTCATGATTACACATGCTCAGAGCAGAGCAGCAGATAAACCATGTTTATCCGCATTTTAGTTGTTTCTTTCTTTAGATTATGCAGTACATACCTTAAGGTTAAAACAAAACAAAAACATAAAACTCAAAAAGACTAGATTAATGTTTAAATCCAAAGTTAGCTCCTGGAAGTAGCATAGATCCCATTTCCGGCGCAGATCGGGTAGAGACGAGTGATAAAACAGAAAGGATTTTAAGGCATTTGTTTTCACAGAAAATACATTATTAATTTTTAACACTATATTTTAGTACAGTTACTATTTCTGGGGAGGGAAAACTGTAATTTAGGTCTTTTTAACGAAAATAAAATCGAGGGTAACCCGGATGTATATCTGGATGCGCAAATGAGCTGATGGCGCATGCGCAGAACTGTGCTTTCGGGACGGATCAGGTAGTGACACTGACAGTCACTGTTAGGAGCCATACAGTTACCCACAATCCTTTGAGTGACAGAAGATTGTGGAACCATATTTTTCCTTGGCTTAAAATGTTTTGAATGTGCCTGCCTGAATAGGAGTGGGTTCAGAGAAATTTTGTACCAGCCTCTATGCTGTAATGTTTAAGGGAGGGGGGACAGAAAGAGGTTGGCTCCCTACTCTAGACGAGAGTGAAGGGAGGGTCATGGAAGATAAGAATGAGTTCACACAGCCTCCTTCATGCCGTGAACGGGATACCTGTTCTAAGTGTTTACCTGACTTAAATTTATGTCCTTGATGAATTTAAGTGTTTTTTCGAGTGTGAGAATGTTTCCTTATGCAGGGGCTGGATTCGTTCCCCTGGGGGAAGCGTGTATGATGTTTTTAAGGAATAAATGTATGTTCTGAAATGCCTCAGTTAGAGCTCTATCTCTCTGTCCGAGGACGTTAAATAAATTTGAACCTATTTCTTATAAGTAATGCCTCTGTCTCAGCTTCCTAACTCTACAAGATATACAGCCCACCTCATGGAGTTTAATAAAAATACATTATTTGTTCTCTGTACTCTGTGTTACACGTGCTAATATACACACCTTTATATGCTTTGGGTTTTTTTCTTTTTAAACAGAGAGCTTGAGCCGTTTCCTACATTTGTGGATTAGTTCTTTCCCAGAAGGTTTTAGTCCCAGTTTGACAAGCAACAATCTGAATCTGGATTGAGCACAGCAGTCAGGAACTCCTTTCCTATCCAGGATAGAGTTCTTACTAATGACTCTACGAGAGGTGAAGGGATAGGAGCGAGGAGCAGGAGGTAGAACACCATAAATAGCTACATTAAGGGATTTGGTTCGAGCCAAAGCCCTGAAGCCAGCAGGGCAGAACCACTGAGAGAGTTGAGTAGGGAAAGAAGTGAAAGAAAAAAATGAGAAGCCTTTTCTCAGAACCTTGTGAGCATGACCCATCAATACTAGATCATAAATAAATCCTAATAATGATGTGAGGTTTTTGTTTAGTGTATAATATTATTATTAGACATCTGGCATTTTAAAAAAGTGATCATAAACTAAAATATAATCTACAAAGGTGTAATAGCCCTTTATTTAGTCCTACCAATAAGAAACCAGCTTTATTATCTATTCTATATGTAAAATCTCATATTGTAAAGGGACTAATTGGATTATGTCCTGCGCAGTGAGCTATTGTGCCCGATCCATAAACTACCACAGACTGTGTGCAATCAGGCATTTAAACAAAAATGGAAAATGATTAACTCAAAAATCAGGGCAGACAGGAAGTAGGTGGAGTTTTAAAGAGGATCTTCTCACCGTAGCTCCACACGTCGCTCTGATGGGTGTAGGTCCTCTGGAGGATCGACTCCAGAGCCATCCACTTAATGGGAACCTACAGACAGAAACACAGCGGCTCAATGAAACATCAGCTGCATTGAAATTGGAGGAATATTTGGACATATTCGAAACAGAAATCCAGGTTCTCTGACATGTTGCGAAACAAACAGGAACCAGTTGGTTTGCATATTTAGTTGCCACACCTTTCCTCCCTCAGCGTGGTATTCCTTCTCATCAGCTGTCAGCAGCTTGGCGAGTCCAAAGTCTGTGATCTTGACATGGTTGGGGTTTTTCAGCAGGACGTTCCTGGCTGCCAGGTCTCTATGCACCAGGTGGCGCTCTTCCAGGTAGTTCATCCCCTGTGAAGAAGCAGGTTTAGTGCATCATTAAGAAAGAAACAATACCTAAATATTAGATAAAAATGAAATGTACAGTCTATCCGTTAATTCCAGGTCAATGTTGGCTCTTAATCTTTTTTCTAGTTTTTTTAAATTCATGTTGATTTTAAGAAAGGTTTCCCATAACGTAGCGGAACCTCCATAGAAGTATCTAATCCCTTGACCCAGTTCTGATTTTCCCAGCATCTAAACATTTACAGCGAGGTTGAAGAGATTACTAGTCCTTCATTAAGATGAAAACCATCCTGATGGGTTCAGGTTAACAAGCCTCAGCAGGATTAATGGGAGATTAACTGGGCTCACCTTGGCGATCTGAACACACCAGTTCAGCAGCCACTGGCCACAGATTCGCTCCCTGTGTTGTCGGACGTAGTCCAGCAGGCAGCCGTACGGCATCAGCTGAGTGACCAGCTGGACGGCCGACGTCAGACAGATGCCCAGCAGGCGGCAGACGTGAGGGTGGTCTACACTGGCCATCACATACGCCTCCTATAAAGAAACCAGGAAGGAAACACAACCATCATACTATACTTGTAGTAACTAGCCAAATGGGTATTTTTTAAACAAGAATAAAAAGAATTTTTGGAAAAAACTTAAGATTGTTACACTTGGTTAGATGGACATTTTTTACATTGTTTGCCTTAACATCAATGTAAATCCAAAGTTTTTCTGCTCTGCTGATAAATCTTATGTCTCTCTTGCACATCAATAATTAGATTTGGTAGGATTTGGTTTGCAAGAAGAGATGAGAAAATCTGAGCAGAAGCAGTTCTAATACACAGCAGATTGGTCCAGGAGTGCTGTGAATTTTATTTTGTATTTTTTTGGACAAAAGAGCTATGAGCAAATAGGCCTATTTAAATTACAATAAATAAAAATTAATGTTTAGAATGAGATTCACTTCTTCATTGTCATATATACAGTGATGGGCAGTAGCGCCGCTACATGTAGCGAAGCTATTAGTTTAACTACATTTTCCAGTAGCTTGACCGTAGCGTCGCTGCTTTTATTTATCAAGTAACTTTCCAGTAGTGACGTTATTATTTTTATCAAGTAGCGACGTAGCATCCACAAACGCTACAAAATCCAGGGCATAACTAAGAAATGAAACCAGGTTTTCTATTTTTGAAACAACAATCGGCGTTATTCGTTGGACATTAACGCATGAGCCTCTATTCTGCCTCTCCTGTCTTACCCCCAAAAATACAATGAATAAATATGTAGGTAGAAATTAAATTATACAGTGGAGACATAAATGTATATATATCTCTTAATTAGCTTTATTTTTCACCTTTTTTGCAAAAACAGTTTCATTTGTTACTTGAATCGACTGTTTAATTGAGGTCTGAAGAAGTTTTCTCTAAGGGAGACCCTAAAGAAATAAGATGCCTTTTGTAGGGTTTTGTTTTCCCTAGAGATGTCCATTGAATGCAAACTCATAGCCATGTCTCCATGTGTAGAACACTACACAGTACCTTTAATTTGGTTCTAATAACAGCAGATTGTTTATTTTTTTGTCTACTAGTAAATACTTAAGTTTTTTATTATACTGATCATAAAACAATTTTTTACACACTGTGTTATGTCATTGGCTGATCTTTAATAAATATTTTAACCAGTGTATCAGACTTCGTTTTGAATTGAAATTAGCTTGGTACAAGTAGCTTCTGATGTAGCTAAGCTACTGTTAACACATTAGTGTAACTTAGCTTGCTATAATTCTTTAGATGATAGCTTTTGTGTAGTGAAGCTTAATTTATTGTTGAGTAACTGATAGCTTAAGCTCACTACAATGGACAAGTAGCTTGCCGCAACACTGCATATATACGCTTCAGTGAACGCAACCAGGGTCTTTAACACACAGACATCATTAATCACTTTATTTATGGACCAGTTCTCAGAATATATGTGCTATTAGTTAAACTTCACAAAACAAAACAAAAATACAAAAAATTCAGTTTAAGCCAATTTGAAAAGCCGGTATTCACGGAGGGGCTCTCTTTCTTAAATTTGAATCTAGGTATGACTTTTTTTCTAACTGCTTTCAGACAAACGAAACACTCCCACTTCCTCACCGCCTCGGTTGTTTCTAGACCCACAGCTAGTTTGTTATTTTCCCTTTTGCGTTGTAACATAGCACAGACCACGCTTCAATATTGGGCATAAATCAAAAATGTCAGCATAATACCTGCCACAAGCTCACTGCGACACACTGCTGCGGGAGTATAACCAGCTCTTTAGACCTCAAAATAACTAAATCAAAATCCAAATACGCATAATAGTAAATGGAAAAAGTCTAAATTTTTCCCAAAATATTCGGTAATGCTTTATTTTACAGTACATCAATAACCATATAATAACACCGTAATAACATAGCAAGTTAAACTATATTACTAGGTAACAAAACCTTTATGGAGAATTTTACCAAGTGCTGTACTTCAAATTTTAGGTGAACAAGGTAAAGTCTGGCTTCTTAGATTTTAAACCGTTATTACCAGGTGACTCATATTCATTTCGCAGACAGTAATAAATTAATGTGTTGTCTGTTAAAGTTCAGTTTATTACTTGCTATGTAACAGAAAATCAAACCTAGAAGACAGCAAGCCAATCTTCTTAACTAAACTCTTATTTATTTTTAACTTGAGTTCAGTTTTATATTTGTTGGTGGAGGCCAATAATAGAAAATGTTATGTGGTAACCTAATGGTAATTACAATGTTACATAGTCACATACATTTGTAATAATCACATGCCGTTTATTATTTTGAAATCATATACCTCATTCTTGGGGTAATTACCCAAAAAGTTTTTCTTGTTACCAAGTACTATAATGCGACTTGCTATGTTATTACCATTTTATTACATGGTTATTGATGTACTGTAAAAAGAAAGCTTTAACAAATATTCATATGAAAAAAAAAATAAATTGTGCAAAATAATTTTAATACATTTGAAAAAAGTCTCCCTCTCGCCACTAGGGGTGTTGCCTCATCCCCAAGCAACCCCTCTTCCCGCGGCCATGGTTTTGTTCATACGGAAAAGATCCAAACCAGTTTTAAAATCCTGCTTTTTAAATTTAAGATCACAAACTTTAAGGATTTAAAATGTGAGATGGAATGTCTTAAGATGAGAGCCTGAACATAACTGAGACGGTATATTTTACTTACGTCCAGAACTTCTTTATTGGCTTTGGGTGATGTTGCCTCATGAAGAACTTTGATGGCAACTGGAATGCGAACATTTTCTTCATCCGGGATCCATAAGCCCTTCACAATAGAATAAAACCGATTTTTTTTTTTCAAGAAATACTCTGGAGGAGTGAACAGAACTTTAAAATGAATTATCCTGATGTGGTGTTATGCTTTTTAGTGAATGCTGGTACCTTGTAGACGGTACCAAAAGCCCCAGAGCCGAGGATCCTGTCCTTCTTCAGCTCAGTCTCCTTCAGGATCCTCAGGTGCGCCTGGTTTGGAGCTTGGCCACTCGGAGTCAACGGCTCCACCAGCTGCAGCAACATAAGGTACATTTAGTCTTAAATTATGATTTTTGTCTCCAGTGTGGGATGAAATATTAGACTATGCTTTTTCTTGGCCAAATAGGGGTCATCTCGTAACCGTCTCTATGCTGGAGTTAAGTTATGTAGGGAGTTGGGATGAAGGAGAGCGGTTGCCTCCTCATTCTAGACAGTGGTGAAATATAGATACATGCGCTTCAAGGTGTATAAGAATTCCCAATATCGTGAACAAAACACAGCTGTTGTGAAATCTTTTAATCTGACTAGTGAAAAATGTATGTACTTGATGAACTGAAGTTGTTTCTCTTGAGAATACCCAATGTTTGTGTGTGAGAAAGTTCTTTAAGCAGGAGTGGGGTGGTTCCATGGGAAAGAGAGTGTGTATTGGGAGCTGTTGTATAAATGTATAGCCACAGTCAGAGCTTTATCTCCCTGTCTAAGGACGTAAAATAAATTCGAACTTTCTCTTGCAAGAGTCGCAGTTTCTCCACAACTTCTACTCCCTTTTAGTCAGCTCCAACATTCCGTTGTATTTCCACTTACTCACCTCTTTCTCCTGGAGCAGTCGGCGCACAGTCCTTTTCTTTCGGATTTGTTGTCGCCGTAGCAACACCAAGATGACCAGTGATGTAATTACAGTGAGCAGGAGTCCAACGGCCACACCCACCGCCACCAATGAGTTTCCAGTATTGCTGGTTTGAAACAAAGAGCACAACACAAATCCTTAGATTTGTTTAGACAGACCCAGCCTTCTCTCTCACTCAAGTCACATGTGAGAACTTACCCTGCTGACTTCCAAACACCAACCCATGAGGATATCCAGATATCAAAATGATCTCAATATTTCAGCCCCTGCTCACACTGGTGAGGGTTGCAAGGTAGGTTGATGGTATAAGGAAGGCTAAGCTACTCTAAACAGCAGATTGTTCCACCTTAAACCAACAAACATCTGATCTAAAGTTGTGCAAGCCCCTTAAGGGAAGCATAGATAAGGACTAAAAGTGTCTGAAACAATAAAAAAAACATGTAGCCTGAATTAAATTAGCTAGTAACAAATATATTACTGCAGCTATTCAGCCTTTAAACCTTGCAGAACCAGATACACCTGTTTTTATTTAGTTTTAAAAGAGATCCACAGTTAGCTGTAACATTATTTATTTTAGATGTAAATACAAAACAGTGAAAATATTGTAAGCTCTTTAGTTTAATACATTAAAATATATTGTCACACAGAGGTTTTCAGCACAATGCTATCTTAGAAGAAAATCAGCCTCATTGGAATCTGCCTTTTTTTGCACACCGAATGTTAAACACTGATTTTTTTTATACATTGAATTCCTTACATTTAATCTTTATTTGCAAAAAAAATTGCCTGCAAAAAATTCAGCTGCAAAAAATTTGCCTGCAATTTCATTAAAATAAATACATCAAAATGTGACTTATTGCAGTCAGCAAATTAAAGACTGTGTGCTTGGTTACCCTTCACATCGAGACAGTCCAGGACCAGAACACCTGCAGACACAAAGATAACTCAATCAATCCTCAATTATTTCCTCTTTTGGTCTTAAGCTATGAAACATTTTATGATGAAGTAAAAGTTTTGAAAAAGTTTTTCATTTTTACCCCTGGGTGCAGTTCGGGTGGCACAGCTGGCACTGGCCAATCTCATCTGCATATTTCCAGATAAGAGTGTCACCCTCTCCAGGTACACCATTTGGGCAGCGAGAGACACACCGGCTGCCATCTTTAAAATGCGCACACTTGCTACATTTATCTGCACCCTGAACAGGAGACAAAAGTTTTTATATTCAATGATAAAAGAAATTTGTACAAAGTCAAAAATTTTAATTAAACAGTAGCTCTTTACAACTAGAACAAATTCAAAACCATGGAACAAAAGAGAAACAATGAGGTAATAATGCAACTTTGATTAATTATATTTTGCCTTGTATTCTTTAGTGGAAAAAGAAAATCTGAATTAATATGTAAAACTATAATATTTGTTTTTTTTTCTGGACTCACCGGACCGTGGCAGGTTGGGCTGCCAGTCTGCATCAGACACTCCTGGTGACACTGAACGCACCTGCCATCAACCTGGGCCTCTCTGGGTTCACTGCATGAAGAAACAGGCGTGTGAGCTTGATTGAAGCCAGGATGTAAAACTAAGTAACTAATCCTGCATTTGCCCAAACTTTGATCTTTGAAGGATATCTAGCACAACAGACTTTTAGGATTTACTAATGTTTTTACTAAGGGTCCAAGTAGCTATTAGCTAAATCAAAAATGTGAATAGACAACCAATGAAGGCAGCTATTGCTAGGTCTAGTGTGTGGCAGCAATAACTGAGTCTTTACTCAGGAGTTCGAGGGAAAATTTAGACTTTTTCAGGTGGAATTTAACCCAGAGGAAGATTTTCCAGGTTCCAAAAGAGAAAATCTAAATAAATTTCCTTTCTGTTCAAACCTCATGTATGCTGTAGTAATCTATACACACAAAGATACTCTAACTAAAAATAAAGATATGTATAAGGTGTGTACTAAATCAATTCACTGTGACAAAATCAATGCAGGCAAAAAAAAAGAACAAACAACTGTTAAATAAAAGGGTAAAAAGACTCAAACTGTGAACACTTGTAATAATTTATAGCTGATGAACAGACTGCAGCTCTCTCACCCATGAAGCAGGTTGCAGTGCTCAACACAGAGCCCCCCTCTGCTCACATGCAGACAGGAGACACACATGGTGGGGCCCGGGCCCCAGCAGCCATCCTCTGAGCACTCATGGTCACAGGTTTGATTCTCTTGATCTGTGTGAGGCAGATTACAAGCATCAGGTAAGTTCTCAGATGTTTGCTTCCCTGAAGGTTAAAGAGAACCAGACATCATGTCAGGACTCACTGCACTTGGTGTCATCGATTAACTCCTGCTCTTCAGATCTGAAGAGGCGAGACCAGTTGACGGTGTGAATGTAGCAGAGCTCCGGGTTACTCTTCAGCGTCACTTTTCCAGCGCTCACCTCCTTTAGGGAACGCAGGCCGAGCGACTTCATATGTTTCACATTAACCAGCACAAAACTGTACATACTGGGAGGAAAACGTCTATGAGGGACAGCTGGTCCACAAAGCTCGACAGCAGAGAGGTAAAGGGTGAGAAGGTGAAGTAAAGACATACTGCATCTTTTCCATTAGTACTTAATCTGTTCAGGTTCGATCGGGTTGTTTAAATAGTCTTCTATTAAATGCAGCAGTAACTCAATAACAAGGTGGCCGTACTACCAACAGTCTTCGATGTTATGGTTTAAGTGCATCTCTGAACGGCTGGAAAAGGGAGTGAGTACTAAATAATGGTATTGCTGCAATTACCCTGAATGCTAATTTTTCGCATTGTTCATCTACAGTAGGTCACTTTACATTCCCGGTCTGTCTTGCTAACAATTATTCTGGAAAAAGTGAGAAAATTTCACCCAGCTAGCTTTACTGCATCATCAGATGGTAGCAGAGGGGTCAAAAGTATTAATGTTCATTACTCAACCAGAAGTACAAATCCTACTGTTTAAAGGGAAAGTAAGGTCATATTCAGAATTCAATCTTCTGAAAGTACTTTAAGTATGAAATACAATTTCTACTTAATTTTCTTAAGTTAAATTTGACACTGTTACCATTATTTTTTTAAACTTACATCATCTTGAATAACTATTTTGGTATGTGTTGAACAACTAGTCGGTGCAGCACCGAGTCCAACCACAAAGAATTTAGTTGTCTGGATGAAACAAATTATTTTAAGGATTTTTATTCTTTTAATACCAACAGGCCATAACGAAATTAGCTTAAATGAAACAAAACTAAAGAGTCTATTTTTAAAATGCAATTAGTAGAAAGTAGAGATAATTGCTCAAAAATGTAAGAAGTAGAACTAAAAAGTAAAAAAACAATTATTCAGTAAAGTATAGATAGCCAAATTTTTTACTTAAGTAAGGTAATAAAGTATTTGTACTTTGTTACTTGACACCACTGAATAGGAGGAGCTTCTATCTCTCCACTGTCCTCTACAAGCCTGCTTAGTGTGAGGGATTGCATCCGAGTCAATGAGTTGATGCAATCAACTGGTTTTTCCTTAGATCGAAAAATTTGAATCAATCTGACAATATGATCTGTTGAACTGTAAAAGTGCCTTGAGATGGCATGTGTTGTGAATTGGCGCTATATAAATAAACTAAATTGAATTGAATCTATGGCTCCTCTTGTCTATTCAACTGAACCTGGAGGAACTCCATTTTAGCGGGCAGATCACGGTACTGTACTTCATGTGGAAAGCAGGAGAAGGGTGTCAGTGTTGGACTTCCTGGGTTCACCAGATTCTCCAGAGATGCTCCCAGTTAGGGGAGTACCACCGACTGATCCAGGGACTGCTGCTGAATGAGGACCTGCTGTCCCATGCATTTGGATAAAAAAAAAGCTCTCTCTCTCTGCGGCACTCTTTCAGCCAGTTTTACATCCAGAACGTATCACCGATTGTTTGAAGCAACAAAAATTGCCAGAAACATTTATATTGTTGAATCTGAGTAACATTTGGCTTAGCACTATTCGTTCTATTTGCCCAGTTGGTCATATTTGCTTTATTCAAAATGCGTCCTTTGATTCACTCCTAATTGTGCCTGTAAATAAGGACTAATACATCAATCAGTCGCTCCATTAACAGTGTACACTAATGGTTCCAAATAATGTCTACTAATAGAAAAGCCAAACAATCCAATTGACTTACAGCAAACCGTACAGAGTCTGTGCTATTAGAAAAGATGCGTATAAACGTGAGAATGAAAAAGAAACTCACTTCTGAGCTGTAGTTCTTCCTTTGATGATCTCCAGGTTCTCAAACACCGACAGAGACGTCATATTTTCAGGCCAGTAAGTGATCATCAGGTGGCCTGCCAACAAAGAAAGTAAATGCATCTCAAGACACCTCCTCAAGATGAAGCTTGGAATCATATCTGATAACAGGTTTCCTAAAGAAGTAGCTAAACTAACCCTCACTGATGACCTACCAGTGATCTCCTTTACTGTCCTGAAGTTCCAAAGCTTTTCAGGATCCATGGGCCCGATGTTGTAGTGGGGATCCCTAAAACAGCCAATCAAAAACAGGCCTCATCAGAACAAAACATTAGTATATTTATGTTGAAGCTGAGATGGATATTTATATAAACCAGTATTAATAAAACAAAAAAAGTCCTGTCTTTGGTGTGACTTTGCATTAAACTGGGGATTTATTGGTCCCACTGACTTTCCAACATTACCATTACTCTAAGAGGTCTGTGAGATTAACTCTGTCAACAGAGCAACATAGGGAAACGTTTTCCAAAGCTGGATTAACAAACTAGGAATAGGTATACACACGATTGCACTAAATCTGTGGGCATGAATTAACCAGTCAAAACAAATAAGCTTTATAGTATATTTAGGCTAAGCTACAGTCAAACGCCAGCGGAATGGCAGCCCACTTACCCGCAACTCACAGCAAAATCCCCTCCAACTTTCAGCCACTGGCCTTCTCCTTAGCATGCATTTAAATTACTCTGCCAAGGACAAGGCAAGGACCAGCTGAGGACCAGGCAAGGACAAGCCAAAGACCAGGCAAGGACCAGCCAAAGACCAGGCGAGGACCAGCTGATGACCAGGCAAGGACCAGCCAAAGACCAGGCAAGGGCCAGCCAAAGACCAGGCAAGGACCAGCCAAAGACCAGGCAAGGACCAGGCAAGGACCAGCCGAGGACCAGCCAAGGACCAGGCAAGGACCAGGCAGGGACCATCCAAAGACCAGGCAAGGACCAGCTGAGGACCAGGCAAGGACCAGCCAAAGACCAGGCAAGGACCAGCCAAAGACCAGGCAAGGACCAGCTGATGACCAGGCAAGGACCAGCCAAAGACCAGGCAAGGGCCAGCCAAAGACCAGGCAAGGACCAGCCAAAGACCAGGCAAGGACCAGGCAAGGACCAGCCGAGGACCAGCCGAGGACCAGGCAAGGACCAGGCAGGGACCAGCCAAAGACCAGGCAAGGACCAGCCGAGGACCAGGCAAGGACCAGCCGAGGACCAGGCAAGGACCAGCCAAAGACCAGGCAAGGACCAGCTGAGGACCAGCCAAAGACCAGGCAAGGACCAGCTGAGGACCAGGCAAGGAACAGGCAAGGACCAGGCAAGGACCAGCCGAGGACCAGCCAAGGACCCATCAAAGAAAGTGGAGAAAATCTGAATGGCTACTCGTGTATGGGGAAAAGATGAAGATTTTCTCACCCATTGAAGGAGGATGGGAGGAGGATGATGTCCCCATTGATCTTTGTGCAGTTCGTGAAGTAGTCAATGTTGGTGGAGTTGATGGCGATGGTGTTGGTCAATGATCCGATATTGATTCCGTCACACACTACAGGATAAACAGCACCCACATTTAGGGATTTTGCTTTAGAGTGTTTGTGAGTTTGTACTTACTTACTTTCAAATGAGTGAGAACATTTTTGTCCAAAAACGGCTAACAAAAGAATCCAAACGAACCCCATTCCAAAGGGCTCGCCCCCTTCGTCTGTCCTAATTTGCATGTTTTTAAAACAAAAACAAAGGCTATGTTGGGCTTTTTTGGAATGACTATGACCTGGATGACTGAGAACCTTCGCCAGCATATTTTCATATTTTACAAGTAAAGTAAAGACTTTGTTGAAAAGTAAAGACCTTTATGTTCCTCAGCTTCTTTTGGGTTATGGTCTAGGATAGGGGTCAGGGTTAGCCAATAGGAAGGGTTGAAAAAAGCAAGATCCTAGGTAGGAATTCAAATGCATGGATTGGCATGTATGCGTTTGTGGTGTGGGCTGTGGAGGGTGTCTACCTTTAGGACAGATTCCATCACATTGCTTGCAGCGGTGGATCCCTTTATCTTTTACCTCATACATTTGTGGACCGCAGGAGCGAACACATGAGCCTTTTGTCACCACATAGTTATCTTGGAAGAAGTAGAAGAGAGATAATTAATTGAGACCTATAGAGATAAACACTCTCTGGCACGATGAAAGCTGGTCAGCTGAAAAGGTATCTAAAAGACAAAAACAAACAAAAAACATGTCCTGACATCTCTTAATCTTCCATAACAGTAAAGTTTGAATCATCCATCTATCCATCCATGTTTTTCTACTTCATCCATCAGGGTCACATTGGGCCTCGTGGCCACCTCCAGCAGGCTATGAAACCTGGGTAGACTCTGAAAAGGTCTCCAGTCCATTGCAGTACAGCTGGATCTTAATTTAGTCAAAAACAGAGATACGGTCTAAGAAAATTACTGCAGTATTAGCATGGTATATATGGAAATACGTTATTATCCCAAACTGAAGAAGATTCAATAAAAAGGCTTTAGATCAGAGGTGTCCAAATCCTTTTGCCATGAGGGCCAAAGGTCTGATCTAAATATCCTTTGGGTGCAAAAAAAAAAATGTTCATCTTTCTTTTTGCGTGTCCACTAATAACAGCACACAAAATATCACAGAAAAAAAGGAAATTTTAGTTTAATTTCTGTAAAAGTGATCATTAATTTTGGTCTGGATATTTCAAGGTGTATCAGCTGTTGCTTTTTTTCTGCTAAATTAAATAAATAGGGGCTCCATAATCTCAGGGGAAGTCACTGGATCTGTGTGGTTCCATTTACCGTCAGATAAAAACTAAAAAACATGGCTGGTCAAGTTAATGTGGCAGCTTACATTTGCTATCGACAGATTTTCATTTTGAACTTTTTTGAGCTCTCTCATCAATAATTACACAAAATTGTCTTTCTCTTTTAAATTGGTTGGGGGGTTAGAGGTGGATAATCCAGATCCAGAAAGTAAAAATCTTGCCTAGTTTTTCTTCATTGTGTTAAACAGGTGATTAGCCCCCAGTCTGTGTTGTGGAGCTGAAAATGCAAAAACTTGAAAGTAATCTCAGTATAGGCTTTGTACTTAGTGGACCTGGATTATCCACACCGACTTTCATTGATAAAGGAACATCCTGTAACCTTCGGCCATTATGAACGCTGGAGCTTCCTGGTTTAGCTCCCCCCTGAAAGCAAATGGCAACACTGCGCTGTTGCACAATCAAACCGTCTGCCTCAGTGTTTTGAAAGCTGATAACAGATAAAAAAGGGTACAAAGAATGAGAACTTATGGAGTTACTGGAAAAGTAAAAGCCAGATTCATCCCTCTAGATCGAATCCAACATCGGGAGAACCAAAAATATGTTTTGATAAGTAAGATGTTAATCCATCCATCCATCCATCCATCCACATCCATCCATCCATCCATCCACATCCATCCATCCATCCATCCAAATCATCCATCCATCCATCCAAACTCTTTTGCTATCCGGGGTCGGGTTGCAGTGGTAGCAGCGTCACTAGAGAGGCCCAGATGATGACTACCACAAAATTCAGAGATGAATGAATGTTTTCAAAGATGTCAAAGATCCAAAGCACACTTCAATGCAGACTTTTGAGTAGACAATGTTGGATAAGAGTGGATTGAAATCCAGTTATTTTAAGCAAAAAATTATAAAAATATCCAGTGATAATTCATTTAAACATTTGTTTTTGACAACAAAGTGTGTATTTGTAAGGAAACTTTTAGCAAAATATTAGAGATGGATGTACTGTATTTATATGAGTCTGTTCACATGCTTAAGACTTGATGATGTCATGTTAGATGTTTTAATGTACTTACGAGGGCAGGCCTTGACACAGGCAGCTCCGAAGGTGTACTTAGGGTTGGGATTGTCCACCATCTGATGGGTCTCAGGGTCGTAGATTTCGGGAAGAGGACAACTGTCCTTACAGGTTCCGTCGTCGTTGAACTTTCTGCAAGCCTAAAGGACAGAGCAAAGAATAAACAGGTGTTTAAACCAAATAAAAAAGAAACAAATAAACCAAAACACAAGCTTCAAAGTTCCCTTTTGGGAGTCAAAATGTCTGCTTAACTCTTTGCTAGAAGAAGACACTGATTTTGACAGTGAAGATTGTTTTTTTTTTACAGGAACCAGGCCATTTGAACTGTAAGGAAGGTCATGTCTGAGAGTTGAGAAATAATCAAAAATCTACATTTTCTGTAATTTCTAATAGTGCTGAAGCTCAGTTTAAAACCTAGATTGTAAAAACTATTTACCACCTACATAATGAGAGTCAATGTTCACAATAATTGGCCCTTGTACTGTTTAGGAAAAAAATGCTATTCTTCACCCTTTCTAAATAAACCTACCTTATCATAATGATCTAACTTTATTGATTGTAGAAATTTATCTCTGCATTTAACCCATCCCCCTTGGGGAGCAGTGGGCTGCCATTGTGTGGCGCCCGGGAGCAGTGTGGGGTTAAGGGTCTTGCTCAAGGACCCAGAGTCCAGGCTATATGGATCAAACTGGGTACTTGCAACCTTCTGAGCGCACAAGCGCACTGCTCTAACCACTAGGCCAACACTCCCCTTATATTGGGAAGGAGTTGAACCAATGTGCAATCAGAAATATTGTCTGGAGCTAAGCCCCACAGCTGGCAACAATTTGGTTTCTGTGTTTTATTTTCTTTATTCTATTCTCAATTTTTGTTGAAATCTTTTATTCCCTCATTACTTTGAAAAGGTCAAGATGTGTTTTTAGTTACTGCAAATCTACCAAAAGATAAGAAAAAAGGGTTTTGCACAAAAGAATAAAAATAATTTTTTGTCAACACTGCTCGCAACATTTATCACTGCTAGGAATATGTTAGTTCCTCTACATTATTTTATTTAAAGTAAGTTTAAATAAGAAAAAGAGAGAAGAACCAAACTGAACCCAGTCTGACTGGTCAGAACTGGCCCAGACCAGTTGAACAGCACTGATACTGACCAGGCAGTCTGTGGCTTTGGGTCCGGTGCAGCCGGCGGCACAGTGCTCGTTACAGCAGTCGATGGGTTTGGGCCCGCGGCACCTCCTGCTGCACTGATCAGCACAACGCAGCTTGGTGACTGAGAAACACAGACAGGTTGATATCTCACCCAGTATAAACAGACAGAACGTTTGGCTGAACACTAAAAAAGGGAAGACTTTACATTTCTGGCAGTGACCCGCTCCAGGTGCCCAACATGAGCTGTCAAAACAGCTGGGGTCACACTTCTCACCTGCAAAAAAACATTCACAGTGACCAACGACATAACGCCAGGATGAGGACAGGAAGGAATATTTAGAGCTGTTTTTCATACAGTGATTTCCAGAAGGGCTCAGGTTTATATTCATGCTGGCATTGCTGTTTTTGTCCACTATATCCCACCAGTTGATGGATTCCATGTTGCACAGCAGAGGGTTGAAGGTGATCTTCACTCCTCCTGACAGAATCTCTGTGGAGATAAATAAATAAAACAAAAACATCTGTAAGACAATTTAATCAGGCAATAATAAACACAATCAGATCATTTACTGTTCGTTTCAGCTGTTTGATTAGAAATGCATGTGGGATCTAAGAACACTGCTAACTGACACAGCATCAACTGAATGGCTGCAACCACAAATAAAATATTAGGAAATATAATCTAGCTGTTTTTCCATTTAACCAGGATCAAGTCTTAAATTTAAAGGTTTTTTTTAAAAGGGATCTATGGCCAAAATAAATAAAAGGTGAAACAGGATATCTATTTAAAGAGCATCAAACTATGATAAACAGGCACATGTTAATGAATCAGAGTAAAAATATTTTACTCTGGAACTAATTGAGTAATTGAATTTGGTTAATTTAAATATTTTTCTGACAGACTTCAAGAGGCAGGTGGAGGGTTAACAAAAGCCTTCTTCCCAATTTAGTTGGTGTAAAACCGACAGAGAGAAGCAGTAAAATGTGTGAATATAAGATTTAGCATTCCTCAGAATGAGTGCAGTTCAGATACAGGCCAGCGGAAGCCTAAACAATGCCATATAACCCATTAGGGATATAATAGGCAACCCCACCTGATAGCATAACTTAGACAGCTGCCCTTTTGATCTATTGTGGTTTAGTTGGAGCTTAATTTTACTGACCAACACAAAACAGAGCATAGCTATACTGGAAAATGTGAACAGAGCTTTTAAACCTAATTTACTAATCAAAGTTTGAGTCAGTGTGCTAGAACCACCACTGGCTGCAGGTCTTTTGGCGGTTGGTCTCTTCCATCTTTGCACTTTCAGAGTGTTATGATATTCCTGTCTATTCTTCTTTGCAAAACAACTTGTTTTTAGTCAAATGGCTGATAAGTGTCTGAAAACAGCGAGTTTTTCCATAGAGCCTGGAATTTAACAAGGCAAATTCAATATGAATCTGTTTGTTTCCTAACCATCCATTGCATCCTTGGCTGGGTGTTCAGGGGGGGCATCATGCTGCGAGTTGAACCTTCACCCCAGTTTAAGATCTGTTTCAACCTGTAACATTTTTTCTATCAGGATATCCTGGATTTAGTTCCATCCATCTTCATCCATCAAGAAGAATGAATCATGCTGCCACCTCCATGCTTTACAGTAGGGGTGATGTGGTCAGGGTGATGCTTGTCTACACTTTTGGTTCATCCAACCCGTCTAACATATATCTGGTCCCTTCTCACAAATAAGGTAACATCTGGTGAAACTGAATGACATTTAAGGATGGAATTTTAATGCATATTTTAGACATATAGTCAGTGTATCCAAAACCAGTTCATCAGCAGCAGTCAGACTGTGAAGTCTTAAATATTTATGATGCAACAACATGTTCTTCAAAGTTCTTATTGTCATGGTTTTGGTTCCATTTAATGCGATCATAGAATAATTCTATAGGGTATTTGGTGCTGGTCCTTAAGGTCTCTGTATAGGGTGTAACATTGTTTGGGCTGAAAATGGCATATTTGCTGTTCTATGAGCCCTAATGCAAGCCTGGTTAAAAACCCTAGAATGAAACGACAGGTTTTTCTTCCTTTTTATGGTATGCTCATGAATATTTAGATGAGCTGTGCTCTGATTGGTTGGTTTATAACGAGTGAAGCTGCTGAGCAAAGACGCATCATAGCAACAATCACTCACTCACTGAAACATCAAATTGTTGTTATAGTAGGAAGACCAGACGTCCTCCTTTTCCTGAACATGTCCTACTTTTCATTCTTAAAAAAATGTCAGGGGGGAATTTCAAAATCATCCGGGATTTTGGTCGACTACAGTGCAACATATAGTCGAAACACACCGGGTATTCGAAAGGAGCCGTCAGCTCCGGGGGGGAGTCTAGTGGGGGACAGAGCGAGAGAACCCAGCCCCGTGCTTCCCCCCGCCTGCCATACCGGCCTCCAGCCCCCCTCCTCCGGCTGACGACAGGCGGCTCATGGCTCTCTGCTGAAGTCTGGTCCATTCAGCGGCCCAGCAGCCAACAATTCATATCTCCCCCCTCGCTTGGGCCAGTGAACTGTGGGCTGGTCTGTATGTTAATTTCGGGGCGTAACAAAAGTACAGGCCAGAACCGAATAAGGCAACATCCCTGGGTTTACATCAACTCTGCGCTTCGTTTGAATTCCCCTGTTTTATGGTGGTAGTTTAGAATTGTGAGATTTGCAGAGAAAGGAGGTGTTGATGGGGTTTGAACTTCTCTGTACGTCCATTTCACCCACTGAACCATGGTTATTCATCTATGACAATAGAAACTCGGTTTCGCATTCTATGACCCCTATAAGCTTTCAGTTTAGCTTTGATCCATGTTTTTCTTTGTTTTCTAGTTTTATTGTTTTTTATGTTGTGAGTATTCCTGGTTCTCAGCATTTTTGGTGGATTTATGTTTGTGGCTTTTGCTTTTGTTACCCTTTTTGGTATTAAATCTTCAAGAAACCACTTCAGCTTCAGTCTCTGCATTTGGGTCCTCCTGTAAAGCCCCCACACCAATGCGGCACATGGTAAAGTATTATCCATTTCTTCCAGATCAAAATATGCAGAGCATCCATTAGACACAAAAGTAATGATAGAATTAGATGTTTATCATTTGAAGCCTGATAATTAAAAAGAGCTTTAATATTTCTGTTTTAAGTGAAAAAGTTTTTTCTCACTAAACTTTTCTACTGCAGTCAACCTCTCAGTTGTAATGGAAAAGAAACAGATCCATTGGTTAACCAACATCCCACTCCTTTCTGTCACCTAACTAGTCCAACCATTACCTAGGAATTAAAAGGCCATGTGTTTACAGTGGAGGTGTGATTCAGATAACCAATCCAGTGAAGCTGAACCTCCTACGTCATGAGGCAGAGATTGCCAGGGAGCGGTCCATTTCTTGCTGCCAGAACTTAATGTGCCGTTGAAAGAAGGCTTTTTTTAAGATACTGTGTCTCCACCCAGCCGGCTCCCTGCCAAGAACTTCCAACTGAAAAAACTTTTATTTGCGCAATCCATTGAGTTTTAATACACCAAAACACGCCTTGTTTTAAACTTTATGATAATGATTTGCTTCAGCTGTAGACTTCCTTTACAGGTATTTGCTGGAGTACATCTGTTAATGCTATCCTTTCCTCTCCTAACATTTGCTTTGTGAGTGCTTGTATGGGCATAACGTCCTCCATCTGACGTGTCCTCCCTGTAGCTGCACCCACCGGTCAGGTTGCTGAGCTGTAGCTGTCTCAGCCCGCTGGTGTAGTTGACCGTCGGAGATAATTGGATCTTGTTGTAGTTGGACAGGACCAGCAGCGCGTACTGGCTGTCGTACAGCTTCTGTCCTCTGATCAGGCGTAGATTGACCAGTGGGATGGTTGGAACTTCGTTCATAGCGATCAGGACATAGCCGCTAACTTCCTGGATGGACTGATGAGACAGAGAAAAAGAGGAATAAACATTTGCCTGTTACTTTAAGAAATCAAAAACATTGGCCTTTTGAGATCAGGTTCATTTTCTGTAAACCTCCAACAAGACTGTGTATCAGTTTTCATAATAGAGGTGAACATTTGAGGTTTCCTATATTGCAAATCATGCTTCAGTTTATTTACTTATCCTCAGAGGCTGAAACAGCTTCATTTATTGCTTCAGAACAGCAATAAATCAAGGGTTGTGGAAGTCATTAAAACCTCCAGGCTTTTGGACTAAAGTCAGCACATGATGCGCTAAGGAAAGGAAACCCAAAGTAGTTACATGTTTAGACATGTAACTTCCCTAAACATGAGGAAATAAGGTGAATATTGTTAGTTAATAAAAATGTCCTAGTATGTCCTTGAAGGGTGTTGGACCCTTAACATCACAGAATAATGCTGGTGAAGATTCTCAGTCATCCAGGTCATAGTCGTTCCAAAAAAAGTTAAAAAACAATCCACTGGACTTTGTTTCCAAGTTTCGCCTCCCATCCAGGAAGCTTTTTAAAT
Organism: Cyprinodon brontotheroides; assembly: GCA_018398635.1. Classification (NCBI taxonomy): domain Eukaryota; kingdom Metazoa; phylum Chordata; class Actinopteri; order Cyprinodontiformes; family Cyprinodontidae; genus Cyprinodon; species Cyprinodon brontotheroides. Next base: position 1,130,569 of record JAGKQL010000056.1, on the reverse strand, counting down.
TCAAAATGTCAGAAATAGCATTGAGTTCGAGGCTTTATGCCTTGAAGACCAGAATGTTCACATTTTGGACAAAGAAAACGTGGTTTGAGAGGGGCGTGAAGGAAGCTATCTATGTTAAGAAAAAAACAACCTTAAACAGAGGGGATGGACTCAGATTTCAGCTTTCAAAACCTATGCCCCGCGATACAGTTGATTCCTTCCTGCTATCTTTACAACCTCCAACCCTTCTCAGGGGACCTCGCCTATTCAGCCAGGCCAATGATTCCCTTTAACGACACCCTTTTCAGAGACATAGACAGGTATGGGGCATTGGATTGTTTTTTTTAAAGTTTGGAATCACAGAATAACATTTTAATTCTTAACAAGTTCCTGATGTGATCAAATGATTATCATAGCCAAATCTGATAGATCATCAATTCAAGCAATCAACATAAAAAGGTGATAGAAGCCCTACAGTGAAAACCCGGCATAAAGCTATTTTATGGAGGAAATAAAACTCTTTTTTCCAACTGACAAACTGCAACGTCATTGTTTCATTTTCACTGATTTGCTTGATTGTTGATTTGTCTTACATGTGTTAACAGAACATAGGGTCACACCTTTAGTTTGGGACCATTTTTATGCCCCTATCATTGGTCAGTTAATGGTCTAGTGCCAAACAAAGTGAGAAAAAGTTTAGAGGAAAAGTAATTAGAAAAACAGAGCTACTGCACAAAACTAGTCTCACTGATCACAGGAAAATCTGATTGGTTAGAGATAAAATAGAAAATACGGCAGAACTATGTAAATTACTGAGCTCCATAGGGAACACGGTGCAAAAAAAGCCCCCCCACCTTATTTTAATACAATCCTACTAAAGAATTTTCTTATTCAAGAAAGTCTATTTTTTCCCTTTGTTTCCATAAGTATTCAAAGTTTCCAGTGATTATTCTTTATACTTTCATCTTCAGATGACAGTAGAAGCTCTACTGTTCTACGTTATCAAATTTCATCAATATTTGATGTAAAGTCTCACAATTAGAGCAAAACCAGACTTTTAACATTGACTGAAATCTGGTGTAGGTCATCTGAAACTGTATTTACTGGAAACAAACCATTTTGGTGCAACATTGATAGCAAATTAGATGAAAGTAATTAGAAAAATACAGATTCTGGAGGGCTGTAATTTTGAAATGCTGGGACACTTTGATAAGTAAACATCTGGAGGGGTTCTGCTCTACTAGTTAAGGTTCTCACTGGAAACAAAGGGGGTGTTTTGGAAGTGTTTTAATAATCATGGAACCTAAGGAAATACAAGAAACATGCAAAATGCCACATAAAACAGTACCTCTTATTCTCATATGTGCATAGTCACATGCTGAAATTGCTTTTGATTTTTAACAAAACAAAACTTCTGCATTGTCTTGCAAAATAAGGTCAAGATTTCCAAAAACCTTTTTAGGGTCTACCAAAATATAGGATACTTTTTTTTTTTTTTTGTCCCTGTTTCTTGGGGACACAGCAACAAAATCTACTGAAAAATTGATTCAATTGTGATTGAAAGCCCCTGAAGAGCTGGCCCAAGTGGCTAGGGCGTCTGGGCCTCCCTACTGAAGCTGCTAAACCAGCGACCCCACCCAGGATAAGCGGAAGAAGATGAATGGATGGCTGGTGATTGAAAACCGCCAAAGATATAAATGTTAACTCTAAATAAAGACAAAATGTTGCTGAAACAATAAATTTGAGATGTCAGCATTACAATTTTTTTTTTTTAAACAGATGGCCGCTCACACTAAGCCTGGTTCTGCTGGAGGTTTCTTCCTGTTAAAAGGGAGTTTTTCCCTCTCTACTGTCGCTACAAGCATGCTTAGTGTGAGGGATTGCTTTCAAGTCAATGAGTAGACGCAATCAACTGGTTTTCCTTAGATAGAAAACTTTGTATCAATCTGACTGTATCATCTGGTTGAACTGTAAAGTGCCTTGAGATGACATGTGTTGTGAATTGGCGCTATATAAAACAATTGAAGTGAATAGAATTGAATCAAAGACTTTATCAGAAGTTTCATCAAATTATAAAAAAATTTTCTTGATTTAAGAACAGTATAGATGTTCCAATGAGACTGATCATGACAGTGATTGACAAAGGAAATCTGACACACCTGGAGGAAGGACAGGTCCTCGTTCTCCTGGGTGTAGGTGATCTCTAGGTTCTCCAGTACGACGCTGCAGTTGGAATACATCCTCTTCATGTTGCTATAGTGATACTCACGGGTGCCCAGCAGAGTCAGCTGGTTGCTCATCCCTTGGCAAACTGAAAGCAGAGAAATGCAGGACAGGAAGATGACTGTAGTTCCTCTATGCCACAATGTGGTGCTTTTTCCATTGGAGCCATGGCAGAGCTGAGTTTAGGATGAAGGTTAGCAAAACCATCAGTTCAGTTTTAATGGGAAATTAAACCTTCCACAGCCCGAGGATAATGACAATATATAATAATGGGTGAGTGATAAATTTTATGCTGTACAGAGGTTTTACTAATTACAGGATCCCTCATAAAACAATGAGGTGAGATTCTTTTTGTTCTCACAACATGGAATCAGATAATAAACCAATTTCTCCCTAACTGGTCATAATTATATTCCCAAAGAATAAAGAAATGTTAATGTTACATAAAAAGCCAGTTTCATGTGAATCCAAACTAATCTGACACCATGTGGAAAAATACAACCGTCCACTAAACCCCCAATTGCTTAAAAAATGGTCAAAACAAAATTATATTTTGAAAAATAATTTTTTTTTTCCGCCAAGTATATTTCTTTCTGTTTTTCATGTAAAAAAAGTGTCTAACTCCCGAAATTGGTGATCAAACTGCGTAATTGATCTAAAAGCCTCCATGTTAGGACGATGTAATTCTTTAAATGTGTGCCGATGTTACTTTGTTTCACCCTCAGAGTTATTGTTCAGGTAAAGTTGCACAGTCATTTTTCCAACATGAAGAAACAGCAATGAGTCAGAGGATTTCAACAGTGGCAGCGAGGAATGAAGATCTGCAGGCTCACTTCTTCACCTTAAACAGTTTACTCGTTAAAAGCGAGTAACACCCCAGAAACTAGGACAGCTCTGGATCCAGAGGTCAAGGGTCAACCAGAGCTCTGAGAGAGCGTCTGCATCAGAAGTGTAAATTGATATTCAATTCAAAAATCAGAAATACTGTTTCAATCCAACAAGGAAATTAAATCAGCTTCTGAACGGTCTGTGACGTCACAGGGTCAGCATGCTGATGACAGCAGGCTGGGTTTTTTCCCTGCAGATTCTTCACCTCATCAGACCAGATTCTCAGGCACATGTTATCTGGAGCAACTTTAGGAAAGATCAGGTCAGAGCTGTTCTGGTTCTTAAACAACAGCGGCATGTTAGGCAGAAAAAAACCTGGTATACAGTCACATTTATGACTGTTTCTACAGAGCATCAAGCTCAGCATCATCAGGCACCCTTCATTATTACACCCATAAGGAACCAATTAGAGCTGACCCAAGTTAGAAACTAACAAGCCGCTGCTCTCTGACCCTAGTAATGTAGGGGCCAAGCACATACACTGCCTTAAAAGATTTTCAAACTCTTAAATTTAGATTAGCAGTACATTCATAAGGAATCAATAGGCCATTATCTTTGCTTGTTTTAACCCAAAAACTATCAGGTACTATGTGATGGTGAAAACTGGGAAGTGAGGGTCGATGTCTGAGCTTTGGAATGAACTAAAACAAAGTGTGAATGGTTTACAGCAGATGTTAGTGATGCTGGGATGACTGGAGCCCAACGGGCCCCAAGATGAAACACACGAGTCCAACGCTGACATTTCTGGGATAAATCTTGGTTTATTCCAAGTTCTGGATGTTGAGTTGATTCTCCTGCTTAAACAGGAACCCACTTGTCTGAATTAATCTGATGAATGACTTTTTGTGCCTCTGGATGGATCACTATTGGTGGACTCCCATCTGTGATGTCACAGAAACAACACAGCTGAGCTCAGAGTGTCCCTGATGGGATGACGCCTGGCAGGTCTGCCTATTGTGAATTCTCCACATCTGGACTCAGACATAATAACCAACAGTCTCACATTAAACAATGAACTCTGCAGCTATTCCGCTTTATTTTCATCTCCATCATTCCTTTCTTCCAAACTTTATTTCTCTTTTCTTCATTTTATTCCAGTTTTCTCTCTTTTTTTCCTCTCATTTTCATTCCCTCCTTTCAGTTCATCACTCCTTTCCTAAACCTTCATCCCAATCTCTCCTTCTGTTTTCCCTCTTATTCCTCCCAGTGTCTCCTATCTCCTCCCATCCTCCGTTCTCTCCCACTCATTTATACCCCATCCTTTCCCATATTCCCAAACATCCTTATTTTCCTTCCTCCCCTCCGGTGGACTTCTCTCCTCCCTCTGTGACACAGACACGCCAACATTTGTCCGTGTCCATATCTCCTCCTTTTCCTACTCCTCTGCATCTTTTTCTCTGAGCCAAACTTCTCCTGCAGTTTTCCTTTAACGCTAAAACCCCAAATCTTTTGATATTCTCGGCACAGTCACATCCATGTGGGGAAAGATAGGAGACTTAAGTCCACACTAGTTGTGCCATATTTCAGAGCTGCAACGTGTCTGGAGCGCCGAGAAGCACAAGGTGCTCAATACTCAGTGACCTGGCCAAGGCAAGGAAAGCCGAAAAAAGGCAACCTTTGAACAAGACACACAAGACAAAACGTCAAGAATAGGTCAAGAAATATCTGAAGACTGATTTCTCCAAGGTGTTTCTGTCTGATGGAATGAGAGTGAGTCTTGATGGGCCAGATGGATGGATGGGCACCAGGCTGGATCAGTAAAGGGCAGCAAGTTCCTTATCGACTCAGACGCCAGCAAGGTGGAGGTAGGGTACTGGTATGGGCTGCTATCATCAAAGATGAGCTTGTGGGACCTTTTAAGGTTGATGATGGAGTCAAGATCGACTCCCAGACCTACTGCCAGTTTCTGGAAGACAACTTCAAACAGTGGTACAAGAAGAAGTCGCCATCATTCAAGAAAAACATGAGATTCATGCAGGACAATGCTCCGTCACACGCATCAAAACACACCACAGCGTGGCTGGCCAGAAAAAGTCTAAAATGAGAAAAAATAATGACATGACCCCCTTGTTCACCTGATCTGAACCCCATCAAGACGCTGTGGTCCAGCATTAAATGTGAGATCTACAGGGATGGAAAACTGTCCACCTCTCTGAACAGTGTCTGGGAGGCTTTGGTGGCTGCTGCACGCAAACAGAAAAAGACACTGACTGAATCTATGGATGGAAGGCTTTAGAGCATCATGGTGAAGAAAGGTGGCTATATTGGTCACTGATTTCTTTTTTGTTTTGTTTTTGAAAGTCGTAAATGCTTCTGAAATTTGAGTTGTGATATTTGTTTACCTGGTGAAAATAAACAGGTGAGATGGGTATATATTTGTTTATTATTACGTTCCCTAATAACTCTGCACAGTAATATTTACCTGCACACACAGACATCCTCATAAAATGACCAAATCTAAAAACAACTCACAAATTTCCAAAAATATGAAACTTTGATAGTAAGGAGTCTTGGTTTGATTGAGAACACAACTGAGGCCCAATAATAAAAATAATCCTCAAAAATACAACTTGCCTAATAATTCTGCACACAGTGTATATAAGCGGAGCACTAAATAGAATAAATAGTAACCTGGCAGACTTAGAAAAAAAGCAACAAAAAAGCAAAAGGTAGTTACTTGAATCGTCTAAAACTGACCAACTGAACTCAAGCATAAATAAAAATATAAATTATAACATGCTGGTGAAGATTCTCACTCATCCAGGTCAGTCATTCAAAAATAGAATATTAAAAACAATCCACTGGACTTTGTTTCCAAGTTTGAAGACGTTTTATTTCCCATCCAAAAAGCTTTTTCATTTCAAAATGTCAGAAATAGCATTTTTTTCTTAAAATAGTGCATTTGTTCTGGGATTGAGGAGATAAAAGACATTTTTGCCAATAGAACAAGACAATTTAAGACATTTAAAATAAGTAAACACACTTGCATTGTCTATTTCATTCTTATTCTAAGAGTAAAAATTATCATTTCATTGGTAAACTATCTCATTTACCTACTCAAATTAAGGGTAAATGCACTTAATTTAAGAAATTTATTTTTCCAGTGCTGGAAATAGATAAAATTTCCAAGAAGACGGCAAAGAATGATGATGTGTGAAACATCCCACTGCACTCAGAATCTACAGTAGAACTTCAGGATTCCCGATGATCCTTGAACATATCCTGCAGCTCCCACCCTCACATTTACGGGCTATTGTTAAACATCTGAGGACAGTCTTAAAAAGATCCAGTCACGTTGAAACAAACTAAATGTGTTTCCTCTTTGCTTTCATTATCTGACAGCCTTCTGGCCTCCAGTGTAATTTTTCCAAATCTTCAGAGCAGTGATTGTTCTCTTAAGTGGTTGTAAATACCTTAATATCCCAGAGATCACTGAGTCAGAGCTGCGGCATTGTTGAGCAACACTTTACACAGGTAAACACAGGAAATACAACCTCAGTCATAAACAGCGATAGATGCCTGTTGTTCTGACACCTCCTTCTGGTTAGCAGTGAAACGCTCTCAGGATGACGGAGTGAAGGTGAGATGAGCTGATTAAAAAAGCCTACAAAGAGACGTTATTTGTTCAGGAACAGGTCGGGCCTGTCTATGTCTTGGATGACAGCTACGCTCTTAGCCATAAACGTGAAAGCAGTGTGTGTGTGTGTGTGCCTGTCGGTTTGTGTATTGGGTAAAGATCTCATTTACAATAGTTCATCAGATGAAATGAACATTGTGTCATTAAATGATGCCTTCGCTGTCTGGTTATCAGGGATAAGAATGAACAAGTTCACGTTTCATTTTTCATGTTTCGTGACAAAAACAGCAGTTTTGTTCTTTTGCCTTATCTGATCTCATGATATTCCCACAGCTCTCCCTGAGCATTAGTCCTACCCACCATCATATATACTTGTTGTGCATATTGGTTATTTAGAAGGATCCCTATTAATCTCAGCCTTAGAAATCACTCTTCCGTGGAGGAAACGGAAACATAAAAAATATGTTAAAATAAATCAGTCAGCAAAATTACATATCAAAACAGCCCAAAAAAATAAAAAAATAACAAAGACAACCAACTTAAACATTTAAAAACAAAAGAAAAGAACGGTTTAATAAGGCCATCAAAAAACCAACATAAACATTTAATGAAATGACTCAAATGAATAAAATAAATATGATGTCATCATGAATAATAGATATTTTTAATTCCTTTTACCTTTTATTGATTAGATCTAATTTCTGTTCCAGTAAGGCTCCAGTAACTTTATTGATCTCACATTGGAGAAAATTACCTCTGCATTTTAACCCATCCCCTTGGGGAGCAGTGGGCTGCCATTGTGTGGCGCCCGTCGAGCAGTGTAGGGGTCAAAGTCGTAGAGAAGCGGCAGTTCCAACCGTTGCATTTCCAAATTTTCCCGAGTGGTGCACGACTTTACACGAATGAATAAAGTGAATGTGATTGATCGATTATCAAGGGGGCGGGATTGTTGTGGCAGATGGTTCGATCAATCAAGTTGATTTAGTAACTTGGTAACTTAGTGCTAGTAGGTTCCCAATGGGGAAATTCCATTGGGACCAAGTAGCTACTAAATTGAACGACTTAGAAACAACGGCTGTCAAGAGGCGCTATGGACAGAAGGAAACATGCAAGAAGGAGGAGAGTTTAGTGTGGGAGCTAGGTGGATGAGTCTCCTCCATCATCCATTTATATATTTAGAGGGAGGAAATCAGGGATAGAAGATGTTGTGGAAGAAGGACGCCAGAGCGGCAGAAGCTTGGTTTGGTGTAGAAGGCTTCCAGCCGTACATGTTTGAGCCCCTTGCCGTTGCAGCAGCTGCCAGTTCTGTTAGCTCTACACTGACTGATAGACCTCAGGCGATCCATGTGTGTGAAAACGCTTACTGGGGCCGGAACTCCAATGGGAAAGAAGAAGGATTCTTATTTCAAGCGCGTTGCATATATTAGCTGCGACACATGAATCAAGATGCTATGGCCATAAAAATTTGATTGACTGATGACCGTTGATGTATGATTGGCCGAATTTAGGTGTTAAGGCCGACGTATAACTAACTGGCCTGCATAAGATAACGAGAAAACCCCCCGCAGATTTTAAGACATTTTCAAAATTTTGGGAAAATATTGTCTGATAAAGAGTACATTTATATACACGTTTAATTCTGAATGATTTGAAATTTAAATATGATTTTCCTATGACTTTAAGGTCTTGCTCAGGAACCCAGAGTGCAGGCTTTGGGGATCGAACCGGATACTTGCAACCTTCTCAGAGCACAAGCGCTCTGCTCTAACCACTAGGCCCTCACCTCCACTAATTTATGCATTCATTTTGGGCAGAGTTAGTGAAAAGGAGTATTTAAAAGCCTCCCTACTTCAAATGATCAACATGCAGAGCAGGAAATGATGATGCAAATAATTTTATAGCAGACTAGATCTAGCAGTTATCCCAGCAGGTATCTAAAATGTGACTTTGAACACTCTTATAGCGTGATAATGAGTGTGACGCGATGTAGTCTACAGTTTCAGCTGCTCACTAACTTTTCATTTGTTTTTATTTTTTTATTTTAATGTAATGATGCACATTTAAAAATCTGATTAAGCCGATGAAGCTGAAATATTGGATTTTGGTACAATTAGTAATTTGATTTCATATATCATTATTGTTTTTGGTTTGGTGTCTATTTCAAATTCATGATGCTAAAATCTATGTGTGAAATCTGACTCCTTGAGTGAAACTAAAAGTCTGCAGGATCAAACACGATCCAGTTGGGATTAGCAGACTGATCCACCCGGCCTTGCCGTCTTCTCGTACCCAATTTCATTTGACTTATACCAAATGTAAAGATTGTTGCTCAAACACGTCGCAGATTCTTTCACAGCTTAGAGAGATAAACCACGTATGAATCAGAGAGCAAACAGACATGACGGAACTGGACCTAAGAAATCCTCTTTGTCCATCCCTCCTCTACCTGCTGACGCGGTTGCCGAGGCAACAGCGATAAATCTCAGCTTCTTTGAAAGAGAAAATTTGTAAAGCCGCTCAGATGTTGATGCATGGGGGTGGGGGTTATTGGACTAACTGTTCTGAACTGTCGGGTCACCAGCAGCAGGTCGTTTACCTCTGAAGGTTTTAGGTTAAAACCAGAGTTTTTCTCTGAATAAGGGACAGATATCAGGGAGGGAAACGTCACCACGGATTGCTGCCACCTGACATGTTGGATGGAAAAATTAGACGGAGGAGGTTTGATGTTTTTGAAGTGCAAGAAACTGTGTTTACTCCGTCTGATACAACATCTGCTCAACGCTGTAGAACTTATGGTGCTCTGTAATTTCTCAAAACAAATTAGCTTTTTATCGTCAATTTAGGGGAAGAAATATTAGAGAATTCTTTGCAGCTCATGCCAGAATGCTGAAGGATTATTCGTAAATTAAATTACAGTCATTAAAAAGTACTCTCTGAGATCTAGAAGCAGAACATTTTAGTTTATTTGTTCCAGTTGGACCAGTGTTTTCTGAGGAATCTTTAGTAATTTAATAATTACAGAAAATGCTGCTTTTTACAGTAAGAAGCGTATCATAGTTATTTCTGCTGACTGACTCATTTAAACAAAGCAGTGAGAAATCCCTCCACTGATAGAAAGATGTGATAAAAAAAGTGCTGACACCTTTTTACCCATCCATCACCTTTGTAAGAGTCAATTCTTCCCGCAAAGAAGAAAAATCTGAGACACAAGGATCTGATTAATGAGTTGGTTGTTGGTTTAACGAACTCTGTTATCACATGTGAATTTCCCCTGCTTGTCTTATTCTGCTGCTGTCGCTTGTCTGGCGTTGCTAAACTCCTCCTGATGGAGATAACAATCAGAGCGGCAGTCGGTCAAATCGCAGCGAAGAGACAGTTCTTTCTACTTTTCCAACCCAGGAGATGGAGGTGGAGATAAGGGGCACACAGACACCTGGTGCCTGCAGAACACTCCGTTTCCTCTGATTGCAACATCTGCGTGCTTCCAGGCCTTTCTGAGGAGGAAAAATGTGCTCGCTCAGGCAGATCTGTGTGTTTTTCAGGATGATTGGATTACCTGTAATCAGAGACCAGCTGTTGACTTCTCCTCAACACCACTACCAGTGTTCAGCCGTAATGGCAGTCTGTCCATCACTGAGGCCCTTTGTTGGCAGTCCCAGTTGTCCAATCAGCTGCCCAAAGCCATGAACCCTCAATGCAAACAAACAGGAGTCTGAACCCGAACTGAGCCAATAAAAAACTGAATGACTAAACATGTTGGACCCAAACTTTGACTGAAATCTCTTCTAGGAAATCAGTCACTGACCTAAACCCTGACTTCTGACCTAAAAACAGAAGTTTAGTAAAAAACACATTCTTTCTAGGAACTAAAACTGCACTGCAGAGTCCATCCCCTCAAAGACCTTGATCCCAGTAAGACCAGATGTTTTAACGAATTTAGGAAAAACAGACATGATTTGGTTTCACACCAAAACCGTCAATAACATGGCTGCTTTCCATGTGGTTTATCTTCAGCGGTGACAGGTGGGGGAACCATGAACCAGTCTGTGACAGGGTAGCAAGGAGACGCAAACATGCAAACACTCACCCTTAGAGCCACTTAAAGTCCAGTTAATCTATTCAGTTTGGGAAATAGAACAACCACTGCAAAACCTGATCTAAATTGGATAGAAACCTATTAAAATAAGTTTACTTGCCTTTCATTTGAGCAGGTAAATAAGATGATCTATCAATGAGAATTTTGGGCCTTATAACAGGAAACTCAGACATTATGCACCTGAAATAAGATAATGGAAAACTTTTTTTTTTCTTACTCTAAACTTAAATGATCTCATTCCATTAACAAAATGTCTTACTTACCTGCTTAAATCAAGAGAAAATGCACTTATTTCAAGAAACAACAAGTTACTTAGAGTTTATTTTGCAATGAGGTCAGAGAACCCAAAGAGAACGTATAAAAAAATCTGAATTTTATGCAAAAAGACGTATTTGAAGCCAGGATCCTCTTGCTTCTAAATCACAACACCACCATGCAGCCATAAAAATATAGACTTCCTTGCTAAAACGGTTTAAAAAGGAATTAAAGATTCATTAAACAAAGTGTTTTACCTCAATTTCAGTAAGTAAATAAGATGATCTGCCTATGGAATGAGGATTTTATATCATGCGCCTGAAATAATATACTGCAGTAGTTTCTTTGTGTTTTAAATGTAAATGTTCTTATTCCATTGGCAAAATGTCTCATATCTGCTCAATTTATGAAAAAATGCCCCTATTTTAAGAAAAATTTACTTACTTAGATTTCAATTTTTGCAGTGTTCAAGAGCAAACATAATCGAGTCCGATTAAACCAGGAGAACAACAAAAGCTCCAGTAAAATATAAAGTGATGCAGGTTAGTATTAAATATGATCATTTCTGCATTAAGCCTGAGTGCAGAGACAGTTTTTGCTGAGAAGACAAAAACAAGCTTAATTTGTACCTTTTTTGTTTTTGTGAAGAATTTTGAGGCAGAGTAGGACAGCAACAATGGAAAAAAACATAGAAAAAAACCCAATTGGAGTAATGAGCTTGCATCTGCAGGTTCATTAAATAATCAGCAGCAACAGAAATATCTTTAAATATAAAAGGGACTTTTTTTTTTACCAATTAAAATACCACACTGTAAGAGTAACAGGTACTCGAACAATGACTGAAAACATGATTTTTTTTTTCTCTATAAAAAATGGTTTATCCTTTCTTAGAGACATAAATCTGCAGATTTTCCATCCTAAAAACATTAAACATATTAAATCAGTTTAATGATTTCCTACAGAGGGAGAGTTCTTTCTCTAATAGATAATCTAGGACAGAGACCAACATGCAGGATTGGAACAGAGTGTAACCTCAGCTGTTCAGCAGGTTTAACATGTGATTAATCAGAAACATCTACAGTGAGAAAAGTTATCCACATGTTGATTCTGCTTGTTTTTACAAAAGACTGAAGAGAGATTTAATCAGGCTTCAGCGAAAGCGCCTCGCCTGCCTCAACCTGCAGCTCCTTTCTCTTCTTACTTTCCTGTTTATTGTGTTTTCCAAAGTTTGCAGGAATATGTTTCATTCCTGTCTTTAGACATTGCTTGATGAAGCAGAAAATGGAAAACCGGCTCGATGGCAACAGATTATTTATGATCAGCAACATTAAAAAGCTCCCTCTATTAAAAGCTGGCTGACATGGGAATCAATGGTTTTACAGTTTGACCTGCGGTCTCCTTCCCTGCAGCGGGAATCAATGGAAACCTTTATTGTTCCGCCTGGTTTTAAACGGCAGTTAAGAGCTTTCATTGATTCATGTCAGAGTTAAGCAGACTGACTGAGGAACTTCGCTCTGCTGGCCTGTTTTTTAATGCTTAATGACAAGAAACAAACTGCAGGTTTCTTCAATGGCCAACGGCAGAAATCTCGTGACTTTTAACACCTTCAGTCCATTTTTGTGAGTGGAAACAGAGGGGCTAAAAAACGGATACAAACAGACAGAAGGAGAAACATCAGGGCATAAAAACAGATCAACAGAAACTCGAAGGTGTGTCTTCAAGAGAATCCATCAAAAAAAAACCTGACAGGTGCTTCATTCTTCTGCTGCAGGCCAAGTATTTCTCTAACCGCTCTCAGGTGGACCTAAATCCTGATTTCTGCCTCTGTTTTCTATCCTTCACTACAAAAATGGGAACAAACTGAATCCTTCCGGGAGGCTGCTGTGAACAAAGAGCCTAAAGATGTGATTTAAGACCGGTTCTCTGCCAAGAAGTCCATCATGTGTTGACAATACGGGTTCATCCCCTATTCCTTTATAACCTTATTCCTGAATGACTCGTAGGTCAGAGTTCAGAGGTTAGAAACTAAGAAAGAGTTTTCAGAAAATGCTCAGAAACAAAGCAGCCAAAGTCCAAAGAACATCAGTGAAAGACCTTTAGAAACTCTGGAAAAAATCTCTACAAATCTCTTTTCAAATGTTAAACAAGCCCGGATGCTGATATGGAAAGAGTTAAAAAATAACTTCATCGGGATCATTGCATTTCCTAAATCTATGTGTGTATTTCTAAGATCTCCCCATTCCTAAACGGCAGACCAGTTCTTCTGGTCCAATTTGTATGTTTTCTAAACCAAAATAAGTTTTTTGGGCTACTATATAACTCCTCAAGCTCAACGCTATTCCTGACATTTTTAATTGAAAATGCTTCCTGGATGGGAAGTGAAACGTCTTCAAACTAAGAAACAAAGTCCAGTGGTTTGTTGTTTATCTTTTTTGGAAATTCTAAGACTCTCTTACAGAAAAATACTAACAAAAGAAATTATTTTTATACTCTTCAGCATGTTTCATTTTTATATCTGTATTGTCTGATATGATAGGGATTATAAAGATAATATATATAACTGAGGATGGGCAAATAAGTATTTCAGGCAATATGTAAATTATAATGTGAAAGGACAATTTTTTACTTTATTATTCTGCTTTTCTACACAGGTAGGCATAGCCTGTATGGACAGGCTTCAAACATAAAAGGGCAAAAACAACTAGCGAATGGGAGGAGAAATCAATGAAAGAGCTGTTTAAACACACAAGACTTTTAGAAAGCTCAGGGTTCTGCCCTCTGTTTAAGTTTATTTTTAGTTTCTTTGTATTTCTAGTTGTTTTCTAGCAGTGTTTTGTTCTCCAGTTACTCTCTGTTCCCCTCTTTGCTTCCTTCTAGATGCTTCCATCCACATCTGTTCCTTGGCAGCTCTTTAGTCCAGTCTTTGTTCTTTCTCCTCTATATAATCTCCCTGTGCTGGTTCCTCATCTTTTTTCTGGCTCCCCACGTGAGTTCCCCCTCATGTTTTCTGGGTTTTTGGTTCCTTGTATTTTTGTACTTTGGTTTTCCAATTTTTTTTTTTGCCTCAGTTAAATTATGAAACTCACTTCTGCCTCCTAATCTCTGCATTTGGGTCCTTAAAACCTCAACCCAACTGTGACAGAAAGTATCTAAAGTTAGCTAAGAAATACTATTTTTTTCATGGCAATTTAATTTCAGATGGAAATCAATATTACATTTAAAATTATTTAATGTTGATCATAATTTTGATAAGATTTGTGTTGAAAATATTACAATGGACAAAGTCATAGTTGTCTCTTGAAGAGGGTTTGGTGTTGCTAGGAGATGGAGAACTGGAGAGGAAGAAGGGAGGTGGTGTTCAGACATCATGGCTGTGGTAGTGAACATTTGAAGCTTTGTTGAGAAAAAAAAGTAAATCATAGATTATTTTGTGAATTGTTAATAGGGTGAGTTTTCTCTCTACTGTCGCCACAAGCTTATTCAGGATTACCTAATGCAGAAATATCTTCATTATCTGGATATAGTAGAAACACTTCTTCAAAAACACCCACAACTGAACCAGTAAAACAACATAAAATGCCCATAAAACACAAAGGGCCTGATCTTCAAAGATCCCAAACCAGAGGTGCTAAATGGCACATGCAGTATTTCATTTAGTATGTGTAATAAGTCGGTCTGTTGAGGGGATCTACTGAGATTACTGCTCAGATGTTAAGACATGCAATCAGATTTGGTTCTGTCCATTAAAATAATCAGATTGTGTGTGATAACGGCAGTTTGAGGGTGACTATGAAAGAAAGATGGGGTTGGCCATTGAGAGATGACTATAATGATGATAATAATAATAAAAAAAGAAAGAAGTAACTCATATTTATTGGGCATATGAAATAGGTAGCCTAACTTAAGGTGTGGCAAACTAAATTACAAAAATAAAAGGATAAAATAACTAAAGTTATAGTTAAATATAAAATACCATAAGAATAAGAAAGTTGTTTTTGTCTGCTAATCCATATGAGTAGATTATGATCTAAACATCTGGATTTATCTCATCCATCTCCTCTCAGCAGCAGCAGCTTGACATGATGTACTGCAAAACAAGGTATCCACTTTAGTATTTATTAAATAACGTGCATTAAGCACTTCCTGCTTGGTGCACAGTTATGTTTCAATAAATCGGGGGATAAAACATTCCTGTAGTAATGAGATCCCCGCTTCTCCGACTCTTGCAGGCTTTTTTGGTAGTTTTTTTTCCTTTATTGTTTACTCTAAAAAAATATTTTTTTTCTTCATTAATATTACTATAACCTTATTTTTACAGGTCCAAACAAGTTTAAATGTTCTTCATTCTCTGATATTGTATCAATGCCTCCTCTGTGGCAACAAATGCTGCAGATATCTTCACATGTCAGTTTGCACATGACTTTCAGAAGTACTAAAACTGCTACTATGACGCAAATCACTCTGCACCTTCTTTGTAGGTCTGCTACTGTATAAAACCTCTAAATCAACACTATTTGTGACGTTTTGAATTGAAAAAGCTTCCTTGATGGGAATCGAAACGTCTTCAAGCTTGGAAACAAAGTCCAGTGAATTATTTTTTACTTTTTTGGAATGACTACGACCTGAATGACTGAGAATCTTCATTAACATTCAGCTAAAACAGTAGGAGTTTTTCCTTTCAGGAATGTCCAAACCAGCTGGGAATCAGCAAACAAAAACTCAGCATCTGAGCCTGAAACGACCCAGAGAGGTTAAATCTGAGCCGTCGGAGTGGCTTGGTGATATCTCAGGAACAATTCCATCATATCAGACAGTTTCTTTTATGCCTGCTTCATACCTGCAGGATGGTAGATGGAGTTGCCTGACCTTTCGTTCTTCTTCCATGGTGGAAAGAAGAAAGGTTGTTAGTAGGTATTTAATTTTAACTTCAAGCTACTTGAACAGAAACCTGATCCAATCAGACAGAGGAAAAATCTGAATGGAACGTCCTGAACTAACTCCATCAGGAGCTGATCACTAAACGTTCTCTCTGTACATCATGTTTGACTTCTGCTCTGCTTGTGTGTCTCGCCTGCAGCTCTGTTCACAGGTCAGAGCGAGACAGTACATGTTCCAAACACTCGATCCGCTTCATTCTCACTTCGGCGCTGCTGAAGGAAAATTCCAGAAAACCGTTTCTTCCTCGCTGACAGTTAACCGTGAACACTGGTGGCGGGACGTGCTCTCCAACTCCAGCAATCTCTCTGGAAACCCAAATATTGCCAGCCTCCCATACCAAACCGTGTCAACTGGAACTGCATGCAGCAAAAACAGACGGGAATAATGACTAATATTTCCAGCTGTTATCTTAAATCTGAGCCGTGCATGCAGGATAAACTGCTGGAATCTTTGCAGATCCAACGGGTTGTGATCTTCATTAACCCTTTTTTTGTTGTGGCAACCAGAAACTGAAACAAGTCACAACTTAGAAATAAACACCTGCAGGTTAAAAGCAGAACTAGCAACAGCAGAAAAAGCAGTTTTCTGACACCTGACTGATAACAGAAACTGCTACAGGGTGTCCTGTAGGAATCCAAACCTTGAAGTCACTGCTCTGCAGAAAACATTTCTTTGGCTGAGTCAGCCTGAGAGCATTAAGGTTTATCTTCACAGCACATAGCAGCTATTGGTGACGCTGGAACTACACTAGGTCATGTTTTTTTAAACTTTTCAACCATCTTCAGGCCAATAGTTCACAATAGTAATATTTATTTCAATGTATCAAGTCAGAAAATAAGCAAAGTAAGGGTAAAAGAGAGGAAACCAAGAACCGGGTAGCCCAAAGCGGCAAATGGGGATCCAAGTTGCAGAAACTACTGCTGCTTAAATCCAGAGAAGGGGTGGAATATTTAGCTCCACTGGCTCCTGTGAAGTTCCACATTCAGTATAAAATTCTCATGTTGAAATTCAAGGCCCTTCATCAACTTGCCGCCCCCCATATCTGTCAGACCTCTTGCATGTTCCCACCGCCTCCTGTGCTCTCAGATCCTCATGTGCTGTACACCTGTCTGTCCCTTCTGCCCCAGATGCCTAAAGAGATCCCCAGAGCAAATAGAAGAAGAGAACCCGGCCATGCCCCAGGCACCCGAGGCCCATGGCCCATATCCCTTTATTCTGTGTTTTAACTCTGTTTCTGCCATTGTGTTTCAATCCTTTGTACGGTGACCTTCAGAGTCCAGAAAGGCGACTTTGAAATAAAATGTAGTATTGTTATTGTTTACTGTTACATTTACTTCAGTGACTGTTAAAAAGAAATGTACTTTTAGGAGTAGTAGTTCATCTTGAGTACTGTAATATTCTTGTGAGAGTGTTTTACAGCCCAGCACCACTTTATCTGTTATAGCCCTAGAGCCTAGTCAGATGTTTGTGAATGTCAATGTACCAACCTGCGCTGCTGTGCTTCGAAACATTATGCATAGATGTATGTGTAGATTAACAGACTCTGCAAACAGCATCATTCAGACTCTGACCAATCCCGTTCAAAGCTCAGTGAGATTCTTCTCCAGTTTGTGGAATCATTGGCGCTTTAGTTTATATATATATATATATTTTTTTCTCTTTTATTATTGTTCTTGTTTTGTCTGTTTATGGACCATAATTGTGTCTAAATAAAGAGACTGATTGATTGATTGATTGTAACAAATTTGGGGCTCGACTGGTAAAATTTAAAATTACATTAATTTGACAGAAAACATAATAGGCTGGAGACAAGGTTGAAGAGAGAGAGATCTTTACTCTTATTTCACAAAAAGGCAACTTTGCCTTCCACAACTAAATTGAGCAATTTCAAGTCAAATGAATATACAGAAAACGGTAAATGTATCGGTGCTGAAATTTCTTGATCCTTTATCAGACATAAATGCAAACATAAAGAAAATTAAATTACTCTGTTAACCATAAGGAATATTAATTGGTTTTATGTCAATGTGTGATTTGAAAAGGCTTCTCCAATATTATTTGTAATTTTGGAATAATGAATTGTATTTGCATTTTGTTTATTCTAAGACTATACTTTGAAATATCAGAATTTGCGTACGTGTCTGTTTAATTTTATAACTTTAAACATGAAACATTTTATTAGGAAACCATTATTCAGTATTTTAAATGGCCATTTTACCAAGTGCATTTTATTTCTAACTGGGGTATTTTTTGGAGGATTACTTTCTTTTAATTTAGTTTTTTTTTTTATTTTTATTTTTTTTTTTATCAAGAAGTGCTACTCTTACCTAAGCAAAACTTTCGGGTACTCTTATCCATCTCTTTTTAACCAAACAGAAAGCTGGAGCAATATTTAAGACTGACTAATGACTAAAAAGCACTCTAAATAATATTTTATTCACAGATGTAAATGAAATCAGTTTTATCTGCTGCCTGTAGTTATAATAATTATCAGCTGAAGCTGGAAATAGGGGATCAGATGTTTAAGTTTGATGTCTTTCATCTGAAGCTATTAGATTAGGATTTATCTATTTTAGTGACACCAAATTATAATGAAATATGTTCAGTTTCCCTTAAAGTGATCTCAGAGCTATCGGACTGCTCCACCTGCAGCGGGCATCAACATAACAATTGTTTTTTCTTTATCTAACTGCTTATTAAATCATTCAGTGTGCCAAACTGGTAATCATGCATCTTAAATTGAAAGGGCTGCCTCATCCTATAAACACTGACTCATATTTAGATCTTCTGTTCAGGCTGATGGCTTGATTTATGATCTGGTGCAGGACTCCTCTGCAGGTGTGAAAACAAGACAACTGCCATCCAGACAGCAGCTCAGCCTCACCTTTGGCCTTCTGGGATCGATCCGACAGGGATTTCAGGTTGTTCTAACAGGGTCACAATCTAATTAAACATTGTCGCATTTCTTTGGCTGCAACAGAACGTTTGCATGTTGCCAAAGTAGCGACAGCAGGTCCACCGGGCGGCCTGTTTAATCCTGCAGGCCATTTCTGAGCTCCATTATTGACATTCCTCACATTCCTTTTAGGAAAATCCCACAAGCTGCATCAGATGGCTGCAAACTGTCACTGCTGTGAGAACCATGAACCCCCTCAGAGTGGTCACAGTTAAAACCCCGTTCCTCTCCGCAGTTAACCTGCGGTTCCAGAGTCACATCGACGCACAATTACAACTCTTACTAACAATATTACCTCTTCAGGGCCTTCAGAATTGTTAGCTGAAGACCATCACTCTAGTTTTTGAATAGAAATCTTTATTTGGTATTGCGCCATATTATTTTTCCCCACACTCTTTACATTTGATGACTGCTGCACTTTAAGAAAATGGAAATGTCATGAAAGCTGTACAAAAAAATTTAGGTTTTTTTTGTACACATTCTGTGTATAAGAAATGACAATAAATGTTTACTAAGTCTAATTTTGGGTACGAGATATAAGAATGTTGCAAAAAGACAAAAAAAAAAGAAGGATGGACGAGATCTGTAATGAGTTGTAACAATAAAACTGTATTTTAGTGGAATTTAAGATACATTTATTTTCGATGTGAAGTAAAAAGCGGTTTCATTTTTTTTATAAATTTAAATATTTCACAGACATCACCAGGTGGTTTATGCTGCAAGGCATTCTGGGAAAATGACAATACTATTTGTTTTTTTCAACAGATATCTCACGTATAACAGCTCATGAAAACTCTGAGGAAGTGATGCAGTGTAGTATTGGTTACTTTTACACCAAACACAAATCGATAAAAAAACAACTCTACCAATATTAGCCTTCCTGTGTTTAATCTGCAGGATCCAGTCCATTAAGACCCAACAGCGTCATCAACCCAGCATGCAGATTTTTTTGTATAGTCTACAACATATTTAGTCCAAAATGTTAAGATTAATCAAGGATCCCTTCAAAAACTAAATTTGTACAAAGGAGCTAAAGAACATCCAGGATCTAACAAAACAAGACGAGGCAAAGTGTGTTATTAGTGTCCAGAAAACAGAGTGGCCATGTAGACACATACACTGATCAAGTATTATAAAAACAAAAATCTATAATGTACATCTTGGTACATTTTCTCTACTTCTACTTAATCCCAAAATGGGCATCACGAATCTATGCTGGTGACTATTTCCAGCTGTCTACCATTCGATAGGCGGGGTACACCCTGGACAGGTCCCCAGTCCATCACAAGATCCTTTAAATAATGTGATAAATAATTATAAAAAAGGAAAGTAAGAAAACTAAAATGGGGATTGGAAGTTTAGTGGTTGGACACCAGAGGTTCTGAGTTCGAGCCCCACTCCCACAGACCGCCACTCTGGCTCTCTGAGTAACACCCTTAACCCCTCACTGCTCCTGCACAATGGCAGCCTACTGCTCCCCAAGGGGATGGGTTAAATGCAGAGAGTTCATCTCATTGCACTGTAATTGTGACAGCGTAACGACAATAAAAAGCTGGAAAAATAAGTTCCTAAACTAATTACAAAGAGATGAAAACTGCTGGACAAAAAGCTGAAGTCCACATTTTCAGATGAACTCATCTAATGCCTCCCTGCCTAATCAGCCACAGATACATTTACTAACCAAACTTCAATAAGCCCCGCCCCTTCTGAGTTTTTTGGCTTTTTTTTCCCCGACTCAGGCCGGATCGTTGTTGTTCTTTATTTTAGGTAAAGAAGGCTCTGCTTATTATGCTAACACCGTTGCTATGGTTACCATTTAAAGTGTGCATTTCAGCCTGCACAGAGAAACTAATGCACACCCAGACACACACAAAGACCACCCTGCATACACACACCACACATAGAGCCAAGGTCACCCCCCACACACAGTAGGCCTTCCTGAAACCTTGAATGTCGAATCGTTCAGCCTCCTCTGCAGTCACAACAATCAGAGCTGAAGATTTACTGAAGATCAGAAACTCAAACAATCTTCCTGATAAAAACCAGAAGCTCAACTCATTCTCAGCAGATGGTTTCATAATGGAGGAACAACCAGCTGATCCAAAATCCTGACATTTTACCTAAATCACAGATTAGCGAGGATAGAAGCTAATAGGTAAACGCAGCAGTGATGCTATAACTGCCCTTTTATATGTGTCCTTTAATTAAAATGTTTAGATTTTATCATTATTGGCTTTATGCTGCTGTCAATAAAACTCCTCCCTCTGAGTCAGGCCACCTTTCAATTCTCTCAGGGCTTTATATTCCAGGTGTGTCCCAGTCTACCTCAGGCCCCAAGCATAAGTAACATTATACAGTGCTCAGGACAGGAAACTATGAAGACAGTTCATGAAAATTAATTTACAATAAAACTCTTAAGATTATTACATTTTTTTAATGCTTCTAACCTAGAAGTCACTTTTGATTTACTTTTGTTCCCTTTTATGTTTACCTTTTTGATTGTTGTTTTCTAGTCTATTTATTTACTTTTTCCATGTAATTGTATCTTTATTCTAGTTGGTGTTTATTCCTTTATTTTTCAGTAAGTTCTGCTTTCTGTGTTTCACTGTTTGCCCCTGTTGAAACATTTCTCCCTCAGTAGGCACATTGCCATTAACCATCAAATTACGGAAATTTTTATTACAAAAATCTATTTCCTAAATGGAAACGCTGCAATTAAAAGAAAAGCTTTTTCAATAAAACGCTTCCATGAGGTGTTTTGGGGGGGGTTTGTATAGAAAATTATTATATGTCGTCAGACTGCAATGGAGACACTTTTTTCCCCCACATCAGATGTCTCATGTGCTGAGTTTGAATTCAGCGTCTGTGTCCTCTGATGGCTAGATTCTTCGGCGGATTAAATCTGTGCCAAAATGGGTTTGGCTGACGTTTAAGCACAGATTTCAATAAATCTGCAGTATGAGGAGTGTAAAAATGATATTTGCTACAATAGTGCTGCTGCCAAAGCTCCTCAAAAATATTTTTAGCAACCAGAACAATAGTAAGAAGCTCAGTATCCATTCTTTGCCTTTTTTGTGTGTCAACTTTCACTGTTGTTTAGGCAAAAGAGGCAGTGAAAGCCAGAGAAAGCTGGACCTGTTTGAATCCATAGCCAAAACTCTTCTGGTCTCCTTATTTTCACGGACCTCGAAGGATCCGTTCCAGATAGACCGACTCCAGCAGTCTATAAATCCATAGACAGAGGCAGCCTTATAAATCCATCCATCCATCATCATCAGTCCCAATAGGGGTCTCGAGGGATGCTGGTGCCTATCTCCAGCAGTCAATGGGCGAGAGGCGGGGTACACCCTGGACGTCCATGACTGCAATGTTGTTTTCTAAGTTATTGTGTGAAAGAACATTTTTAGAAACAATTTTAATTGTCTTTGTTATTTAATGTAAATACTGCAATTGGAAAAAAAAGCATCTTTGAATTTAACAGAATATCAACATAGTTTTGCCACTAAGAGCTCTCAGCAATTAGTGGATTCAGTTTGCCTGTTTCACAACCCTGTACCTGCTCCCAACAGGGAACACCTATTAAGCACGGGGGAGAGCGTGCACGAGCCCATTTCTCCTCATGCACGTTCCATTTAAGTTGCTGTTTGCATCCCTCATACAAGCTTAATTTCAGAAAGAAGATTCACAATGTTTCCACTATGTCAGACTCACCATCGGTAAGGTAAAATGGAGACGCACACGTAGGACATCTTTACGTAAACATTTCACCAGAATGATTGACAATTAGAAGGACCACCTATTCTGAGGATCCACCCGGAAATATAACATTCTCCATTATACCTTTAGGTTGCCATTCCTCTCTTTGTTTGGTTGGATCCTCTGCATTGTTCCTCAGTGTTACAGTCAGCTTTCTTAGCTACTTCCTCATTGTTTGCCTGCCTGCCCCATGTCAGTGGAAGGTACCATATATCAAGAAATTTAAAAATAATCTCTGGACTTCCTCAAGTCTCTCAAAACTAAATAAAAAATCTCCCTAAGGTTAATTTATGATTTCCTATAAAACCAGAAAACCTCTCAAAAAATCTGAGAATCTCCATGGAACCAAACTCTAGCTGGGGCCTCCTCCCTCCCTTAACGGAGGCACTTTGAAGGCAGAACAGTGATGATCATCCAAACAGATTGAAGACTTCCACCAGGAACAGTCTGCTGGTAAATTTCACTGGAACTGGAGGAAAATTTAAGCTTTAGCCTCAAATCTGCAGACTCTATTGTTCGCCTCCACTGAGCAGCATAACAACAGACTATTCAGACCAAGGAGAGTCACTCAGACTCGTAAAAACCCTTCTCTTAATTGGATATCTGCCGGGACAAAGAAAGAGTGCAGTCAATTGTTTTAATTTCCTACCAAGAAAGGCGTCCAAACAGCTGAGCTCAACAATTCCTCTGCTCTTCCAGGTTCAGCCAAGCAGCCCAGCTGATTAAATCAAATCTTCTAATTTACTTATCGCTCACAATTCCCAGAATTATGTTTTATTCAACGTGAGACAATGTTAGGAATGATAATCACTGATCTCAAGCGATAACAGAAAGTTTGCAACTTGTAAAACAGAAGAATAATAACTGATCTGATTTATTTTCTTCTTCTCCGACAGACCAAACAGATGGAGATCAAGATGTTCTCTAAAGCTGGGAGGAGGAAAACTGGGGAATTTAAGACAATAAAACAAGAAAAAGGGACACAGCTCCAGCAGTAATGTTGTATAATCACTCTTCTGTAGTTCAGTTTAGTCTTTTATTTGATTCTGATATAATTTAATCAATTCCATCTGTCAAAGTTTTTATTTCCAACCATCTTTAACAGTAAAATCATCAACTATTAGATTTACAGGTTTTCAGGTTATGATTTTTTTTATCTCTTAATTTGACCTATCATTTATTTCTTTTTATTAATGTCCTGCCATATGACTTCATACTTTAGTGTTTAGTTTCTGTTTATTCTTTTGTTTTCTTCTTTTTACATTTAGTTTTGTTTCTGTTTCAATCTCTGTGTATCTTTTCCCCCTAATTAAAACTTCATTTTTGGAGGTTTCTTCCTGTTAAAAGGGAGTTTTCCTCTCTCTACTACTGTCGCTATAAGCATGCTTAGTGTGAGGGATTGCATCCAAGTCAATGAGTCGATGCAATCAGCTGGTTTTCCTAGATAGAAAACTTTGAATCAATATGGAGTGTGTCTTTAACCCTTCGGATAATTTTTATTAGGCTTCCCTGTGGGGCTGCTGAGGAATTAAACGTACCTTGTTTCAATTGCTTTTCCCCATTTTTAGTTCAAAAACCGCAGAATGCCACAACACCAGGAAGCTAAGGTTATATTGCTGACACAAAGTGACCATACACCTATTTGCCTTTCACATCCATATTAAGTTAAGGTGCTCAGTTTCTTCAGTTGATAGGAAACTGTAAATCAGGGAAGCACCTGCTCAGGTGTGAATAAAATCTTACCTTAAAGGTTTAGTGGAGGATGTTCTTTTTCCAGGTGGATCATCAAAATAAGTGGTCCTCCAAACTGTTAATCATTCTGGGGATATGTTTTATGTAAGAGCCGTCCTACGTTCTCGTCCCCATTTTCACTTACCGATGGCTAGTCTGACATAGTGGAAAAATTGCAAATCTCTTTTTGGAAAGTAAGCTTGTATAAACGATGCTAAGGCAACTTAAAGAGGAGCGGCACAAGGAGAAATGGACTTGTGCATCTTCTAAGACACGCTATAATATCGTTCCCTGTGGGGAGCTGGCACAGGGGGGTTGTGCTTTTTTTGAAGTGGAGAGGGCGGGTCTTTTTCAAAAATCGCGAAGATCCCCCACTACACCTTTAAGCAGAGGATTACACAGAAGCATGTAATAAGGGAAACACAGGTAAACGGAATCCACTAACTACTGAGAGCTATGAGTGGCAAAACTATGTTGATATTCTGCTAAATTCAAAAAGATTTTTACAATTGCAGTATTTCCATTAAATAACAAATACAATCAAAATTGTTTCTGAAAAAGTTCTTTCACAAA
This sequence comes from Cyprinodon brontotheroides, assembly GCA_018398635.1. NCBI lineage: Eukaryota > Metazoa > Chordata > Actinopteri > Cyprinodontiformes > Cyprinodontidae > Cyprinodon > Cyprinodon brontotheroides. The sequence goes on along the minus strand of JAGKQL010000056.1, from coordinate 1,105,597 downwards.
ATAACTCTGAAAACAACATGGCAGCCATGGAAGTAAAGCTGAGATGAATAGACATTCTCTCTCTGGAGCGGGTACAGGGTTGTGCATGTGCATTTCTTTTTTAAAGTGGAGAGGACAGGTCTTTTCAAAAACTCATGAAAATCCTCCACTAAACCTTCAATTTGAAATCCCCAATCAGATTAAGACATCCACACTGCAAAAAAAAAAAAAATCTAAATAAGTAATTCTTTCTTAAAATAAGTGATTTGTTTTTCTTGAATTGAGGAAGAAAGTGAGACACTTTGGCAGTGGAACAAGACAAGTTACACTTAAAATAAGAAAACAATTGCATTGTCTTATTTCAAGTGCATATTATCTAATTATCTTATTTTAAGAGTAAAAATTCTAATTCTATTGGCAAATCAGCTTATTTACCTGCTTAAATTAAGGTTAAATGGACTTAATTTAAGATTTTTTAAAAACTTATTTCTATATTGTTTTTGCAGTGCAGTTTCTAATTTAAAACGCATAATGTTAAGTTACATTGATGTGTTTAAATTTATAATTTATAATTTATTGAACTGGTTTACAATCATGAGTTTGAATGTCATAAACTTGTGGAATTAAGCTGAAATATCAAAAAAAAGTTAAGTGTAAGTAAATAATAGAAATAAGTCATGATGGCTAATTGAGGGTACTGCTTTTTACAGCGAAGAGGGCAGAAACTGGTTATATGGAAGATGATTGGGGCAGCTGCAGCAGGTAATCAATAATAACTGGAAATCTGTCTGCATCTGTTCAATGATGCATCTCTCCAATAAATAAAACCTCATCTGTAGACACACAGTGGCTGTAAGTTAACAAATCGATATGATCATCAGATTCCATCTGAGATGAAAGTCAGCCGACCACCTTCCAATAGAAAGTGACTGATTTGATTCCATCTCTCATATCTATGTAGGTTTTATTTACTTGATGAAATATAATTTGTTGCATCAGCATTAAAACAGCTACAGCTGCTACCTGTACAATTATGATTCATATAGATAAGAAAAAGAAACTTTTTAGAGTTATATTTTTAAAAAAAAAACAACAACATAAAAATACACTCAGATCTACCATCTGCTCTGTGGGACCGACAGTGATCATTGAAACTGGCCCCTATAGGAGCCACTCTGGGTTAGTTTCTGTTGATCAGCAGGGCCCCTAAAAGAACCTGGAGAACTGGTTCATTCTAGGATCATTATTTCTAGGAACAAGTTTCACTTTAAAACTGGTTAAAGCTGATTTATGTCAGACTGAAACACAATAAAAATAGTTTTTATTTTCAGCCAGCATAAAATGTTATTTTTCTTGATTTCGGGGAAATTTTTAAATTTAATTTGAATTAAAGTTTATGTTTGCTGATCTTTCTTGAAGATTATATACATTTGTCCATATTAAAAGGAGAAACTTCCCACTCTGGAGGAAGGACTGAAGAGCACTCTTAATAAAGGAAACGTTTTGAAATCATACACTCATGTAACAATCATCTGCAGATCAAGTTCACCAGTTTGCAGAAACAACAAACCTTCCGATAACAAGTCCTGACCATGACATTTCAAAAAGCCTGAAAAACGATGAAGCTCTGCTGCGCTTCTTGTTGTTTTTAGGACATATGAGCTTCTTCACATCTTGATCAAGGAGCAGAGAGGAAATTAACCTTTAATTCTGGTGACATTTTAGAGATCCTGTTTTTTTTTTTTTGACAAAGAAGACTCATCATCATTAATTAATGTATATTTCCAAAAAATATAATTAATTTGGAAACTTTAATGCACATTATTCAAATCTTAAACCCTTTAAAGCCAAGTGTATCATATTTAAAAATGAGTCTTTGAGACATCAGCATCATCAGTGTGACGTTTTTGTTATTGAAACACTAATTGAAATATTCAGACATGTAGTGAACAGAAAATGTTTAACAGATTATACGGAATTGCCTTATGTATCAAATTTGATGCAAAACATTTATCTAATTTAACTTAAGTTTAATGGCATTCTAATTTTGAGAAAATGTTAATGTTCTTTCAATTATTTAATGGTTCAGGCTTTAAAGGGTTAAATGCTTTTAGGGAAAAAACTGCACAAGGTCCTAAAAAACCTTAATGGTCACATTTCTATGCAGTTTTAGAGAAATATTCTTATTAAAAACAACATTAATTTACTTGCCATTATTATTGTTGAAGCGAAAATCAGTGTAAATAAACTTCAAATATGTGTGTAATTGAAGTATAAGCTTAGAAAGCAGCAGAGTTAAATGGATAGAGACTCTAAATGAACTCCCAGCCCAGCTGAAGTGTCAGGCTCCGGGGCCCCGAGGCTCCGGGCAGCAGCAGCGCGGCTCCTCCGCTCAGAAACCTCATGTCTGCGGTCAGAGCTGCAAACTAAAGTCCTGCAGGTCAGAGTTTGTGTTGCTGCATGAGCCGCGCACATCCAGAGCAGCTGAAGCTGAATGACAGGTCTGAGCGCATTTCACGGCTCTGCCCAGCAGCGCACACCTCCTCCTGCACCTCCTCCTGCACCTCCTCCCCCTTCTGCACCTCTGGCATTTCAGTTGGCTTTCAAGGATGACGTGAAAGCCATTGGTGTGAGAATGCAGGCAGGCAAATGTTTCCCAGAAAGTGAAGAACAAAAAGAGCAGAAAGGTGGGCTGCACTCTGGAAATAAATACATAAATAAATAAACATTTAAAACTATATGAATCGCTTTTAACAGCAACTATATCCCTGGCTATATCCCTGCTTTCTAAGCTTATACTTCAATTACACACACTATATCCCTGGCTAATGACAATAACACACATTCCAGCATTTAATTACATTCAATGTCTGTTTTTGAGCACAAACCACTTTTAGATCTCCATGTTTATGCAAAAAACAAACCTGAAAGAGTCTGAAATGCATTATTGCTTCTAACTAGACTTTAACAACATTTTACTCCTTTCCTATCAGTGTGAGGAAGTCTAGACATGAAACCATCTAGTGTGCCATTTAATCTAGTTAGGGCTCATATTGCCTCCTGCAGATGAGAGCCCACACTGCAAAAAAAATTTGAACTCTAATTAGGTCATTGGTCTTTAGAAAAAAAAGTGACTTTCTTCTTGAATTGAGGATAGTGCAACTCTGGTACACGCCTCTTGCCAATGGAACTTTCAGACAAATTCACATTTAAAATAAGAAAAAACAATTGGATTGATCTTAGTTTTTAAGAGTAAAAAATAAAAATTTTATTGGTAAATCAATTTTATTTATCTACTCAAATTAAGGGGTAATTTGAGATATTTTTACTTATTTCTGTGATCGTTTTTGCAGTGCACCTGCCCCCACCCACATCCCTCCCCACCTTCTACAGAAGCACCATATCAGAAATGCGTTCTGACCAGGCTGTCTTCCTCACTTTGTGTGGTGTGGAGGCTGCAGCGCTCAGGGCTGGAAGAAGAAGGTGAGAACAGCAGAGAGGATCATCAGGGCTCCTCTTCCTCCATTAAAGGCCATTTTGTCCCCAGTGCTGCGTGTCCCAGAGCCCGTAACATCACTGACCCCTCACACCCCACCATGGATTGTTCTCCCTGCTGCCCTCTGGGAAGAGGCTGCACAGCATTCGATGTGGATGCAGGTCTAACAGGTTCCAGAACAAATTTTCTTACCGCTGCCTTCAGGCTGTCAGAACCGCTAAAACTCAGCCTGGACTCACTGCCCCCCGCACCCAAGATATTAGTACACCCAAAACATGATTAGCCTTCATTTTCTACTCACCCCCATGCTTGCAGAACAACACCTGGAGTACTTTTTTGATATCTCAAATGCATGCCAGGAGTCTAGGAAGGCTAATCATGCTGACATTCAAATAATGGAGTCCTATATTATTGCCGAGGCAGAAAAGGTCCGCAAAGTTCACACCGCATTGTCAATATTCCTCCATACTGCTGGTCCAATGTATTCCAAAGTGTCCTGAGTGGGTAGCGTCCACCAATTTTACCTTCGAAACAAAGTCATTTTAGAATGTTTTTAGAGCATAAACAGTAGTGTATAGGATTTCCTGAAAGCGCCGCGACTCCGCAGTTCTATGACGCCACGGAAAACCCGGCAGACCCCAAAACCAGTTGAAAGTGCGCATTCAGCGTCTTCTGCTCTGCCGATAATGCAAAGCGTAGAAGAAGAAATGTGCTGTTTACCTGTGCAAAGAAAGAAACAACGAAGAAAGATGTCTGAGGACTTCTCTCAGTGTTGAGGAAGAAGCGCCATGAGTTCTTTTTGCGAAGCACTGATCATGCGCACTTTCATCTAGGTTTGGTCTGCGGCGGTTTCGTGATTTACGTAGAACTTCGTGAACTGCGACTCGTGCGCGCTTTCAGGAAATCCTATACACTTCTGTTTATGCTCTAAAAAACATTCTAAATGACTTACGTTTCGAGTAAATTCTGGATGCTACCCTCAGGACACTTGGAATACATTGGACCGAGCAGTATGGAGGAATATTGAAACGTTTTTGTGGACTTTATGGACCTTTCTGTCTCGGGCACCATAGACCTCCATTATTTGAATGTCAGCAGACAGCAAGAAGCCTCCCAGATCTCCAGATGCATTTGAGATATCAAAAAGTACTCCAGAGTGTTGTTCAGCATGGGGTGAGTAGAAAATGAAGGCTAATCATGTTTTGGTGTACTATTCCTTTAAAATAAGACACAACTCAATGTTATACTGCATTTTGAACCATATTTATTTTGCACTGAACCTTTCCATATTAATCCCCTTTTGCAACATTATTATTTCCTTTTCCCCTACACTGTTTACAAGATGATCATGGCTGCACTTTATAATGGTATTCACAGTTGTAAGCTGTAAGCAACAGCATTAAAAAAAAAAAATGTATACACTCAGTTTATACAAAATGATGGTACTTTTTTTGTCTAAGTCTTAAGAAACAGGGTTAGAGGGTTAACTGTATCATGAATCGTTAATAGCTCTCAGTTGCCTTTAAAAAAGAACATATTTTCTTCTTCCATCACTTCTTGAACATAATTTTCTGAATAGTCGCTTTTCCTACCAATCAACTGGTTTTCCTTAGATAGAAAACGTTGAATCAGACTGTGTCTGTCAGTGCCTTGAGATGACATGTGTTGTGAATTACCGCTATAGAAATAAAGTGAACTGAATTGAATAAAATAATGTACCATTTGCAAATAAAATGCTTTAAAATACATTTGATGCTTTGGTGAAATCATTCATGAATGACACAAATAATATTGGTCTTATTAATGAGCTGTGGGGAACCCCACATTTTATTGTCTGATTCTGTTTTATTTATCTGAACATGTTTAATCTGTTCTCCAAATAACTTGTGATCCATATAGAAGTAAAGCGTCCCATAGATACAGCTTTGGTCCAACACACATGACCTGTTGAGGACTGCAGATGGTTGTTCTTTCTTTTTATTCTTCATTTTGTCAGCAGTCTTTGGTATTGCAGACCAGCACAACCTTCTGCAGAACTTTGCAGGATTCACTGGTTTTGTCCTGGATTGGTTCCAGTTGATGGTCAGATCTGAGCTTGTTTCCACTGGGCAGTAGTGGCTGGTATTTGGGCCGTTGTGTCTCCTGTGGTGTTCCGCAAGGATTAGTTTTCTGACCTCTTCTTTTTAATCTGTGTATAGTATCACTTGATCAGAGGGCTCTTAATTCCTTCACATCTTCATCTTTGCCAGATGTTTAAACTTCCAGTTCCCATCTTTTAACACTTACAGCCTTTCAGAAGCGGGTCATTTAAAAGCGATCATCATATTAAACTTTTCTAACCATAGCATATATAGTTTTTTTAATCCACAGCTCACCTTTGAAAGACATTATTATCCCATCTGAAAAAAATCTTCCTCTTTCCCCTTTCTGATGCAAAGAGGCCAGTCCATGCCTTCCACTCGACAGACCTGACTGCTGCATTTTGCTGCTCTTTGGGATTCCTGGCAAGAACATAGAGATTACAGTAAGGTCAGACCTGCGCCTTCAGGATCCCGATGAGTTTGTAAACATGATCATATCATCACAGTTCTCTGTTCCTCTTTTTTCACATTAAAAACTGCTTCACTCACCCTCCATTGCCTGCATGGTAATGCATCATATTTAAAAGATCTTCCTCTTCACCTCACCTTTCACAACACTCTGTCTCCACATCTGAGGGCTCCACAGACCGTGACATACTTAAAAAAAAAAAAGGCTGGAAATCTTTATTTAATGCAACATTTTTAACAACATCCTTTTAATGATTTTTCCTGTCTTTTTTGCATTGAATGGACTCATTACTTTTGTTTGTGTATTTTAATTATGTTTTATTTGCTGAAGCACTTTGAGATTTCTTTTGTAAATATAAAGTGTTCTACAAACAAATGTATAATTACTTCATTATTAAACTTTATTGCTTAAAATTAAAACCAACAAATGTCAGAAACACAAACACATGTTTATTCAGCTTGATTAATTCATTACCATACATTTAGTTTTTTTCTTTTTGATGGGCTTGTTGAGTTCTTCAGCTCTACACAGCTCTATTCTTATTAATAACTTTAAAGATTTTATATTAAAGTGATCTGAGAAGTTTTTTATTACTGAAAACAAACCTAAAACAGAAACAAATCATTCATGAAATAAAAAAATTGAAATTAAATTCCCTAACTGTAAATAGAAAGATATAATAACACAATGTAAATGAAAATGTAGTGCAACTAAAGGCCTCATACAGACAGCAGAAGTGATGCTGAAGCCGCCAATTTTTTCCTATTACCACTCAGAGTACATTAACCAGACATTTTGTTTAGAAAAATGATTATTTTGGGGGTTGATGTGACGAAAGATCTTTGTCTGAGCTAACCAAATTTAAAAAACAAAATGGGTGGTGTCAATTTATCCATCCATCCATCTTCTGTCATGCTTATCCCAAGCAGAGTCGCTGGTTCTTATCTCCACTTGTCAAAGTGGAGACATGTCCACCATTGCAGGGCAACACAGAGACAACCATTCACTCACACCTTAGGAGAATTTCAATAACAGTCATGGACTGTGGGAGGAAGCCAGAGTACCTAGAGAGAATACACGTATGGTCAAGGAGAAGATGCAAGGACCCAGAATCAAACCTGTAACCTTCTTGCAGCAAGGAAGCAGTGCTACCCACTGCACCACTGAGCAGCCTGTCATTTTATCAATGCCTCACTGCTAAAAAGTATTCTCTGGGAAAGCATAAAAAGCATAAAAAGTTAAAGAAACGTGTACACTATTATGATAGAAGACATGAATCAAGGGCTTCATCTTTGGGTTTTCAGTCTCTGTCTGACTGGCACATATAAGATGAGTTCCACCACCAGTTTCAGGCCTGATGGGAAACAGCCCTGTTCTTTGCTTCTGTTCATTCATATCTATCAAAATGAAGCGCTATGTTTCCTGCCGAGGTCTGAGCACCAAAGACTAAGTTATTGTATTAATAAATTTCTTCTAATTGTCTTTTCTTTTAGTGAGTTTTTCCAGATTGAAATGCTGCATTGAATGTTTGACTGCAGATTCGTGCAGCTTTGCAGAAACCCACATATCCACTTTCTGCTAGTTCCTCCTGATCACCTGTGGCTCTGTGTAATCACTGCAGCTCGGTTATTATCTGAGCAGAATGAGTGATGGTTTGTTTTTGGTTTTGCAGATTAGTGTGATTATTTCTGTGATGGGAGCGGCAGGTGGAAGAGCTCCGATTTCAGTTCTGTGTCTTCCTTTTCATCAAATCTAAAGGTCACAAAAACATCATGTGTTGGTAAAGGACACTTTGACGTTTCTGACATGAGTTTTATTCTGAGTTAGAACATTTTACATGAGAGTAGTCAGAGAATAGGTCAATGGAAATAAACCGCTGACTAAATAGAAATAAATCATGTGTTTCCTTATAACAGAGGATCTTATCACTGTTATCAATTTATCAAGACGAAAGGTTTGATCATACAAAATAACTTTGATCATACAAGCATAGAAGGGGATTAGAAGTAGTTTTCTGTAGAACAGGAAATAGAAAACATCTCTAAAAGCTAATCAGAGAGAATACAGGATTTGCTCAGGTGCGTGTTTGATTTTTAAACTGATTTATTTCTGTTTTGATTGAATTTTCCCTCTAAGGCGCCTTGAGATAACCTGTGTTGTGAATTGGTGCCATCAAAACAAACAGGATTGAATATACATTTTGGGATCGCAGTAGCGAGAAAATTTATGCTGTGCAATAAGCTGCAGGAAGTGTTGTTTCAAAGTGGCTAACATTTTGTTTAAAATATTAATGTGAGTTTTCCAAAAAAAACATCACCATAAGAGCTGAAACAATATGAAAGTCCGTCTGAATCCAGCCCATAAGGCAAATCAGGTGTAAAATATCACATTTTGATTCTTTTGTAAGATTTTATTTTTAAAGACATTTATTTAGTTTTTTGTTATATTTATAACAATATATCAGGCCAAATTGTCGTCTTTTCATTAAAGAAACTATAAAAAAAATTCACATATATGTTTTATTTCTTGAAAAAAAAAGCTTTTTGTTTGCAAGTTTTTGTTTCTGTAATCAACAGTTGTTGTTGAGTTTTTGGTTGTATGTATGTGTTTTGATCATGACTATGTATTTATTACATTTATTTCCCATGTACATAACCTGGGATTCATTTTCAAATAAAAAACCCCATTAAAAAAAGGCAACAGGCAAAAAAAAGTTAGTTATTTTCTATTTAAATCACACTTTATTTTCTCCTTGTGCTTTTTAAACCGAATAATCTGGAAATTATTTCACACAGCAGAATTCTTCATAAAGTGAAGGAAATTTTGGACAGCAGTGAGCATCCTATTCAGACTGTTAAACAAGAACAGAGTGTCTTCAGTCAGAGGCTTCTCCAGATCCGGTGCAAGACAGACCTCTACAGGAGATCCTTCCTGCCTACAGCTAGCAACATCTACAACACCTGGTTAAAAAATAACTAATTAGTTACTGCAACATTAATTTCCTTTAGATAATAAAAAAATATTTTTTAATTGAAATTAATTATAGCTAAGGAATCAGGTCTCACTGCAAAAAAACCCATCTACAGTAGAAATAAGTAAACATTTCTCATACAAAGTGTATTTCCCCTAATATGAGTAGATAAATAAGATGATTTGCCAATAAAATTAGTATTTCTACTCATAAGATACTCATAAGACTTATAAGATAATTAGATGATATGCATTTGAAGACAATGTAATTGTTTTTTCTTATTTTAAACAAAAATTGTCTTGTTCTATTACCAAAATGTCTCACTTACCTCCTCAATTCAAGAAAAAATGCACTAATTCTATGATATAATGACTTCGTTAGATTTCCATTTTTTGCAGTGTACTGCCAGCATTTGGTGCCTTTTGGAAGGTAAGACAGACACTTTATTTTCATTTTAGTTTTTCCAATAAAGGAATATTGAAGATGTTATTATTCCTGATTGTGTCAGGCTCAGAGCAAAAGAATCGGTTTTTAAGGTGGAGAGACAGGTTTCACAAAAGGTTTATTTAAAATGGAACTGTAGAGAATGGCGTCTACGTCAAAAGCAGGAACTGCTGCAGGAGGAGAACACAGGTTAGTGACCAGGTCTATCTGGAGGCAGATGAGCCAATGTTTGAGTCACTAACCTAGTCTTATGGTTCAGTCTGAGCTCAGAGGGCGAAGTTGGTTCCAGCCGGTCGGCTGCTAACTAGACGCAGCATGCGCCGCCTAGAGAGTCCCAGACACTAAAGTCCCGGAGGTCGGGGGGCAGGCAGGAGATCAGAACCGAGCAGATGATGGAAGGCAGGATAATCCAGGGGGCGAAGCCAAAGCTGGTGCGGAGGACGTGCTCAGTAGCCAGGGCCAGGAGATCAGAGATCCGAAGAGGTATCGAAGGGAAACCCAGGACTGTGTCAGGAATCAGTTCCAGGTTCGGTACACAGGCAGAATCCAGCAGGAGTCTGAGGACAGATCAGGCAAACAGACCAGAACATGAACAGGCAGGCTCATGAGGCAGATCAGGCAATCAGAAACACTCTACGCTAGGTTTGAATAATCTGGCCCTGATGACTGGTTGAAGGCTGGTTAAACAGAGGCTGAAGCAGGTGGATCAGATGAATGGTTAAGAGAACTGGGCGGAGATAGGCAGGTGAATGAAATGAGTAATCAAGCCAGTATCAGCGCCAATATCATTAGAGATTGATCTGTAATAAAATATTGTAAACCTTACATTTTGTAAACCTGGTCTGATACTTCTGGGCCTTCAGGGCTTAATGATGATTAAACTTTATTGGCAACTAGGCAACAAAGACATGCAAAAAATTTCTTTTTAAGAAACATACATGTACGACGTACATTTGGAAACTTTGTTTAAAGCAAAAAAAAAAGCTGCGGTTCCTTTGTCCGGTTTCAGTTGTTCTGCTCATTGGCTCTTCTCTTATCTTTAGTAGCACCACGTTTCTACTGCTGTTTTATTTTTTTATGTTTTACATCGGATCCTCTTCTTTTTTTCTGAACTTTTTATCATCGATCAAAAGGGAATAAAGAGATTGTTCCACAGTTTAATAGATACATAAAAAAAAGGTCTCCATGATTATGTTCGGGTTATATGCTACATGAGCCGTTTTGTTCTCTGGTCTCATATCTATTCCAGATCCAATAACTTTATGTTTATCTAGAAACTGTATCTGCTTTGTGTTCAGTTTAATACTAATGGGAAGGGTTTCTGTTACAGTTTGTAAAAAGTCTGACATTTGATTAAATGTTTCACAAGATTTCTTTGTTTCTTTTGGACAATTGTTTGTGTTATCTTGGGTCAAATCAAACTTTATTAATATAATAAACTGTTCAAATTCTCTGTAGAGCTAGGGGGATGGTGCTTTTCCTCTTAGTTGTGTTTATATAAACCTATTTGTCCCACATGTGGTTTCATGCTGATCAGGTCAGAGATTTTATGCACTCGTCAGCATTTGCTACATTCATAATTAATCCCACTTTCTGCTCGCAGTTTGGTTTATTTACCTTCAAATTCATCCATGTTGCTGCAGTTTACGTTTTGCAAACAAAGCATCTGAACCCAGAAAAAAACACACTAATGGATTTTCTTGTTCATTTGTCCCTAATAGGATCTGACACTGAAATCTCTCTGCTGGCAATAAAATATGACTTTCAGGTAAATGTGAATCTGAAAAGAAATCAGGCAACATGATTTTTCACACTGTGCCTGTGAGTAAATCATTTAGAGAATAATGAAAGTTGGACTTGAACTAAAAAGCAGCCAGAATATAAGAACAAGCTGCTAAAAACTGGAAAACTGTTGACCAACAATGATTTCTTGCTAAATGAAAGGAAAATTGGAGAAAACGATAGATTGATCCAGATGACTGGACGCATCATCTTTTATATTTTCACATTCATCTTATCATTCAGAAAACTAAACTCAGATTCCTTGTTTGTGTACAGAAAACCTGGTGATAAATCCTCAATCTGTTTGTTTGTTTCTGGGGAAACTTTTCAGTCAAGCACTTATCCTTAAACCTTGTCCTTCATGTTTGAGCTCAGAGTCTTATTCTAACTAAAGCAGGCGTGCACACACTCCTGATAGTGTTTCATCAGTGTTACATTGTCTCAGCATGCCTTTCTTAATAACACAGACAATGGGAAAATACCTGAATCAGTGACACATCGGTGTCTGCAGCAGGTGAAGGACAGTTTCTGCAGGAATTCTCACAGTTCAGCTGAAAAAAAAACCCTCCTAAAAACAGTTAGGTTACATCTCTCTGTATTTCTGCACCACTTTAATCATACTGACTGCTAATGACTGCAAAAAAATAAATAAAAAATAAAATATGAGCATCTCCTGAGAAAACTGAGCCTCAAGATATGTACAAACCCAATCTGCTGCAGTTATGAGAGAAAAGAATCTGATTAGAAAACATGCATAAGCTTAACAAGCAAAACTAGATTTAGATCTAGACTAACAGTGGGATAAAGTTAAGAAAATATTAAGCACTGAAGTGCTTTACAAAATAGAAATGACAAACAAAGGGGGGATATTAAGATAAAGCTGTGAGGAACAATTGATGAGAAGGTGGGTGGAGCTAAAAACCAGCCTGAAAGAAGATCTAAAAAAACTTTAAAAACATCTAGAATCTGTCTGCTACATCCAGCAAGAAATACAATGGATGGTTTAGATCAAAGCAGATTAATGGTGTAGAATGGTCTAGTTAAAGCCCATGCCTAAATTATGGTCAAAGTCTGAAGCAATACTTGATATTACACATAGATACTTATGAACTTTCTGAATGTAATGAACTGTTAGAATTCTCTGCAGAGCTAAATCACAGATCTAGTCTGACTGAACAAAATAAAAAATGGAGGAGACTTTAACTTCTTAGATGTCTGAAGCTGGGAAACACATAAAACTATTTAAAACCCATTAATCATTTCCCCCTTTACGGTTCTGATATACATAAGTTTTGTTCTATCGGTATAAATTCCATAAAAGTATGCTGATTTAAAAGTAAACTAATTCTTTAGACCAGGGATCAAACTCAGTTTTATATCACGAATCACCAAGTCTTGATGTTGTAGCCGTTTATATGAACATTTAGTTTTTTTCATTTAATTCATGAAGCGCAGCCTGCTCTGGTTTTATACATTTATTCCCATTTATTCTGTGGTCTTAAACTCTTTAAATGTTCTTTAAAACATTTGCCTCCAGTTCATGACCAGCAGGCCTCTTTTGGCTCTTGAGGGCCAGTGTTCGATCAGATGAGCGTACCCAGTCAGAACAGCACACCCATAGCCAAAACCCATTTATCTCTTTAGTTTAACCCTTTAGTTTTGTATGAAAAATAAACTTTAAACTACCTCGACGGGCGTTATATCCCTTGTAATGTGCAAAAAAACTATCTAATTACTTACTTTTTGTTGTTTTTTGAAGCGTATGGCGGTCTGACCTTAAATTGTTTTGTTTTTTTTGTAATTGACTAAAGGGATACATGCCTGTTGAGGTACTTTAAAGTCTATTTTTCAAACGAACTAAAGGGATAAATGCAAAATCTGACGTCTTGCCCCCTGCACATTGACTATGGGTATGCTGGTCTGACGGGGTTTGCTCATCTAACACCGGATAAATTGTGAAGGACCAGGTTCAGCCTATAGGCCATGAGTTTGACACATAACTGCAGGGTACCAGAAAGGCTCTAATATGAGCTCAACAACTTTTCATTTCTTTATTTTACAGTATGGTGGACGTGTACACCTGATCAACACAGACTGTAGACTGTTCCTAGACTGAATGTGAAGACCTGCAGCATTGAAGTTTCCTATTCGATCGTCCTTCAAACCTGCAGAGTCTCTGCTGCTCTGCAGATTTAACTACAAGGTGTCTACATGTGGCATCTTTGAAGTTCCTGGAAGTTAAACTCAGATTACAGGTGACAGTTTTTTTTTATTGTGTAGCCTGCAGTAGCAGGTGGGACCAGGTTAATTGACTGAGAGCTTTCCTGAGAGGCTTTGACAAAGGAAAAATGGAAAATATGCTGCTGTTAATGTCACATTAACCATTCAGCCATTCAAGAGGAGAGGAGAGGAGCTCAGCCGAAGGATTTCACTTGGTCTGTGTCGGATCAATAATCGGTGTCTATCAGTGGGAAAGTCCTCAGGCTGAAGCCGCACACTCCTCTGCTGCTGTCGGCTCAGATGATCCGGATCGATCCATTCAGGCTTACAGAGATAAAGGCTTAATCCACATTTACAGAGAAGGAAAAACACCCAAAGCTTTGGTTCAGTCAGAACCTCTGCGGAGAACCTGACCTGTTTAACACAGGTGAACATCAGTAGCACGCAGCAGATCAGCAGTGAGTAACTACTTACTGTTACTTTAAACAGTAAGTAGATAAAGTAACTGGGCAGTTACTTTTTATGATCTAACTTAAAGATAAAATGATAAAAATCTAAGATCTATCCATCCATTTTCTGTCACGCTTATCCCAGCTGTCTAGCAGGGTCGTGACGGGTGCTGCTGCCTGTCTCCAGCTGTCTACGGGTGAGAGGCGGGGTACTCCCTGGACAGTTGGCCAGTCCAACACAGGGACACACAGAGACAAACAACCATTCACACACTCACACCTAAGGACAATTCAGAGAAGCCAATTAACCTAACGGTCATGCTTTTGGACTGTGGGAGGAAGCCGGAATAATAGTACCCGGAGAGAACCCACGCATGCACAGAGAGAACATGCAAACTCCATGCAGAAAGACCTGGGCCGGAAATTGAACCCGGAACCTTTGGATTTTGTGCTGGGATTTTCACAGCATTACATGTTTAAATCTAAATGGACTTCATGATCCTGTAATTGATTAATGAACTTTACTCTAGAACCATTCTGGACCAATCCCACACACTCAGATGCTGTAACATGTGATACATGTAAACAAATCCAGATTTATGAATTTACAAATCAACTTCCTGTTTTCATTTCTTTCATGGTATGATTATAGCAATAGACAGAGTAGAAATAATATATGTATATTTAATTCTGACTTTGACTCACTTTGAAACTGTATTCACCGCAAAATCAGGTACCTTAAAGCTGGATAAAAAAATATTAATTCATACAGGAAAAAAAAAGTAACTTGGGAAGACCTCTTAAAGTAAAGTTAGAATAAAAAAGTAACACCTACATTATCTAATGCATCCAAACCCAAGATTATTTTTTTAACCTTGGCAAGAGCCAGAAACGTTGCACTAAAGTTTAATGTTTACAGATGTCACGGTAGGGTGGAGGTTTGACAGGACACAAATGCAGACACTGACTCTGAAGAGGTTTCTTAACAATTTAATAACAAAAAAGGGTAAGAGAAGCAAAAATCCAAAAACGTCAATACACAAAATCCACAAAAACTGGGAACTAGGAATACTCAGAACAAGGGGGTAAAGAAATGACAAAATAGCAGCCACAGTGACCGAGCAGGAGGTGCAAATATGGAAGAGAAACAAAGACCAGGCTAATTAGCAGATTGGGAGCAGGTGTGGACAGAGGAATCTAGAAGGGAGCTAGGGAAAAGGGGACTGACACAAGAGGGCAACACAGGGCAAACAAGAAAAACCTAAGAACTCAAGTACATCCAGAAAACACCATAAAATAGGAATTAAACCAATAAAATTAGAAAACAAAGAAAAACATGGACCAAAGTGAAACTGAAAACTCAAAAAGAAAACTTAAACAGAACAAGACAGTGACAACAGCTTGTGGATGAAGCATGTTTAGGTTTGCAGGTTGACCCAGTCAGGTTCTACCTGTTGGTAAAGTTTCCACAGAATGCAGAGAGGAGTTTAAACGGGTGTAAACAAAACAATGCAGCAGACAATGAAGTCCAGGGAAGAAGCTGAAACTTTTTTTTTTTTTTTTACTCTAACAAACTACTATGAAACTTACTACAGGGAAAAAAATTGACCTGTGTGATTGTGACCCTGCCTATGAAAGGCCAGCTAAAAGTCATTTTTTGGTGAATCTCAACTTAATGTATAAAA
Organism: Cyprinodon brontotheroides; assembly: GCA_018398635.1. Classification (NCBI taxonomy): domain Eukaryota; kingdom Metazoa; phylum Chordata; class Actinopteri; order Cyprinodontiformes; family Cyprinodontidae; genus Cyprinodon; species Cyprinodon brontotheroides. Next base: position 1,090,021 of record JAGKQL010000056.1, on the reverse strand, counting down.
CCATTCTTAACATTGTGTAGAATGGTTTTATACATTAAGTTGAGATTCACCAAAAAATGACTTTAGCTGGGTTTTCATAGGCAGGGTCACAATTAACATCTTCATTCCCTTTCAGAGAAGAATGGATTGGTTGAAAAAAAAACCTATCTTGGTTAAACCAATTTTAGTGAGATTGACCTATATAATGGTCAGAAACTGGCCAAGCTATTGGTTTCAGCTCAACCAAAAGAATTGGTTAACCAAACAAGCAATAAAAATGGAAACAGATGTGTGTAATCATTTTGGCAATGGTGTCCGATGCAGGAGTTTGCCCAACTGCAGGATTGATGGTTCAATCCCCTTTTGGTGTAGTAAAACAAATTAAACAATATTTTGGTCAAAGTGACTGATAAGTATTGGCTGATCGTTTCCCTCCTGGTTACTTTGACCTTTTTTTGTGTTTTATTTTGCACATCTTTATTCACTGTATGTATCTATAGAATTGGTCCATTTGTTTATTTGTCTGGTTTCTGGGTCAGACTGACACTCTGGTTCTCATTCAGGTTCTTCTTTTCCTCTTGTTTTAATGTATTTATTTCTGTTTTACTTAGTTTCTATTGCTTTCCTAAACTTTTCTTTATTTGAAGCTATGGCTAAAAATAAGTGTTTTTGTGTTTTCATGATATTTTCTTGTGAATCTTTGTCAAAAATATGTTTACATTTCCACTGATTGTGACGTCAGTATCTTTCTTTAGGTGCTGAACTAGCTGTAGTTGTGGAAAGATATTCTGCTTCACGGTGGCGCCATCTGCTGGCTACAGTCTGTCAGTGTTTATACATGACAGAGAATTACTTCTGTATTTATCTGCTTCAGTTGTTTTGTTTTGTTTTACTGCAGCTTAATCTTAACAATAACAAGTATTTTAAAGCAAGTATTGTTTTGTCTGTTTTTTTATTTTATTTTATTTTACTATTTGAAAGCAGTGATCTGTAGAACCATAGAGCAGCACAGTAATGCATTTTCGGGTTATAATGCATGCACTTTCATTTATGTATTTATCTTAATAGTTTAGTTTATCAATATAACAAAAGTTTATTAACAAAATTGATATTAATATAAAAAAACAAAAAACAATGTGTTAGCTCTTGGTTCAATAGGCTACGTTCATTTTAATATGTTTTAATAAACATTCAACCAGTCTGGCCCTCGGCTTGTAGCAAAGTAGAAATTAGGCAAAGCATAATTTTAGTTAAAAAAGTGCTTCTTGGAAGAAGCACTTATTCTGAAAGCCATTATTTATTCTCATATTGTTAGGACCAGGCTCGGAATGGGAACGATTCTCGAAAATAGAAGAAAAATAAATCTCTAAATCTCTAGCACTAATACTCCGTCGTATAATAGAATAGAATAGAGTTTGGTTTCTGGTGCTATTAAATCATTTAATCAAATCAGGGACAAGAGCAACATTTCTCACAAAGATCTTTATAAATATCTTGAAATTTGGGATTTTATGGATTCATTATTTCGGTCTAATGCATTCCGTAGGGAACTGCCAGACTTAGAAAATGTTCTGGTTTCACCCAACTCTCCAAAGGGTCTGATTTCTAAATTCTATGCACTCTCATTCAGCTCAGTACCATCAAGCCTTGACTCTGTCAAGCGGCTCTGGGAGCGTGATCTAGATATGCAGTTCAATCCTTCAGATTGGCTTAAGATCTGCAATGTAACCTTTCATCAATGCACTTCTATTTCTATACAAGAACAGAATTTAAACTTTTCTATAGTTCCTACTATACCACTGTTCGTCTTCAGAGAATGTTCCCTGACCGTTCCAATCTGTGATGAAAATGTTTGAGGCGTAGAGGTACTATTTTCCATCTATTCTGGTCATGTGATTTATTAAGGACCTTTTGGAGGGAAGTTTATTTGGTGATTAAAAAGGTTTAGGGGTTCTCTTCTTTTTGTCTCCTGGGTTTTATCTTCTAAATGTCTCCCCTAATCACATGGGTGCACACTCTAAATCCTTGTTTACAATTCTTCAATTTCTTGCCAAGAAATGTATTTTGTTAAAATGGACCTCTCCTTCTGCTCCCACAGTAAATATGTGGCTCACACAGATATCTGTTATTCTTCCTGACCCACGATATAAATCACAAATCAGACACATTTTGGCACTTTGGGGTCCCTTTGAGTCTTTTCTGCTTGGTCACTAGGATTCTAATTTTTTATTATTTTGTTTATAGCACTATTTATGTTTGCTTGCTTCTGTTTCTCCTATCTTGATGGCTAAAGGGTGATGTGGACGTTAGAGGATTGACTCCTTGTTCCTTGTTCATGTGGGGTATATTTTTTTCCTCTTTTAATGCATGTATGTGTAAGGCGGCACAGGTTTGTTCTTTGTATGTAACAAATCTAAAATGAATAAAAATAATAATAAAAAAGAATAGAATAGCAATTGTCACTCAGAGGAAAATATTACTACATAAAGGGTGGTTTAATGCTTAATTGTACTTTAGTATAAAATTGGAAAGATTTAGCAACCAAAAATCTTTTCAATTTATTTTTCTTCCTATAGGTGTGACTAAATGAATGCAGATTGTTTTAAATTGTTTTTTCCTTTAGTAACTGGTAATCTGGGCGTTTATTTTCACCTCTATTGTCCAAACTGTTCCTATTTGGTGTTTTAATAGTTTCTTTAATTGAATTGGAGATTTTTAAAACCCTTCCTTACCTGCAGGAATAAGGAGCTAAATCTGCCCAGATTAAGTCCAGATTAAAGACTCATTCCCCATTAGACCAGCATTCCATCAGATCACCATACCCCATTAGACCAGCATTCCCCATCAGACCAGCATACCCATTAGACCAGCATACCCATTCAGACCAGCATACCCTATCAGACCAGCATACCCAATATCAGACCAGCATACCCCATCAGACCAGCATACCCCATTAGACCAGCATTCCCCACTGCAGACCAGCACCCAGCATAGACCAGCATTCTCCCCATCAGATCAGCATACCCTATTGAACCAGCATACCCCATCAGATCCAGCATACCCCATTAGACCAGCATGCCCATCAGAATCACCATATACCCCATTAGACCAGCATACCCCATCAGACCACCATACCCCATTAGACCAGCATACCCCATCAGATCAGCATACCCAATTAGACCAGCATACCCCATCTGTGACCAGCATACCCCATCCTAGACCACCATACCCCATCAGACCACCATACCCCATTAGACCAGCATACCCATTAGACCAGCATACCCCATCAGACCACCATACCCCATCAGACCACCATTCCCCATTAGACCAGCATACCCCATTAGAGCCAGCATGCCCCATCAGATCAGCATACCCCATTAGACCAGCATTCCCCATCAGATCAGCATACCCCATTAGACCAGCATTCCCATCATCAGATACCAGCATATTCCCCATCATCAGACCAGCAGCACCCCATCAGACCAGCATACCCAATTAGACCAGCATTCCCCATCAGACCACCAGCATACCCCATTGGACCAGCATAAGCCATCAGATCAGCATACCCCTGACTGGACCAGAACAAACCGAGCCATCATGTTCCAGGGCTGGTCCTGGTCTGGAGCCAGCTGGGAATGGAGTGACCGAACCCGACCCGGTGATGGTATACTTCCCCTGCCTGCCCAGTAAGGCAGCTGAGGGCTCGATTTTGCTGCACTTTAGTCGACCGAAATCCCGGATGATTTTAAAATACCCCCTGGACATTTTTTAGGTATGAAAAGTAGGACATGAGTGGGAAAAAAAGAGGATGTCTGGTCATCCTAGTTTATCCCTTTAGTGTTGTATGGAAACTAGGCTTTAAACCACCTCAACAGACATGTATCCCTTCACACATGTACATAAAAACTATTTAGTTACTTAGTTTTTTTTTTCGTAAGTATGTCGCCTGTCGGCGCAAGGTGTCCCAGCTCATCTGTGGCTACAGGGTAGCTTTCCACCATCGGTGTGGGTATATTTTAACAAAATAAATTTGTGTTTTTTTTTTCATAACTATAGAGATACCCACCCATCAAGGTAGGTTAAAGTCTATTTTCCATGCAAACCTGAAGGGATAGACATAAATGTGACATCTTGTGCATGTGTATTGACTGTGGGTATGCTGGTCTGATGGGGTACGCTCATCTGACAGAACACCGGCTCTATTCTGGGTTTAATTACAGACTGGGAGGAACTGGGCGAGGCCGGACAGTTTTCTGTGACAGATTCATCAAACCGCAGCGCTGCACGCTCAGATTGATGGCTGCATGGCTGCAAACAGACAAGCGGGGCTCACACAGGCCCTCACAGCTTCATCCGACTGAACAGAGTGAAGGACGGAGTTAGACTAAAGATGTAGGGAGAAACGCTCTAATTTAGCAGGAGGAAGATCGGTGGTCTTCATCCAATCAGCATTTATTGACCATTGCATAAGAGAACAAAAGCACTCCTGTTTATGCCAGTGCTGCCTGTGAAGGATCAAGAGGCCTGGAAATCCTCAGCTTGGCTCTAATAAACACCATTTTATTGATGCTGCAGACTAACCCTTGAACTTAGGGCAGAGTTCCTTCCTTATCTGTATCTGGCTCCTGCTGGCTTCTGAAAACACTGCCCCTTAGAGAGGGTACAACACAAAGGTCTCGGTTATAAACCTGGCCTTGAAGCTACAGCATGGAAGGTGAATAATATTTAAAGCTGTACAGAAACCAGGCTGTCTGCATGCGTGTTGCAGTTAATGCAGATATGCCCTCGCCTCTTCTGCAGACACTCTGATGCATGGTAAATGGCATGTACTAATATAGCGCCTTTATTCAAGTTAGGGGGTCTTGACCAAAGCGCTTTACACTACATTCATACATACATCAAAAATATCTGCATCATACCTGCGACACACTGCTGCGAGGAGTATAACCAGCCGTTGACTAGGGCTCGATGAGGAAGCTTCACCCACACTGACTACTGATGGTGGTCAGAGGTGGTGTCTCTGTGTACGGCTGCCTGGTTTCTCAGCGTGCCCCAGCACATCTGTAGCTACAGGGTAGCTCTCCACCATCAGTGTGGGAATATGTTAATGACTGAATGTTCTATGCTGCGTCTCCTTTGACTAGATAAATAGCTATATAATTACAGGTCATTTAAAAAGTGATACAAAGAAGCTACTTTACGTTGTGCAGAGAAAAATCAGCTTCAGCTTTGACTCGTTGCCTCTAAAAGTCATCAGATTTACTGTAAACAGGATGAAGCATATAGTAATAAGATCAGTAGGATTCACTGAGGTTTTTATTCCAATCTGAGCCATTAAAATATTTATTGGAGGACAGTATTAGCTGAGGTGTTAAACCGCCTGTTTAACCTTTTAACATCTTCTTCCTGTTTGGTCATATGAGCACAAATTTCAATAATTTGTTTGGATTGTATGCGGCAAGGCAAAACTAAGTGATGCATAAAGATGTATCAGTTTAAAATCTTTCCCATGTAATAATCAGTTTAGTGTAATTCAAATCAAATGGCCTTTAGAGACCAGCTACTGACCAGCAACGTGTTTTCTTATGACAGACTTTTCCTCACTGAAAATTTCTTCCTTAGTTCTATATATTTTCAATAAATAAATGTAAATGTATTTATTTATGGCTTATAGTTCTGCAGTATATGGAACCTGTAAAAAAATTATAGACAGGAGTAAATAGTAAAGGAATGATCCACATGTTTGCCATCTCGGCAGCAGGCTGGGAAATATAAACAGCTTTTAATACTAAGATGACCTTCTGGTTCTGAGGTTGTTTTTTTCCTGTCTGATGAATTTATTCCCAGTTCTGGTTTTGGATCAGTTCCCTTATATTTAGAAACCAGCAGCCTTCAAAAAATGCTGAATCCAAACCAATACCAGAGCCTTTAGAGTTCTCATATCTGAGCTGGAGCGTTTGTACGGTGGCTGAAAGAGCTCAAATCAAAGGAACCATCCAAACACCAACTGATAAGGTGCTATTAAAAATGAGTTAAAGGTACACTATGCAACCGGTGTTGATTTTCCAGCGAGGCTCCCCCCAGAGGGCGAAAGTAAAAGTGCACTGTCGTAAATATGCACAGCTGTTCTCTGGTTTCTCCATCAAGCCAGGCGCGGTTGTTTTGAGCTTAGCAGACAGGCTTGAACGCAACGAATGACTAACACAGTGAAAGTATGAACATGCACACAGAGAGAGAGAAAACCATTCCAATGTTACTTACAATCGCATCAGCAGAAACGCGAGGTCCGCGTCAGCCTTGCCGCCTTCTTTTTATTTTAGCTCTGCGCCATTTGGGAAAAAGCTTGCCCGATGTTCACCTGTGTACGACTCCTCTCTCTGTCCGTAGCCCTTTTCCTCTTTCTTGCCTGCTCCGACATAGGCTTTCACTGTTTTCATGCTGGTTCCGCCATGATAACTGCACAAAAGATCGCCACTGTGCTAGCAACGAGCATGCTTTTTAACTGGGGGTGTAGCAGTTCTCTCCGTATGAACAAAGACCGACTATCAAGACTTCTGAGCCTGTGGAGTGCGGGCGAGGGCTCCTGCAATTGCAAGTGCGGTATTTCCCCACAGACCACCAGGGCGGACGAGAATACTTTTGTTCAACCTGAAATGACTCATTTAATCATCCAAAACGTTATGGAACACATTAATTAACTGAAAAATGTTGCATAGTGTGCCTTTAAATGAATACGGAGTCTTTGGGATGTAAGTTGTTAGTAGGTCGTTCCGGAGGATGGTTGGAGGTTGTGATTAGGGGGGCTGGTCAGAGAATTTTAGTGGAGCAGAGCGTGGAGCAAGTGGTGGGCCGGAGGCGGAAGAAATATGGTAGAGCGCAGAGCGATTTTCAATTCAAAGGCGAGGATTTTGGTCAACTCCAGTTCGCTCCGATGTGGATAAAATAATCCTAAAAATGTACTCTAACTATACATAACAATACAGAGTGGGCTTACATAAAGTTATTGTTGTGGTAAGAGCCTGTTTTTGAAAATGGATCACATATATGCATTTTATACTATTATCTCATATCTCATTGGGGCAACATGAATGGAGCGAGGTGTTATGCTGTTAAATAAGACAATACATATGTATTGGTCACATCATTAAATGAAACGCTGTGTGTCCCAGCGCCCTGGCATAATTACATGAAGGATAAATGTTAAAAAAAAAGCCTCCTGAAAATTTGAGCGAGAGTGGAGCGATTTCTCCAGAGCGGCAGGAAAATTAAGATGAACGCAGAGCGGATTTTGAGTGGAGCTTCCTGGAACGACTTTGAGCGGCGGAGCGAATAAGCGAACATCCTCCTGAGTGGGAATAGCGCAGCGCTCCGCTCCGTTCACAATGCTCTGGTGCTGGTGAAGGTTCTCAATCATCCACTCTCAGTTAAACTGACCAGGGGTGTTGGAAAAGTAATCGTTTTGACAATAAATCGTGATTTTTGTCAGCCTGATATAATATCTATCTTTTAGTTCCTAGTATCGATTTTTTTTGAAAGCAAAACATTTTTATCTAAAACTAAGGAAAAGTGGGCTACCTTTGTACCGCCACTCTGGCAGGTGGCGCTGTGGAGCCTTTTTGCGGTGCGGTGCAGCACCATATCTGTAGTTGAGGCAGTCACAGTGGAAGGCATAGACTGCAACATTGATACCAAAATAACTGAACGATCAATATCATCTGATGAACATATACAGAGGTTGCTTTTTTATCTATACATTCAATTTTGATATTGCAATATAGTGATAATATTGTATCTTGATCCAATTATCGTGACATGTGTCGTATCGTAACACCCATACCCAATACTCACTCCTAGTTGTGACTTGCTTTATATAAAATACGGAAAATTGTCTGTATTTCTGTTTTATTCCCGATTCCAAAATCTGAATGAAAAAAACGTCATTACTGTAATATTTGTTTTAATGATATCCTGTGTTGTTGATTTGCTGCATCAGAGGATTTTTGTGTCTTAGTGACTAAGAGTCAACAGATAAAAGCTTAATCGTGTACAAATCCTAAGCGGAGCAGCTCTCTGCTCTTTAAGCCTCCAGATCGGAGCTGCCTGACACCAGTCCTGCATTAATGTGATCCTGCCTCTGATACCGACCCCCTCCTCCTCTATAAATGCATGTGTTCTCCAGGGAATCCAGGTCTAGATTGTCTTAGATCAGGGTTCACCAATCTACTGCCCCCTAGAGCCACATGAGGCATCCTTCAGCCTATTCTAAAAATATTACCAATGACCAGTGAGCCGTGTCCAAATTTTATTCCTTTATTCTCCTGTCTAACATGATGGTTTTAGTGAAGCTGGTGGATTATAGCTGTGCTGTAAAGCAGCATATTCCGCTGATTCCACCTAATTTTGGGTAATCCTTGCCTTTTTGCAAACCCAAATGGAAAAACAAATAACTAAGGAACTGTAAGCCCAAATTAAGTGTGTGATACATCATTTGAAAGCCAACACCTTCTAGTTTCTGAACTGAAAATAGTGTGACTAAAACACAGCCTAAACTGCATGAGTTCAGTTTTTTTTTTTATGAGTTGTTTTTTTTTTACTAAAAAATAATTGGTATTTTTTGAATAGCAGTAACAAAGACATGCTTGATAATAAGCATGTTTCATTTTATTGCATTTATTCTGCATCATGTCAACCTCAACTGCAGAAAATTTTAGACTTCCAAGTATAACAGCTAAAGAAATATGGGACTTTTAACTTCTGGAGTCACCAGCATCTCCCAATGTGCCTAATTATTCCAGATTGTGCTTATTGCTTTTTTTACTGCACAAAATCACACTGGAGCATTTTAATGGTCACAAAAAAAAAAAATTCCCAATTTTTTTTATATCTTTACGGAGCCCCTCTGATGACATGGTCAAAAAATTTTTAATTGTGGCCACGAAGTAGTATTTCGTTGGCTACGACTCAATAAGTATAACGGCCGCACGAAATACTACTTAGCAGCCCACGCAAATAAGTTTATCGCGCGCATCTAAATACTTATTAATAATATTAATATCATCATTCCTGGACAACTGGGTATTTAAGCAGGCAACCGAAGCCCAGCTTCTACTAAAGGTCTAGGAGGCGGCTGGATTTGCTTTTACCCAGTCGAATTCCGCCAGTCAATGCGTGACATTTGTTGCTAAGGCGCCATTTAGGTGGAAAAGCGTAGTGTAAACAACCGCAGCATAGCTAAGCGAAGGACTAAAGGCCCATTTACACTGCAGCAGCCTGTCCAAGATAAGTCATTACAGTTAACATAAGCCTGAAAACAGGGGCGGATTTATTGATGTTATTAATAAGTATTTTGTGCGCATCGTTAAACTTATTGCGTGGTTAGAAATTAAATATTTGCGTGCGCAAGACGATAAACTTATTGCGTGTCACAGTAGTATTTCAATGGCGCCGCGTTCTCTGCTATTAGCGTGGCATCGAAATACTACTTATTGGCCACAATTAAACATTTTTTGACCATGTCATCAGAGGGGCTCCGTACTCATCTTAGTGTCTAACAGTGTGGAATGATCCAGGATCTGCCTCTCTGCTGTTACGCCCGGCTATATATCTGGGCTGCATTATTCAAATTAGCCATGTTTAGCCTCGTTTTAAAGGTAATTTCATTTGCTAGAGAGCCAAACTTTGCGCGTGGATATAATCGATAGCAGCCAGACTTTATGAGCCATAATATGAGGGGAGTCATGCGTAAAAACAGCAGCTGAGAAGTAGCGCTTTGGCGCTTCGAGGGCTGTCCCGGTGTAGGTACCAGATCTGCTCGGGGGCCTGCCCCTTCTTATGACGTCATCATATGGCAACTCCACTCAGAGAAACTATGTTGAACTCGTTTCTTAAGGATCAAATCTCTTTTGGAGTTTGAACAGATTATTACCTTTATTTGCTATTATGTTAAATTTCACTGGCAATCTTAAGAAGCTGAAAGTAGTAAACAACCATTGTCAGTCTTGAAGGAAAGTACTGATTTCTAAGACAGACTAACTCTTTTTTTTTAAATTCTTTTTATTAAGATCTAAGGCCAGGGGAGGAGAAATGGACCATCCCAAAAGAATGACTTTCATAGAGATTTTAGATGAAGAGAACAACAGTTATTCTACCTCTAGAAAACGAACGGTTGTTGTTGATACGAATTCAAAAGTAGTGTAGCTTAATGTGGCTAACCGACAGTGCTAAAAGAGGCTAACCTATTAGCTACTGAGCACAGATAGCTTCAGCGCTACCTAACTCTCCCCCTTTATATCATGGTCTAACCGTTACTTTGTTCACCATAAACAGATTTTTTTCAGTTTTGTTTTCAATCAGGTAAAACTTAATCGTTCATTAGACATGCTAACGGACGCTGCGCGATGTTATTATCCATGTCTGGGCAGCCACTATGTATTACTTCATGTGGCGATGTTCAGCCAATCATGTAGCGTAACGTCACTGGCATGAAGCACGACCCGAGCAGATCCGGTACCTACACTGGTGTCAAATATCAAAATGGAATGGGTGGGGACAATTTTGTGTTGTAGGCTAGAAGGTGAGGAAAATAAACATACCCAACATTGAGCGGATTTATCTGCGTAACCTATGGTAATTAGCAAGATGGTTAGCATTAGCTATAAGAATAGAAATTTTCTGATGGTAGAAAACGGACGTTATGTGGCAATTTTCTCATCAAGGAATGTTTTTATCACAAAAATGCTGGATTGATTTTAATCTGTAGACCCTTATGAATGAGTGCCGTATAAACAATTGAAGATTTGATTTGTAATATGATTTCTTGACGCCTTTAAAGCTATCATGTCTCAGCTCCTTTGTTTTACCATGCTGCTATATCTTTGTTAATTGTGCTTCGGTGCTCGCCGTGTCCATAAAATGAACTTGGTGGTTGAATTGTTGAGAATATATATTGGTAAAAATTTTACCAAATTTTTTTTTCTGCGTTCCAAGTTGTTAGGTGGAAATGTATAAAAACCACTCACAGGCGAAAAGGTGGATTTTATGATGTTAAAAGCTCATCTGCTACATTTCTAGATAGAGCAGGTTTCCATCAAGCTCCTGAGGTTGAATCCAGCTGTGGTCTCTTAAGAACACACATTAAAGCCAAGTCAAGCTTTTGATGGCATATGGGTATAAAAGTATAAAAAAAAATGTATGGAAACTTCTAATCTGGGAAAGTTTGAAATTGAAGATTTTTAACCTGCATTTAGTTATTTTTTTAAGAAGGCCTCAATTTGACAAAAAAAATAGAAAGAAAATTCTCAGATTGAACGCTTTAAGCTTCTCAGATCAACAACAGCTGGACAGAACAAACTGTTGGTTGGTCCTAAGTAAAGAAGTCCCGGGTCTTCAGGAGGAATGAACACCCTGACTTTTTGCTCCTGTGGTTCTTTCTCTCAGCAGCAGAACCCCGACTGCTTTCAGATGTTTCTGCTCTTAAAAACGCCACCAAACGCTCTGAAGTATTTTTAGTTCTTCCCCAGTTTGCACGGTTCAGCAGATGAGGGAAACTTTCCTCTGAGTTTGGCTTTGATGAAGCTTCTCTGATCTAAATGTAGAAACGTGGAGCTAAAATAACCGAGTTCAGGCTGTGTGACGGAGGCTGGATGTTTCTGAGCTGCTACAGAGACGACGTCCTTAACAGATGTTCCCTAAAAGTCCTTTAGATTTTGAGCTGGCTTGGTTTGAGATGAAGAACATCAGGAATGATTTGTTCTGGTGAAAAAAGAAGAGAAAAATTGAAAGCTTTAACCATCTGAGATGTGCAAATTAATCTGAGTCATGGTAAAAAAAACAGTGATTAGCCCCATTTACACTACCCTTTTCAAAGTGTGCTGAGATCGGTCCAATCCACTTCCTAAAAGCCGACTCTGTTAAGTAAAGTCACCAAAGGCTGCCTTCTTAGCCCCTCTCTCCAAAAACAATGAAATACCACAAATACAACCAAACTTCCTGAATGTTACGTGCGCCACCACGTTGGTTTGCTTGTTTCCCTCAAGACAGCAGTAGTACCGTAGATCGCCACTAGGAGGAGAGGAACTGTGCTAGCGTGATGTGTAAGCAGTCGCAAGGAACTGAATCAGCACGGTTAACTGATCCAAGCTCGGCAGGGATCGGTTTTCAGAGGGTAGTGGAAATGGGGCTTAAGATTGAAACCAGTCACTTTTAATCCATTTTTCTGAAAGACTCAGATTTAAAAACAATGTGTTGTGGATTTATTACTTTAAGGAGACATTCAATTTCACTAAATCCCCAAAAACCAAATACCGTATTTTCACGACTATAAGGCGCACTTAAACGTCTTTTTTTTTCCTCAAAATGTGCGGCGTCAGCCTCTATGAATTGTGCGGTGCCTTGTAATAATGTGTTGTAACTGCGACTTTTGAGACCACCTCATTGAGGAGATGATGAAAGAGTGGCTGAATGTAAGGAGACCAGGTGTTTTTCCACCCCTCACCATAAGCTGTTAATATGTAACTCCATGCGTGCCCATCTCACAGCTGATGATGTGAAAACATGGGGAAACAAAATTAACCCTGTGCTCAAGCTGTTCAATCGCTTCGACATCGGTGTGAACTTCCGGACCCAGCAGGTGCAGCAGAAGCAGCGAAGTTTACATGCAAAGTCAATGGTTGACAAGCATTATAGGTGCAGCAAAAGGTCTGGCAGCGCGTTTTTGGTGCAGCACGCACGTCGAGGCGCGTAAGCATCTGGCGACCGCATGTAGCGCTGCTGCTGCTCAGATGGAAAAAATTGAAGTTTTGCTGCTGGGCGCGCAACGCATCAACCAATCAGAAGCTGATCTGGGAGCTGACAGCGAGACAGTACTGCGCGCTCTGATGACATATGATATTGCTTGCCAAAATGAAAAGGCTGGGTGGATGCGTGGCTGAGACCAGGTGTATGTGAGAAGACTAGGTGGTTTTCCACGCATCACCATCGCTGCGTGCCCATCTCACAGCGATGTGAAAAACAGATGAATCAAATGAGCGCTGTGCTCGCCGTTATATCGGGGGTCTGACAAAGGAACTTCCACCCGCTTCGACACCGGTGTGAAGCGGGCGTTCACGAGTAAGGCTGCGTGAAGCGGCGTGGGGCGATGGATGACAGACGGAGACCACAGTTTCATGATAAATGGAAGGCAGCGCCGGGCAAGTTACGCCACCGTTTTGCGGATGGATTGTAGATGGACTGTGTCTGCTGGCTCTGTTGTTCAAGCTTTCGCAAAAGCCGGCATTATTTCTGAGGAGCAGCGCTGCACGGAAAGTGACTCCTGACAGCGAAGATGGGGAAACTGGCATGTCTGATTTAACGCGCAGCTGTTTTATTCAGAGGAATGCTGAGGGATAACAGAGGATGATGACTTTGATGGGTTTGATTAATACTTTGTAGTAAATACATGAGAATAAAACACAGTCATACTCAGGTTTTGCTCCAGCTCTATTTTTTCTACCTGAAAACTTAATTCAACAGCACTCTGAGGTCCGGTCTCCTCCTCTTCAGCAGCGGTGGCTACAGCAGGTGTTTGAACATCCTAAAATATATCTAAATCTTGCAGCTATATATTTGCTTGTGATCCACGGTGGGAATAAAGTAGTTTTAATATGTTTTAAGTGAGAAAGATCCACCTGAAAACTTAGCCGTGCAGTCGAAGTTCATCCAGATTATCTATTTCTGTCATAGATAGCTCAGACCCCCACATACCAGCGGTGCGCCGACAGGAGAAATCCTTTCGTTCACAGCCGGCTGCTGGCAGGTGTTTCATCTAAATAATTTAAAGCTGCAGGCACCAGGATACGGTAATAAAGCGAACATATTCTGTCTGCAGGGTTTCAGGATTTTAAGTTAATTTAGGAGTGATCACGGCGGCTGTGTCATCTGCGATGTGTCTGTCTCGCGAAGCCAGCTGCCAGGTTTTGATTTAATACTTTGTAATAAATACATGAATAAAGCACAGTCATACACAGTCAGTTTTGCCCCAGCTGTATTTTTTAAATACGCACTATTAGGTATTTAAAGCGTAGTAGAGGACATGCACCTGTATATTAAAAAGCAGCCCTATAGTCGGTTGCGCTATGTAATGTCGTTAAATACAGAAATGGGACACATAACCCAAGAGAGTGCGCCTTTTTGAGGTCAAGGTGCGCCTTATGAATTACGTGAAATACGGGTACTTTGATTTTCCAGTATATTAGAAAACAAAAGTTTTATTGCATTTTGAAAAATATTTAACAGTTCAAAATTGTAGGAAATCGAGCAAACTGTGTTTATCTGATCTTACACAGAACTGGAATTTTTTCTGCAGATCTTGAGTCGGACACATTTCTTGAAAAGCAAACACTTTGTTTTATGCAAAGACATGACCTGCATTGAATCAGTTCATTTATCTAAATTATATTTTCTACCTGCGGCGTTCTCCTGGACGACACTGATTGTCAACATGGTGCCTGTTAGGTTGGATGTATGATAAGGGGCATTAATGTTGGGTCATTTTTAAACACGTATCGTATCAAACCAATATTAACACCAGATTTTCATCTAGCTGCAGTTTTTACTTCAGGGGATAAAAGCATTGGGTATTTTGTGTTTGGTCATGTGACAGTGAAAACGAAGCAGTGGATTTTGGGTATTCAACTGAAGCAGAGAAGCTAAATCTGTACTGTCCAAAGGTTCATTATTGGCTCCAACAACATTATCATGTGGGTGCATCCCTAGTGCAAGGCTCACCAAAATGGGGGGGATATATCCACATTAACTCCAATGTCACTTTGATTAGATAAACTGGGTCGATAATGACATCCGATTGTTATTTTTATTATTTCATCAGATTATTATTTTTTCCATCCAGTTTCTGTCTTTCAGGATGGTGGGGTGATTGGGTGTGTCAGTTTGTTTTGTTGTGTGACATTATGATGCAGCAAAGGATTGTGGGTGTTTATCTAAAACAAAGGAGCAATGTCAGCACTGTGGTCAAATTATTGTGTTGTCAGAAGGGTAGAGATGATTAGAGTGTCAGTTAATATTATCATCAAATATCAATATCAGCCTAAGTTTAATTCGGGCTGCAGTTAACAATAATTTTTCAAATCAGTTAGTCTGTCAGTTATGTTTTCAATTAATCGATTAATAATCACATAGTAAAAGGTTCCTTAAAGAAGAATTTATTAAATTAAACAAGGTGAAACTAAAACTTTTCCACTTGAGGATTTCTTGATAGAACATATTGACAGACAAAAAAGATTTTGTATCTAAAAAATTCGAAATGTTTGCATAATTTGTTCGGTATAATTCCTGCTCTAAGTGGGTCACTCTGTCAGCTAAAGGCATGTTTTAGTCTCTTTACTCCAGTTAGCGATTAATTGATTACTAAATTAGTTGACGATTATTTTACCAATCGATTAATTATCACGATTAATGATTAATTGTGTCAGGTCTAGTTTTTACATAAAAGGAAGTAACATTTATTTATTCATCAACTATATATATGATTCAAATATTAAATATTGCATAAAATATTTTTAAATACACACTAAACATCTAAAACATATAAAAATTATCAATTGCAAAATGAATATACTTCAATTAAAATTGCATTTTTATGGGGTCTCCATTTGGATGAGTTGTTATTTTTTTGGGTCACAGGTAGTAATGTTTAGGAATCTGTACCTTAGATGGATGGACTGAGGAGAAGGGAAGGCAAGGCAAATTTATTTGCATAGCACAATTCAGTACAAAGACAATGCAAAGTGCTTTACATGATTAAAATATATAGGAAAATAAAACAGAATCAAAGCAAGTATAAAAAAAAATGCAGAAACAAAAGATGGATTAGAGCCAGTCTGACCGGATAAACGGATCGGAACATCTCAAAAGCTGCAGTTCTGTTTGGTGTTTGCAGGTTACAATGGTCAGAATCCATAAAACTGTTTCAAGGATGGAAAAATGGGGAACCATTGACACAGAGCCATTAGCAACCAAGGCTTAGTGAAACATTTGAGGGTCTGAACCAGCTAGAACCGCACATATGAGCATTAGAACTGGAGCATGCAGCAATGAAAAAAGGTGGTTTTATCTATTCGATCATCTTGGTCTAGAATGGTTTAATGAGCAGCAGTCACCTGGGGAACCACAGTCCACCACAAAGCACAGTAACAGACAAGGCTGCAGAGGTGGTATGATGGCTTTGTTCTCCTGGGAAACAGTGTCCTGCAGTCCATGAGGATGTTTAGTAGGTAGCCTTGGATTAAGCATTGTTGCACCACTTTCACACTCTTCTATAAGAACTGCCGCCCATGGAGGCCACTGCATGTGGTTCTAATGCTCTGCCTGATCATTTTAAATCCCAAAGGAGAAAACCAGAACACCACAGTTTGATTCATTCCTCATCTTTAAAGCTGCAACCTGACAGCAATTCTGCAGGAAGACTAATGTTTCTAAAGCCTGGTGCAAGGGCTGCACCAACGGTAGTGTCTGCAGGGTATCTGTCAGATCTCCACTATCTGAGACCCTCTGCAGAACAAAGGGGAGGACTCTCACTTCCTCTGGATGGGATGGAGGGGGGGAGGAGAACGAGCAGAGCGATGATCTCCCATCAGAGATGCATCCATCGCGCAGCTCAACCTCTGCTCTGTGCTTCAGTTTCAGGCTGACCTGCTTTTGTTTCTGACTGAACTGAGATCAGCAGCTGGCATTAGCACAGGTTCTGTTAGCATCAGGCTGCCTCCGTCTCCAGGTTAAATGGAAACGTGGTTTTATTAAAGATTCAGGAGGTGGGATCAGAGCTGCTGCAGATGTTTGTTTCATGCTTCACCTGTTAAAAGATCTGCCGAGTGAGCAGCACCATAAAGCAAATTCTGGTTCATATGAAAGCATTAGCTTAGCATAAATGATGGAGGTCAAGGGAAACTTCTTGCATATTCTATGTTGGCTCCATACAAGCTAAAACTGATTATATAGGATTGTTTTTTCATACACTAGTGCGCCATGTGTTTGTATCAGGTCATGTTCACTCCGATACCCCTAAATAAAGCTGCCTTCAGAGGCCACCTGGTTAGTAAACACAATCAATGTGTGTAACTGAATCTACTGTAGAGATAAGGGCTGACTGTTTTTTCCAAAAATCAAAATTACAATTTTTTTAACCAGTATTGCCATTAAAAAAATCATCTGCACTAACCAGAAACATATTAATGTTTCATTCCAGGTTTTTGCTGCTTCCAGGACCTTGAAAGCTTGCTTGTGCACCATCCATTGTCACAGGAATTCACAGCTACTGTTCCTTGGAAAAATTTTAACTTTTAGTAACATGTAGGGTTCCAGGTATTAGTACCCGGTCCATACAGGCAGTACGATCGGTACCATCAGCTCATTTGAGCATGTGCAACCAGACATACATCCATAAATAATGTAATTATTAGTGTTGCACCGATACAATATAAGGCAGGGCCCTGATCCAGCACTAAAATGGTGGATACCATTTTGAGAGCCAAAAGTTTCTTCAACTATTGTCACCCATTCCAGGAAGGCAATAAAAAGTTCTACTGGATTCACTTTGTTTTAGTCTTTTTCCTGCTTCACAAAGGTAGGCAGCAGCTTAACAGAGCCATGATGGTAATTATTTTACATCCAAGTAGTCTGCAGTTCTTCATATATACACACACATCAATTTCACACAGATGGTATTGATATGGTATCGGGTCAATACTGAAAAGCCAGGTATTGGGCCAAAAAATGGCATCGGCGCAACACTAGTTATTACGATACTAAAAGTACTTATTTCTATCCTTAAATAAAAAAATAAGAATGTTAAAACACAACTTTAAACATGTTTTATGACCTTTCTCTGTTAAACTGACGTCATCATCGGTAGGGATGGGGATCGAAACCCTCGTTCTATCAAGGACCCGGTTCCACTTTTTTCAAAACCCGAAAATCAATAACGTTTGGGCTTATCGATACCACTATCTGGTCACAATTAAGTTTTTTTTTTTTTCTCCCGGAGGTCCAGTAACATAATTGTGTGTCCCTCGAGTCGCGTCACAGCATTTAAATCTAATCAATCGTATCACTGCAGCATGTCAACCAATGTTTTGGAATGAAATTGTAAGCAAACAGATATTAAAAGGTAAAACAAGTGAAGTCTGGCACTTAACTTTGCTCGCCACTCGAGGATGGCACCTGCTCTAATTATTTTAGAATATATAATTAAACTACCTGATGCCAACATTTATTAAAAATTACATTTAATTTAAAATACAATTATTTATTTGCTAAATATTTTCCTAATCACTAAAAACCAACAATTGTGAAAATATATTCTATTTAGTTTTTATGTCATTTTGAAGTGGCCTATTACATTAGCCATGTTTATTGAAGGCTACAAACGTTTTTGTTATGCTACTCACTTGTTAAGCAATAAAAGCAATACCAGTTCTGTTAAAAACATATTGTCGCATCGTCTTTCCACCAAATAACAGAAAAGTATAGATATTGGTATCGATAAAAGACTCAGAATCGATAAGGAGTATCGATAAAGGAGTATCGATATCAATAAATATTAACGATCCCCATCCCTAATCATCGGACATGCTCAGAGTAGTCCGGCAAATTGTAATTAAACCATTTTTATCTGCATTTTAGTTTTTTTTTTCTTTAGATTACACACTATACACTATAAGGTTAACATGAAAGGAAAAAAAAAACTCAAAAAGACTAGATTTATGTTTGAATCCAAAGCCTAAACAGTTAGCACCCGGAAGTAGCGAAGGATCGCATTTCTAGTGCAGGGCTAAGATGACTGATTAAACAGAAAGGATTTAACGTTATTTATTTTCTCAGGAAATGCATTATTTACCTTTAACATATTATAATTTCATACTTTTACTATTTTTAAGAAGTCAAAAACTTAATTTATGTATTTTCTACAAATTAAAATCAAGAGGGACCTGAATGTATATCTGGTTGCCAATGTGCCAATGGCCTGATGGTACGGATCGTGCTTCTGGGACGGATCGGATAGTGACAGTGCGCACCAGCTGCAAATCTCTCTTTCCTTCTGTGAAGCAAAAAACACACTTTAACAATAATACCACCACCTAAAGGCCAGAGGGATACAATTAATGTCTTGGTTCTGTTATATGCAATAGGACCAAAGCTGAGATCCTCTGCTATTGGATTATTATTTTTTTTTTAACTATTTCAAATGCAGTGGATTGCCGATCCTTTTTATAAATTCACAGTTCTGTTTCTGGGCTCATGTTTGTTAAAGAACACCAGAGAACAAAAATAATGCAGACCAACTAACCCGACTGACAGGTCAGAGATGGAAGTTCTGGTTCAGTTTAAAGCAGACATCTAAAGCAACATCTGAGCAGCTCCCAGAGCTCTAATCAGTCCATCATCTGAACATGGAGAGAGGATGGACCCACCGAGTCCAGTGAGACTGATAGACTGGACATGGGGAGCATTAATCAGAGAAACACCCAACAGAACCATGGAGACTTGTTTTAAAAATTCTATTACTTCTTTAAAAATCCAACACTGTGATTTCCTGGATTTTTTTTTTCTCTGTTTGTCTCTCATAGTTGAAGTGAATCTATGATGAAAATGACAGACCTCTCTCAATTATCCAAGTAGGAGAACTTGCACAATCAGTGAATGACTAAATACTTTTTGGCCACACTGTATATGAGCAGGTTAAACAAATGATCTGCCAACAGATTGATTGTTTTGCCAATAAAATTGGATTATTAGATATTATGCACTAGTGGTTACGCAGGTACCCAGAGTGGTAGTCTGAGTTTTGAACTAGCAACCTCTCAATGGCGCCAACATCCATCTATCCTAAAGTTGGGCCATAAGAGCTCCTGTATGCTGCATAACGTTGCTCTGGTCAGTTAGTCTTTTTTGTCCTGCATGAAAATATGTTAGGTAGAAATAATCTAATTGGTGGACATCCCAGATGTTAGAGTCTGGCAGATTATTTGGGAAGCTTCTGTTCAGCAGAGACAGGAAAGCCAGGTAAGAGCTGAAGCAAATATCCAAGACATTACTGAGAGGCTAGAGACTGAGATGAAGCTTCACTTTCAGCAGGAAATACAACCAGAGATATAATGGAGTGTTTAGATAAAGGTAGATTCATGAGTTAGAATGGTCTAGTTAAAGTCTCGACTTATATAATTCATGTCCTGCTTGATACTCATTTAAAATATCTTAGAAAGGGGGTAATGATTATCATTATCTCTTCTGCAGTTCAGAGATTCAGCTTCTACATTTCCCTAGTGTCTCTAAAAGCGTACTCTCTCAACACTGAGCATCTCTCTCTGCAGACCCATAACAGCGTGTAAACAATCTGCTGAAATGGCAGTTACTATAGCAACGGTGCAGCATTGTAGAAGTTGTGGCTTCAGGGACGAGTTTGAATCCCTCCAGGGGGAGATGAAGATGCAGAGAGTTTTTATCGGCGATGCTGGAGCAGTTCAGGTTTTATTTGATCCTATTCTCTGCTGAACAGCGGCTTTAAATAAATACGCAGAAATGAGGGGCAGCAGCACATTTGGTCATGTGGTGATCAGATTCCTGAAAACCTAGTTTGTGCTGTGGTGTGACGGAGAGAGGGAGAGCAGGTGGATGTGGCCGGCTCAGCACTCTGTGGTATTTACTAATTACAGGAGAAGCTGAGGTCATGGCCCCTGTAATTACAGCTTCTAATTGGCCAGCCTGCATGCCAGTAACCAATCAGCTGCCATCAAGAAATTACAAGCCTAGATAACAGAGTTTGTGTTTCTATCGTAACGGCTGGATGGTTTCTTTTAGCTGTTGGTTAGAGGCGACTCCTCTGACTCTGGACTGAATCCACGTCCCCTCAGAAATAAAATCGCTGACATTCTGAGCATGGGCGTAGGTTTGCATAGGGACCATAGGGACATGTCCCAACCAAGATTTTAGGCCGACCTTCTTGTCCCTATATGTGAATAACATGTTTGTGATTTACAATACAGTGTTGTTGCAGCAATAGAGGACTTCTGAATGGAAAATATTGATAGACAAAAACAATATTTATCTTAAATACAAAATTTTTATATATTTTTTTTACAATTTTGGTATAATTCCTGCTGTAAGTGGGTCGCACTTTGAGCTAAAGACATGTTTTAGAGTCTCTATACTCCAATTTACGATAAATCGATTACTAAATTTGTCAATAATCGATTCATCCGATGAATCGTTTCAGCCCTAGATAAAATAGATGAAATGGGTTAAACAGAGTAACTACAGCTTAGATGTATAACTTTTATATTGAAGGTAATATATTAAATGCTCAGTGTCAGTTCCTCTTCCAGTTCCAGTGCTCATGTAAATACAACACATTTATTTTGCGTCCCTTAAATCTATTATTTCGCTTTGTTTAATGATACAAAGATAACATTTAAAAGATAAGAGTGGGATTTACTTTTGTTTGCCTCTGCACAATTTTAAATCTTTAAAAGAAACAAGAGGATAAATCCACATATAGCGGACAGATTTAGACTATATTCTGTTAAATAGGCACAGATTCACCCACTGTCTTATTTAATACAAATCTTTTCAAAGTGAAAAAAATCCTAATTCCTCATTTATCAGAGCCAGTTATGCTTCTATCATTAACAAACAGCATCTAGTGTGTGTAGTGCTTATAAAATTAGTATAAATGTAGCAAAAAATGCTGCTTTTCTCTTTAAATGAAATACACCCTGATTTTCACATCAAGCATAAAAAATGAGCATGCATGTTTTTGCATAGGACCGATGACATCAGACCAATAGTGTCTCTAACAAAGTTGAAATCAGACTTACTCCCTTCATTCTCAGGGAAATGGAGCAACCTTAAAAACTGCAGGAACTAATTTATTCTACATTTACTCTGTTATTTTCATATAGACTCTTAAAATGTCCAAATCTGACTTGAAAGTTCCATATCTTTTAATTTTAGTTTTCCTTCCACTTTTGCCTGATTTCTAATTTATTTAAAAAGTAGAGAAAGTGTGCTGCAGCGTTCATCATTAAAAGTTTAAACCCATTTGTTGCTCAAAGCTGATGTTCCTAACTAGGGATAAAACAATTAATTGGATTGATTCTAGATTAATAGATCATTTAAATAATCATCAACCAATTTAGTAATCATTTAATTGTTAACTAGTGTATAGAAACTGTCTATGCCTTTAGCTGACAGAGCAACCAACCTTGAGCAGCAATTATACCAAAATACTAAAATTAACAAATGTAAACATTCTTCTATTAAGATAAAAATCTTTCCTCAAGTGGAAAAGTTTAGTTTCACCTGGTTTAATTTCGGAAAAAATTCTCTTTTAAGGAATCTTTGGGTATTTGATTATTAATCGAAAAAATTATGGGAAGATAAATCGATTTGCAACATAATCATGAGCTGCAGCCCTATTCCTAAAGTTTATCTGCTTTTCACTCAACATTGTGCGAAGGGATGTGTTATTCATTCATTTATTAATACAAACGACCGAGGAAAATGAAGCCTAATTGTCTGATTCTCATCTGTGAGCAACTAATTGGTGCATCTCTGCCATAAAAACATCTAATTATTTGATAAATCCTGCTAACATGGAAGAAAATGTATGAACTGAAGAATTTAGAGAGAAAACAAGACGACCTAGTAACAAAAAATAGAAAAACAAAAGGAGACATAATTTCAAAAGAAGAGAAGGAAGAAGATTTATTTTTAAATATCGTCTCTAATGATTCACCTTTCACTTGTTTACCTGATTGGCTAATTGGTAGAGCACATGACCCATATACTGTTGCAGGTTAGATTCCCCGCACTTCTGACCTTTTCTAAAGGTCTCTCCCCTGTACTCTGACATTATTTACTGTCTTCATACTTTCGAAAATAACAAAAAAAAAATGCCATTAGAGTCTAAAAACAAAATACATATTTTATTTAGTTTTTTTTGCATCATTTGTGAGGCAGGCATTTCTGTGTAATCTTTCCTAGATGTATAGAAATCAGATGATGATGATGTCACTGAGTTCTCAATCTAACCCATGTATTGAATACGATACACCTGGTTTCGAAGTGTTAGGAGTAGGGCTGAAACAATTAATTGGATTATAATCGTAGATTAATCGAATTATTGAAATAATAACACATTCAGTAATGGATTAATCATTAACTTTCAATATAGAGACTCTAAAACATGCCTTTTAGCTGACAGCAGAGATGGGGAAGTAGCGAAGTACGAAATACTTGGATTACTGTACTCAAGTAATGGAATTTTTCACTGATATTTTTTACTTTTACTTTACTACTTACTTATTTTTATGGCGACTTTTTTTACTTCTACTCCTTACATTTTACACACAAATATCTGTACTTTCTACTCCCTTACATTTTTAAAAAATTGGCTCGTTACTTTAGTTTTGAATCATTTCAATGGAGTTACGTTATTATTTTTCACGTCATCAATACCAAATTCAATCTAATTGGATGGGAATCTACGTTGCATTTGGCAGCACCACTACAAGATGAATCGACAGATTGGTGAGGTATCATTGGCGGCAAATCATTTGCAGCAGTTGAATGCGGTTGGCGTTAGCATAGTAGCATGGGCGACCAGATGATTGAAAATGAACACAGCGGGAGATCTAGTCCTATTGGCAGACACATCCATTTAAAATGCCAAACGCAGCTTGCATGAAAAAAGTGGTTTCTACTTTTACTTTTATACTTTAAGTAAATTTACAAGCCTGTACTTTATTTACTTTTACTTGAGTAAAAGAAGTTTAATCAGTACTTCCACTTTTACCAGAGTATTTTTTAACACAAGTATCTGTACTTTTACTCAAGTACGGAAAGTGAGTACTTTTGCCATCTCTGGCTGACAGTGACCCACTTAGAGCAGCAATTTTACCAAGATTGTAAAAAAATATATAAAAATTTTGCATATAAGATAAAAAAAAAAACTTTTTTTGTCTGTCATTATCTTCTATCCAGAACTCCTCAAGTGGGAAAAAAAATGTTTCAACTGGTTTAATTTTGTAAAAAGTCTTCTTTAATGAACCTTTGATTATCTGATTATTATCATTAGTTGCAGTCATAGTTAGGAATAGAGGTGGGTACGTATCTCTTTAGAGGGAGTCAGATCTAAAGGAGCCGTTCTTCCAAAGAGTCATTCAAAGCACAAAATTGTTGATACCATCAATTATTTCAGGTCAACCAGAGGTAAAGGAAAGAAATCCCTGGTAGGAGTCATAACACACAGTATGGCTAAAATGATTTAGATTTACACAATCCAACAAAATCCTGCTGATGGGACTTGATCTGAAGCCTATTAATTGTAATTCAATTTGTTTTCAAAGCAAATATTCTACTTGAGCCCCGACAGGTTTTGATTTAGTCCTCACCTAAAAACATTAGTAGGTAAAAGGGTCGTTCAAAATTAATAGTAAGGAAAAAATATAAAAAGAACATTAAAATCTTTCTTCAAGCAGAGGAGCTCTGAGGCAGGTTCCCTAAAAAGAGCTTCATCATTGTGAATCTAATCAATCTAGTCAATAGAGACAATCTAATCAAATTTAGTTGAGTTATTAGAACTTAATGTCCAACTTGCACGTATTGCAATAGATGAATTACAGATCCATAGGTTTTTAAAGTAAAGCTGCTGTCTGGATGTGTTTAGATGCCAGGGTTGCCAGCTGTGCCTTAAAGAGGGAGCTGTCCCCTATGCAGAAACATTAGGTGTCTAATTTAATTTAGATTTGATACAAATCCTAACACACTGGGGAAAAAAATCAAAATCTAAATGAGTCATTTTATCTTAAAATAAGTGTTTTTTTTCTTGAATTGAGGAGGTAAGTGAGACACTTGGCCAATGGAACAAGACAATTTACATTTAAAATAACAAAAAAAAATGTCATTGTCTTATTTCAAGTGTATGTTATCTAATTACCTTATTTTAAGAGTATAATCAGCTTATTTACCTACTCAAATTAAGGATAAATATACTTAATTTAAGATATTTTGACTTATTTCTAAATTAATTCGCACCCAAAACAAGTTGATACTGTTGGTAATAAGTGTCACTTCTTTGTAGTTGGCAGCCCTATCAGTTACCTGATCAATAATCTGATGGTGGAAACAGACCAAACCACTCTGACTCCTCAGACCCAGAGACCAGCTGTCACGTTTTTATGATTTAAAGTCCTGAACCTCACTATGACCTGCATTTTTTTTTTCTTTTCATTTAGATTTTTCAGACAAGAAGAGTGACCTGCGTGTCTGCGATGCCGGAACGTGTCGTTTCGGAGGGACGTGCCGCGAGAACGGAGCCGACATCAAGTGCGTCTGTCAGTTCCATGTGAGTCTCCCATACCCAAACAGAATGTTCCCTGCAGGCCCCATATAACAGCACTGCTTCAAACAACCATCCAGATCAGTTTTCCTTCATTTAAGACAATGAAGAACAATAGTAGATCTATAGATCTACCAGAGTTAAAGAGCTTTTCAAAATGTTCTTCTCTAATTTCCTTTATGTTGTTGTTTGCTGTTTCAGTGCAGTAAGAAGTACGTCCCTGTGTGTGGCTCCAATGGAGACACGTACCAGAATGAGTGCTTCCTCAGGAGAGCCGCCTGCAAAAAGCAAAGAGCCATTAGCATCGTGTCAGACGGAGCCTGTTACCACGGTAACACTCTCATCCACTCATACTCAGTACTTTAACTAGAAGGTAACTGTAATTATACTCGTCCTAAATAATGCATAAGTCGGGATCATCAGCTCTGCTGCTAAATTGATCATCTGCTCCCACAAAACATCTATGTAGTTAAATGGGCTGCGTTTCATTGTTTCCCCACAGAAACAGCTGCAGTAGAGATAAACCAACAGGTTCAGCAGAAAGACTCATTTACTGAAATACTGCTACTGTTTTCATAATGTTCTCTATTTGGTCCTTTCCACACAGTTTAAATATCTAAAACATTAAAATTAGGAAGCATGTAGAGTTTGTAGATACTCTACACAGAAAATATAAACGTATTGTCCTTAAAGTCTTTTAAAATCAGAGTGAAACACCAGAGACACAATGGCCCAGTTTGGGTTCTTGAACTGTTGGAGAAGCAGAGAAATTAGAGAAAGGGAAGACGATGAATCTTTCAAGGAAGGGTTTGGTTTTATAGCCATTTTTCATCAGACCAACTCCAAACATTCTGGTTTGGTAAAGAGTCATCTTAAAGTTTTTAGCAGCTCCAACTGACCTCAGTAACACAGAGGTTGTCTTAAGGGAGCAGGACCCTCATGACGGAAAAAGAGCTTAATCAGAAGTTCAGCTGCATGGAACTCATCAAACTGTACCGTCTAGCTCTAGCAGTAAGAGTTCTGCTCAGCTGATTCCTGATAGTTTTGAAGTGACTGAAACACATGGCTGATGGTAGGCAGATTGGGACCCAGACAGAAAGCTGCGCTTTGGGTCACATGACTGAGGCTCATTTAGTCAGATTGTAGCTCCACCTCCTGTTCCTAGATTCTAACCTTTCCGTTTTTATTGGGTGGACAGTAGGAGCCTGGATGATGTGATAAAACTAGGACTACAGCTGTCTGGAAAAGAACAACAAAAAATAAAGTTAGTTAAATAAATGTAGTGCTGCATTATAAAACCTAAAACACATGAAGGTGTTTAAATAAGCATGTTTCACACAGAGTAGAGTGAAGAAATAGTGGATGTTTGTGAAACTAAATGATAATAATCTGTGCCAGTATGTCATAATCAGTAGTCTAGATGAAGAAAAAAGCATACATAGCCTAATTAATATATTCTATTAACCCAAAGCACTATGCATGGTCTGGTTGTTACATGTCAGGTAAGCTGGTCATTGACTTTGACCAAAGCACCTTCCAGTAGAAATGCAGTCAGTCCCTGGACTGGCATGGCTATCACTGCCCCTACAGAGTTAGGGACTAATTTACTGGGATCAGCTTCATAGTCATAGTAGCAAACTTATTTAATTTGATTTATTTTGCTTAGGCTGCTAGTAAACCCATAGCCCACCAAATGTTGAAAGGGCAATATTATTGCCATTACTGTTAATATATAATAGACATTTTGCACATTCAGCAAAGACATGTCCCAGGGGATGGTATTCGGGTATGGTCATTTAAGAAGAGGGATGATTTTTAAGATTTTTTAAGAAGGGGGGTGCCATCCCCCCTCATCCCCCCTCAGCTTGAGTACTTGTCATAATACACAAAGGATTGTGCGATTCCAGTTAGGTTCCAGTAAGAAACGTTGGTAGGTCCCTATGTTAAATGTACTATTAATAGGAAGCCTACAGGTTCCTTTTCCTACCTCCTTCTTTACGCCTGGGACCTCAACCAAAGGCCCTACAGGATCTGGAAGGGGTTTGTTTCTACCACCTATTTACACCAAGATTTTCTGTCAGTTTTAGAAGCATCCCACTAAAGCCGTGCACCTTAAAGCTACAGTGTGTAATTTTTTTTTTTAGACATCTAACGTCCAGACTGCAGACGCGGCAAATAATTAACATCGAACCCACGCCGCTCCCCAACAATGCGGTGCGGAGCAAAACAAAATGTTTCCGCACGCGTCCCGCGATCACTACCTTCCTCGTGATGAGGGTTTGCTTCTACATAGATATACTCTACAGATGGTATTTCATTAGTCTGTGTGTTCCGAGCACAGTCTCGGAGTTCATCTCTCTCAACTTGCGTGGTTACTTCTGTAATGGGCGATCTCGCATGATAAGCTAGTTTGTTGGCTCTGGCTGCTCGTAGCGCAGCGCCATAAAGCTCTTGCCTCCATGGCTGGTTGACACCCGCCTATGTAATTATAAATAATGGAATTCCTGGGCAAGCATACTTAATATTAAGAGATTCAGGGGCTGAGCGCTGCGTAGATGAGGATAAATAACATAGTTGGTGTATAATATATTACATTTCTGACTGTATGTCCCTGTAATTTCATTATTACACTGTAGCTTTAAGGCCTGAAACAGAACAATAAACCAGTAGTAAACTGGTTATCTGGCCATATTAACAATGTCTTACATGCCTGCTCTTTATCTTAAAGTTATCTTCTTTTCTTTGTATCTATCCTGGATAAATTAGTTAAAAAAATGTTCAGGGCTCATATTTAGTATTGCTATATATATATATATATATATATATATATGGTGTTGCTATATAGTATATTATATAGTATTTCTAAGCCAAAACTAGGCTTTGTTTTTGGTCAACTCTATAAATCCTCGAACTCAACGCTATTTTTGACATTTTCAAATGAAAAAGCTTCCTGGATGGGAAGCGAAACATCTTCAAACTTGGAAACAAAGTCCAGTAGATTGTTTTTAAATTTTTGGAATGACTATGACCTGAATGACTGAGAATCTTCACCATCACGCTGTTCCCACATGTTTCCATCTGCTTCACCAAGGTCGCAGAAAACTGTGTGTCCCTGGCACTAGTGTTTTCTCAGAGAGAGTATTCTTCACTGCCGGAGATATCATCAATGCTCAGAGAAGTGCACTTCTCCACAAGCATGTCAATTAGATTGTATTCCTCAGCAAAAATCTGAAGAGAATGTAGAGAACTTGGAGAGGAGAGTTTCTGTTTAGTGTTCATTAAAGGTCTTGAGCTGCTCTGCTGTAGTGGGTACCATTTAAAGTATGCTTTAATGTTGCTCCTGTGGACTTGAATTACTGGCTGCCATGGTTTATTTTTCTGTTCTGATGGCTGGACTAGCGTCCCCACATACTAATAGGCCTACAGGCCCTAAACTACTCAGCTAAGACGGGTACATTTTAAGTTCAATGTTTAAATGTTCTTCTTAGCGACTTTAATGATTGGATGTTTTGGAGAAGCCATGTTACTGTTTACTTAACTGGTAGCTAAACTTGCTTCCTCACATGTTCAGTGTTGTCAAGATAAAAGAAAAGCTGTTTTTGTTGCTTTACTTTTTAACTCTCTTGTACAGTAATTGTAATACTGCACTTTATTGACTTCAAAGGCTTGTAAGCTACAGTTTGAACTAATCTGTGATTCATTTTATCCAGTGTTTGTAAGCTATATGCTCTCTGTCCATTTAGACATATACTATGCAATTTATGTTTTAAGTTCTTGGTTCATTTAATTAAAACCAAGTAAATACAACACTCACAAGATCTCACCTAAACCCCTCTGTCCCTTTTACCCTCCCAAAACGTTTTAAACCGTTTACAACTGATAAATGAGAATGCATGAAAATTACACCAGTAAGATTTTTACCAGTATAGAGATGTTAGACGTCGTTGGAAAGCTTAAATTCTCCACAATTCAACCACCAAGTTCATTTTATAGACAACGCGAGCACCAAAGCGCAATTAACACAGGTATAGCAGCATGTCAAAATGTAAACGCGACAAAGCAGCCACAAAAAGAAAGCATGTCTTAATTACTGCTGTTCAAAAAAGAGCTATTACTTTCAAGAATAAAAAAAAAAATTTAGTCATGTTTTATGTTATGCAGCTGGGGTATGTTACTCACCCAATGTATAGATTCAGAAACTAGAAGGCTTTATCTTTCAAGTAATGTATCACACATGTAATTTGGGTTTACAGTTCCTAAGTTATTTGCTTTTCCATTTGGGAACGCAAAACAGGCGAGAATAACTGTCAGAAATTATGGAAGTGTATCGAATTATATCGAATCAAATCATATTGTTGACTGAATATATCAAGATATGTAATATATCATATCATGAGATGAATATCTATAATATATTAGTGTATCACTACAGCCCTACTGTATATGTTGATTTTAACTGACACACTCGAGTGGATCCACCATGTTCTTCATCAGCTGACTTCCTCCTTGAATGAGCCCCTCTGCTCTAGATTACAGTGGAGTTGGTGCATCGAGCGGAAATAATAGCCACATATTTAAGAGAAGCAGACGGAACTGCAGACACTATTTAAACAGAGACTTGATGTGTAACAGCTGCAGCCTTCGTCTGCCGAACAAAATTGCTGCTTTCAAAGCGCTGGATGGTTCAAAATAACTTTTGCTTCCAGAGACGACTTTATCCAACTGGAAAATCCAGCTGCTGAAACATTTCCATCCGCCATCACTCGCTGCTTCACATTATTTATCTCTCCACAGAAAAGATAGATTAAATCATCTGTAAATAAGAATAAACAGATGAATAAAATAATAAACATCAGCATTAGGTCTAAATCTAGCTGCTAACTTCAGATCTGCTCTCTTTGTTTATCAGATGGAGCTTCTGGGTCTGGAGATGGAGGTAAACAGTCATTTCCTGGTTGATTTTCTTTAATAATAAAAATCAAATACAGAACAAACTGTGTTGCTGTAAAGGAGCTCATGAAGTCTCGTTTCCTGTGTCTGCAGACGATGAAGGCTCTGGTCGGGGGAAGAAGGCCTCCAAATGTGGAAACTGCAAATTTGGAGCTGAATGTGACGAAGACTCCGAGGACTTACTGTAAGCGCTCACCAGTCCAGCCACTGGTGCATAAGTTAGCACACAGGCCTTACGTGTTGATTTTGGTGTCTGCAGCTGCATGTGCAACATAGTGTGCAACGGACACAACGACAACCCGGTGTGCGGCAGCGACGGCCTCACCTACGACACGCCGTGCCACGTCCGCGAGGCGTCCTGCCTCAAACAGCTCAAGATCGACATCAAACATGTCGGACGCTGCCAAGGTAAACCGCCTCAAACACACAGGGAGGGGGGGGCAGCGGGAGAGAGGTGGGTGGGAGGCGGGATCCGGCTGGGGGGTGAGGAAGAACAGAAGAACAGAAACGTTTCAGTTTATTTATATTTCATGATGACCTGACCTCAATCTACTAACACACTTATCGTCCTGTGAGGACCCACCATGATTAATTCATTACCGGGAATTCAGGTCTAAAAATCCTAAAGTTGGCCTCAGAGGGTCAGAGTCGCCATCATTTAGTCTCGTCCCTCTTTAATGGCGTCCCTGTATGCCAGACTAACCCGACCCTCTGAACAACCAGCTGGTGTCATTTAAAACCAACCTCTTCATTATCTGCTGAGTTTATAAACTGGGAACAATGAGGCTGAAAACGCCTTTTTTACGCCTCTAAATATTTTAACATAAATTAAGCACAACTTTGAAGCCGTTCTCCCATTAGAGCAGAAACCTGCCATCAGCACCTGAAGGGGTTTTAATAAAAGAAAATCAGATTTTACGTTGTTTGAAATTAAGGGCAGTGATAATGAATTTTATAACACATAAACTGAATTGAATGGTTTTAAATGGAATTAATTTAAATGCAGTTCAGTTTATGTCTATAGCTCCAATTGAACACATTTCATCTCAAGGTACTTTACAGTTCACCACATTATAGAGTCAGATCGGTTCAAAGATTTTTATCTAAGGAATCCTCCAAACCAAGCATGCTTGTAGCGATAGTGGAGAGGAAGAACTCCCTTTTAACAGGAAGAAACCTCCAGCAGAACCAGGCTCAGTGTGAGCGGCCATCTGCTGAGGCTGACTGGGGTTCAAGGAGACAGAAGCAGAGATACAAAATACAAAAATTAGCTTTGTCAACATATTTAGTTGTAAGTAAAAAGTAAAAGTTTTTCCCCTTTCAGGTCTTCAATTTTTCTTAAAAATCTCTACTTTTGTGTCAGACATCAGTAGGTCCTTTAGACAGAGTAATTAAACACAGATTCAGCAATTTAACTTTCACATTGGGTAAACTTATTTTACAACTTGAGGTGAAGGAGTGAGGATCTGTTTGGTTCATTGGTGGTAAATCAGCAACGTCTTTCTTATTATTTTTATTTATATTTTTTCCATTGACATCCAGAATCAGGCTTAACATCCAAAACATCAAATACTTGATGCATCTTGCTTCTGTTGGCTGTCCTAAATCCTAAAGTCGTATTACATCAGAACAACGAAAACTACTATATAAGAATCAGAATAAAAGCTATGTACAAATATGGATTCATGCTTTTTATATAAAACAGTCAATGTTTTGTGAAAATAAATGCAGGTCTATGGGGTGTGACATATTTGACCCAGTTTTCCCATTGCGAAGCAAATACTTCCCCTTTGTAACAAATACTGTAATCTTCTCCATTTTATATATTTTCACAGTAATGCTTTGTGTTTGTTCTTCATGTTGGTAAGAAATCAGGATCTAATGAAAGTAGCAAGAAAATTAAGATGTAAAAAAAGGCAGCCAGAAGCAGAGACGCTGAACGTCTCCATGTTGCATCCAGGCTGCTCTGGTTCCTGATAGAAAACAGAGAACCTCTTTTTAAAGCTGCAGTCGGTATCCATAGTTACACCTGATGAAGACCAGCTCTGATTAATTTGTGTTGCATAATTCCTGCTTATACAGGCACCAAATCATTAGAGTGCTGCTTCCGTTGTAGCGTTATTTAAGCAGGAATGAAGTTGTTTCTGCTCTGGGCTCTGAGTGACGCGCAGCTCTTCCTTAGTATGCAGCTCTGTCAGCTCCTTTAAGCAACAATCAGAGGAAATCTTTTATCAGAGCTGAAGGATTTCTGGTATAATTAGTTAGAATAGAGCTGCTATAGTAGTGGCTGTGTGTGAGGTCTATGCAATGTTTTTAGTTTAATCTCCATCCACTGGAATCTTTTTATTATGTAGGGAATCAGCGGTCTGATGAGGAAGGAAGGTTTAAAGTTGTTTTTTTTTTCTTTATATGTATGAAAATGAACAAAATGTTCAATGAGGTTTAATAAAATCTGAACATTTTCTGAATCTCTTCAACTTTGCAGCAGTTCACTAATTTATTCAAGCTCATTGTTTGTTTACATTAAGATATTTCTGATGTTTAAATTGAACTTTATTGATCTCACAGTGGAGAAATTTACCTCTGCATTTAACCCATCCTCTAGGGGAGCAGTGGGCTGCCCTTGTGTGGTGCCCAGGGGGCACTGTGAGGTTAAGGGGAGTGCTCCAATGCCATTTTTTGGCCCCAATACCTGGTTGTGCAGTATTGGCCGATACCGATACCATCTGTTTGAAAGTGATGTATGTGTGTGTATATATGAAGAACTGCATACTACTTGGATGTAAATAATTGCCATCATGGCTTTATCAAGCTGCTGCCTATCTTTGTGAAGCAGGAAAAAGACTAATACAAAGTGAATCCAGTAGAAGTTTTTATTGCCTTCCTGGAATGGGTGACAATAGTTAAATAAACTTTTGGCTCTCAAAATGGTATAAGTGCTCTATTTGTTGGTACTCGCCGATACCGATACCACCATTTTAGTGCTGGACCGGGGGCCCCGCCTGATACTGGTATTGGTGCATCACTAGTTAAGGGTTTTGCTCAGGAACAGGGAGTGCAGGCTGTGAGGATCGAACCGGGTACTTGCAACCTTTTCAGAGCACAATCACACTGCTCTAATCACTAGGCCCACATGTGAATATAATATAAATCAGCTTTTAAACACATAAAATCATTTCCATGTTTTATCTAGACTCATCTGAAGGAAAAGTTAACGGTATACAAACACCTCATGGACTTTTTGTTTCCCCCTCTTTGTAGATAGTTTAGAGATCTAACATCAGAATCAACGCAGCTCGTTCCTGCAGACATGTCCTGGCCCTGAGGCAGCTCTGATGTGTTTGTCAGCTCCTCTGTAAACGTCTCCATCACATCACATTAAGCTGCACTCAGGCCTACATGTCTGTGCTGAGGGAGGGGAGGCTCTGTGCGTTTAATAAAGTCAGAGGAGTTCATCCTCTTGAGGAGCAGATCTGAGATCAGTCAGGCAGCAGATAATGTGACCCAATTCACCTGTAATGTCATCCAACAACCAACAAAGTCAGAAAAACCAGTGAAACAGCCGAGAATCTCCACTTCAGATCAAACGAACATCATAAACATGATCATTTAATGAAATACTGGAAAATACGCAGCAGGCTTCAGAATCAAACTTCATAAAGCAACACTGTATGTTTTAGCCACCAGGGGGCGGTAGAGCTGTCCGGTTTAGCTCTCCTGAAGGCCAAAGGCGTCTCTGCACTGTCTCAGATTGAACCAGTCTCCCTCAATGTTTCAGGGTGTGGTAGCAGGAGCCTTTGACCAGCAGGTAGAGAAGTCATAGAGTTAAAACAAGGACGCATTTACCCTCTAGGTCAGAGACTCCCAAACGTTTTGGTTTCTAACCCACAGAATGGAACCAGAAGGCTCTCATGATCCAAACCTTTGGTTAGAAAACAGATTTTTCTAATCATAAATATCATAGTAATTAGAACAGCTTCAACAACCAATGTGTTGTTGGTTTAGTCTATTTGTAAACTATGTTTTAATATCTTTGAACACATAAAGAAGCTTAATCATTATAATTTCTATTGTTTAGTTACATTTTTATAAAGGATCTCATCAATGGTGAAGGAAGAATTTAACAGTAGTACTTGAGTAAAAGTACTGATACTCATATTTAAATCTTACTCAACTACAAAAAAAAGTTATGTTAAAGTGTTGAAGTACTCACATTCAAATAAAATGAAGTACTTAGAATTCAAAATGACTTCATTTTAAAGTGTATTCACTCTTAAGTATTCAAAAATACAAATAAAATTTTCAAATATCAGTAAATTTCGGTATCATTTTCAAAGTAATTTTAAAGAAAATTTAAAGAAACCACCTGATGTACTGATACGTAGAACCACATTCTATAGATTCTACACCACCTGTAAAGGACTTCAGCATAAAAATGCCACAAAAAAAAGAACAGCTATTTGGGTCTTTATTTATTATTTAAAAAACAAACCAAGTAGAAAACAGTAGTCTCTTGATTCTCCTCACTCTTTCACTATGAAATACAGGTTTAATATTAAATTTATTACCACGAAGATACTATTACTCTGATTTGAGACTCATCCTACTGAAATAAATGGCCAGTAATGTCTTGATAAAATTATAAATAAAATTACAAATAATTTGTAATAATTTGTGCCCTGAGTTTCTTATATTTCTGGAATGTCTTTAAAACTCTCAACAGTGGAGTCCCAATTCAGTCCTAATGGCTGCTATCTGCCGTTTTGAAACTGGATTAAAAAGCTAAGCTGAACCAAAAGGGAAAAGGAACTAAGACCTTGAAATGTAGTGAAGCGAAAGCAATCCTTCTTTCTCATCGCCCGGCTTGCCACAGGTTTGCCTGCTGTGTTTAAAAGTAGCAGCAGCAGCAACCCAGACTGACAGCTCATTGGATCATTTGGATCACATGTAGCCTGGTGCCGGACGCTCTGCGTGGCTTTACGGTATTAACGGGAGAAGTGGCACGAGTGAAATTAGACACTGCTGTTGGACAGCATGCTGTAATTTATAAATATTTTAAATCAGGTTGGGTCTAGATTAGCCAGCAGATGGGTCTGGATCCTGACCGCGGTCCGCTAATCCATGACTTCTGCTCTAAATCAAGAACTGATCAGTGAACCTTTAATATGTTTGTTCAGGTCTGTTTTGTTGACTAACAAAAGTCTCTATCTTAGTTTGATCGGGTGTTAAAGAATAGTACACCCAAAACATGATTAGCCTTCATTTTCTACTCACCCCCATGCTGAACAACACTCTGGAGTACTTTTTTGATATCTCAAATATCTGGAGATCTGGGAGGCTTCTTGCTGTCTGCTGAGCATTCAAATAATGGAGGTCTATGGCGCCCGGCGCAGAAAGGTCCATAAAAGTCCACAAAAAGCGTGTCAATATTCCTCCATACTGCTAGTCCAATGCATATTCCAAGTGTGTCCTGAGTGGGTAGCGTCCAGAATTTACTTACTTTCGGCAGAGTCAAATTTTAGAATGTTTTTAGAGCATAAACAGTAGTATATAGTATTTTCTGAAAGCGCACCTGCTTGGCGTTCGGCGCTTCACGAGGAAGTGGAAGCGGGCAAACCAGATGATGCGCATTCAAAGCGTCTGGTCTTACCCGATAATGCGTAAGAAGAAGAGATCAATGCTGTTTACCTGTTGCGAA
This sequence comes from Cyprinodon brontotheroides, assembly GCA_018398635.1. Classification (NCBI taxonomy): domain Eukaryota; kingdom Metazoa; phylum Chordata; class Actinopteri; order Cyprinodontiformes; family Cyprinodontidae; genus Cyprinodon; species Cyprinodon brontotheroides. The sequence goes on along the minus strand of JAGKQL010000056.1, from coordinate 1,054,004 downwards.
AGAACGAAACAACGAAGAAAATGTCACAGAGGACTTCAGTGTTGAAACATGGGCATGAGTTCTTTGCCGAGCTCGTCGCACTGGAGTGCGGTTTTGAAATTCGGCGGTTTCCGTGAGAACTAGTGTGACGCGCTTTTTAGGAAATCCTATACGCTGCGGCTGGCCTCTCAAACATTCTAAGCGTTCGTGTTCGAGAAATAAATACTCATGCTACCATCAGGGTACTTCAGGCCGGGCAGTGTGAAGATATTAACGGATGTGGACTTTATGTAGGACTTTTCGCACCGGGCGGGCCATGAGCCTCGTTGTTGCGAATGATAAACGAACAGTAGCAAGCGCCAGATCTCAGATGCATTTGAGATATCAAAAGTACTCGAAGTGTTGTTCAGCATGGGGTAAGTAGAAAATTAAGGCTATCATGTTTTGGAATGTACTATTCCTTTAAAAAGTTAGTCAGCCTGCCTTAAAGCGGCGCTCTGGGTCACATGACTTTGGATCATTCTCAGTTGAGCAGGTAGTAGCTCCCAACTTCTGTTCCCCCATGGACACCGTTCACATGGTCAAGAGTCAGAAAAATAAAAGTCTCTGAAAATTTAGAAACTGTTTCCATTTAAAAACATCCCAACTACTGCATTTAATTAAAATTACAGGCTGAGGAAATCTTTAATAAGTTCAATAAATGTTCTGCTGTTCTGCTTCTCTTTTATTTTGTGCAAAAACAAAACATCTCCTTTTTTATTATCAGATAAAAGCAGGAAAGATGACGGCCTGAAGGGAAAACCAGACATCTATGGTACGTTGCTTCTTGTTGTGTCCATTTGGTCAGCCAATCAGAAATCAGAATTTTATTCTTCTCTTCTTTTATCCAGCTGTATCCAAGCCTGACGAGCGCGATGGTTTTCTGGACGGCGCTTTGCCCTGCCCTGAGGATTACGCTCAGTTCTGTGAACACGGCCAGTGTGAGATGAGACACAATCTGCCCACATGCAGGTGAGTAAACACCTGGAAGTTTTATCGGACCGGTCCAGAACCGGACCTACTCCGGACCTACTCCGGTGCTCCCTGCATCTTTTAATGTCCCTCTTTCTAGTTACTTTATTTCTCTTAGCTATTCTACCGCTTCATATCTAGATTTTCTCCAAAAAACAATTTTCAAAGTGTGATTCAGCAAATGTAACCATGGTAACGGACATGTTGTTATTTGGACCAGGTGTGACGCAGCGTACGGCGGCCCTCAGTGTGACCAGCTGTTGGATTTTAACATCCTGTATGTGGTGCCCAGCGGCCAGAAGCTGCACTACGTCCTCATCGCCGCCATCATCGGAGCAGTCCAGATCGCTGTCATCGTTGCCGTGGTGATGTGCTTTACAAGGTAAGCACACCTGCTTGAGCAGGGGTCTGCAACCTGTACAATCCAAAGAGCCATTTTTGGCTTCTGTCCAGCTAATAAAACTTGTTTAGAGCTATTTTTTTATTTAACAGATATTCACTACATGTTGCTGATATTCTTGGAGAATCATATAAAAAAAAAAAAATAAAATGTTCCAACTCGAAAAAGTGCAAAAATATATTTCTAATATACTAAGAGTCAATTGATTTTGTGAATTGAAAGAGAAATACTTCAATGCAGCTAATCAAACTCATTGACAAACATTATTTTACCTTATGTAAACAAAAAAGAAAAATATAATTTATGTCTAATCTATATCCACCACAGAAAATGTGACTGCTTTAAAATAACCACAGTGACATTTAAATTAAAGGAAAGATTTGCAAAAAGAGAATAAATACATTTTCAATAGGTTGCTTCTATTTTAAGAAAATCCTGTTAGAAAAATATAATTTTATTCTTATTTTAAACATAAATTTCTGTTATAATCAGAGTCATTATGTTTGGGGTATTCAGTGCAATCACTTACTAGAAAATGCATTTGTTAAGAATAAGCTGACTCTTTATCATCTTTAGCCAATTGATCAAGTTTTGTTGAACGTTTGAAGAGCCGCCTGCAGCTCTGATGCAATTGGCTACCATGCAACAGCAAAAAGCTCATTAAACATTCCTGAGTGAGTAATGGAGCAGGTAGCAGGTCCTGGATTTGGTAGCTGAGAAGGAATTGAACCCTGAAGATTCAATACCATATGTCTACCAGCAGGGGGCAGAAAACTCATTTCCCAGGAAACAGACCAGATAGTTTGGTTTTAACGATATTAAAATGTTGGTTGGTTTAGAACATTTTAATATTAAATTCATAGGGAAATCATATTTAAATGTTAAATCATTCTTGCTTAAAATTTTATATAAATGTACTCTTTATCAGACCATATCGTCCCAGCATGTAGAAAATTTCTATTTAAAGGAGAATTCCGGTTTTTAACACTTTTAGCCCATTTTCTGTAGTGTCCAGGATGAAATCGAATGATCGACACCAAAATTTTGACAATTGGTCCTGTCTCTGCTTTTTGGCT